>VWZF01006901.1:1852610-1924571 GCA_013396755.1 Sclerurus mexicanus
ACTTAGCTTCAACAGAAACAAAGCAGGGTTTATCTTATTCGATTTTCAGCCTTTTTTAGGAGAATGTCTTTATTGACCTATTTTGTTATGCAGAACTGTCAGATCTCCTGCCAAGCTATTCCTGTATGAAGACAGCCATCATTCACATCATCTTGCTCTCTGATTTCCTTCAGGATACGCACAGGAACAAACAGCAGTTCCTTCCCGGCAGCCTCCATTCTGCTAACACCAGCGCTACCAGCAGCCCCTACCCCACAGGCTGATCATAGCCCAGCCTTTAAGTGACAGCACAGTCATGATTTTCAGCTGGGCACTACACCAGTATGAACCCACCCAGAAGAGCAGCTTTAAAAATCAAGAGAGCATTGCCTATGAACAGATGCACCTGCACTACTCAAACCCAGCTCTCAGGTGTGAGGCTGGCACTACCCACACATCTTCAGGTGGGACTAGTACTAGAAGGCTAAGAAGCACAGAATTAGGAGTGGAAAAGTGGCATACTTCAAAGACCTCTGTGCTCTTGCAGGCTGTTTAGATACCAGGTTTGTCCTCATATCTTTTTATGTAGCCAGAGTTCAAACCCCAGCTTCTTTTTTTTTTTTGGTGCAGAAAATTAGCCTGTGAAAAAAAGCAGCACAGTGCTCAAACAGAATAAATAATTTCTAAGGCTAAGCAAGGTGGTTGTGTGAACCAGTGGAGAGAAAAAGGGAAGAAGATGTGAGACAATAACTCAAAGATCAACTTTTCTTTCTAGAAGTATCTATAGAAACGCCAAAGACATATGCTATAGCAATAAAGAGAGGCACAGACTCAAATCAAGGGTATCAGGATTATGGCTATTTTGGTTAGAATAAACACTGAAGTAGCAATATGGATTTCAAGGACCAATAATCTTCTATAGCTGTATCAAGGACAAACACTTATAGGGATGAAAACCTTTTCACCCCAATCCTGGATACAACTGCTCCTTATGGTTTCTACTGCACTTCAGTTCTGGCTGGGTTTGGATGGCAGAGATCTCAAACCAACGCCTGTATCTGTGTATAAACCCTGAGGTTGGCACTTTTCAGGCAAAACCACCACCAACAAAAAAACTTACTTCAGTAGATTAGAAAGTACGCAAATAGAGGAATTACAAAAGAGGATTGAGAAGAAGCAAAATATTTAGCAGACTGACTTTTATTGCAAGCATAGTAAGAAAGCTATACACTCTTAAAATGGAAAAGGAAAAACAGATTAGCTGCTTTTTAATATTAATGCTGGTAATTCTTCAACAGTTGCACAAATCCTTCAAAAATTATCATTCCCTTTGCAGATGAGCTTCTTCTGCAGTGCAGTTGGAAAGGCTGCTGAGTCTCATGTGGCTGCTCATTTAAGCTGTTCCCATTTCCACTCTTAAGAGAGACTAGAATGTCCTAATTCAGTTTAATAAAGAACACATTGGACTTGGGGGAAGGGAGAACAACCATAGCTTGGGAGAGGAACCGACCATTTTCTCTACTTCAATGAAGTTTCAAAAAAAAGGCAACTTAAAAAAAAACCAAAAAAACAAAAACAAACAGCAAAACCAACAGCTGATCATCTCAGGAAAGTCTCTAGAAAAAGGGGAGGAGAAAGGAAGACAAACAAGAAGAAACATTTTCCTTTCCTTTTGATCTAAGTTATAAGTAGAAAATGCATTCTGAGGCACTGGTAATTTAATAAAAACCTTTTTTTCCCCCAAACTAACAGAATTCTGGTTATTCAAGAAGAGGAGGCTGATTTCTAAATAACGCCATTAACTGAATTTAGTTTAAGGGAGATACAATTTCATGAGTCCCAAAAAAACAAAGAAGGTTGCTTCAACAAATCTGATTATCTTTGCTGTCAGTGAATTGGTGTTACAGTTCCAAGGTACTCTGAAGGATTCAGAGAACTGCAACTTGAAGCAGGTATCACATTACTGCATAAAAATGGCAAATAAAAAATTATGTGATCTCCTCACAATAGTGATCAAAAATAAAATACAAGCCTTGACTAAGGTCAGAAGGGCACTTGAATTCATGACTAAGTGACTAAAAATTGTACCACAGACAACACTAATTAAAGGGGCTGATCAGCTGTGATAACAGAGTATTTACTTTTTTTTTTAATATTCACCAGGACATTACTGCATATTTGATCACGGCTGAAGCTGTATGTGAAACTTTATCTGGAAGATCTTAGGACAGAGAGGTTAGACCTTGCTCACTTACTGTATGTGGCTACATGACAACCTCTGGTCACCGCTGTGGATTTGGGGGAGGGAAGGAGAGAGATTTTTAAGCCTTTCCACTAAAGATCAGTGCATCAGCTATTGCTGTTACCACAGCCATGACAAGCATACAATTTTAGTTTAAGGTGAGCATCCCTGTAAAGCACTTAACCAGTTTTTTCCTGACCTCTGCAGTGTTTTTGCTCTGAAGTGTGTAATGCGATTGCCTTTTTCTGCAACTGCAAATGCTCTGAAACAGTCAAAGAACATATGCCAGGATTTGAAAAAACAGGCAAGAAGGAAACATCCTGAGACAGATAAACAATTAAAGAAACCAAGCAGAAGCAGTAGTATGTGGAAAATAGCATATGGCTAAGCTCTCAGTGGGGAGGGAACAGCTATTTTGAGCCCAGTGTCTCCCCCAAAAGAGAGTGTTTTCAGAAATGCAGGATGGAGAATGCAGGACCCTCTGAAAAGTCCAACCCTCTAAACTACACCATGTTGGTACCTAGCAATGAAGCCAACTCAAATAGCTATGCAGAACTGACTACCATGGCTGCTGCCTTTTTTTTTTTTTTTTTTTTTAGGTAAGATAATGTCCTTTTGCTTGTATGAGACAACATAGCCAAAGTAGTCCTTTAAGAAAGATATAAAGGGGTGCATACCTCTTGTGCCATACATACTGTGGCACACAGAATATTTCACAAGATACACATCCAACACACAACTAATCATGTTTGAGAAGTCCGTCAATAAAGCCAGAGACTCAGAAGCCTAAATTTTGGAAAAGAGTGAAAAAGCATTGAATCTTACTAAACAAGCCAGCCTTAGAGAAACTGGACATATGAGGCTGTGACGTTACCTGGTTTTTGAGCATTTGTGAGATTCTTGTATCTTCTTGTGCTGTCTTTGCCATAACATTTCATGCTGTTTTCATTCTGTGATCTCAGAGTGATGTATCTAAACAAAGCAAAATAATGGAAATTAGTTTTTTCCCCACAGGTGACTATTTTCTATCACCAGTTTGCCCCAAAGCACAAGTAGACCTGTGGAAATGAGCCTCCTATTGTAACACAACAAAACAGTAACTTCTATTCAATACAGTACCTCCAGGTTACTCTCTCACTTAAGTCTCTGTTGCAGAGGACATCTACCAGGACTCAATTCCTTTAAAGAGCCACCAAGAACCCCTTTGCCATACTGACAGTGAGAGACTGCTTCCTTGTCAAATCTCTGGGATTTCTAACATCCATAGTCTTTCACATTACAGACTGAAATTCAGGTAAATGAATCTTTACTTTTTACTCAGCTTGGTACCTACTGCAAAATGAGGAATGGGTTATGTTGATACAATAAATTAGAAAATAGCTTGCCTCTACTGTAGAGACCATAAAGATTTCACAGCATCTCATGCACTTTGACAGAACCCAGAGGCAGGCGAGATGCTCTCATGGACAGGAGATTTGCCAGCCCAGAGCTTGCAACCTACATGATGAGTATCACACAAACAAGAGAAGGTACACAAATCAGGAAGGGAGGGATTAATGAAAGTCAAAGATGTGGGAGATAACAATCAGGCTGTCACCCAGTGCAGAAGAGATATCTAGACAAGGTATCTTAAATTATTTAAATGAAAACAACACATTTGTTTTTGTAAATGCTGCTGCCTAGGTAGCTTTTAGGGAAGGCCCTCTGCACCTGAGGGTGTTAAGAAGGCTGGTTGACAACACTGTGAGGCCACTCTACATGACTTTTGAGAAATAAAGGAGACTGGGGGACATCCCAGAAAACTGGAAGGTGGCTAATGTCACTCCATCTGCAAGAAGGATCCCAGAAACTATAGGGCCATCAGCCATACTTCAGTCCCTGGGAAAGTTACAGAATGAATCCTGCAGGGGGTTATCACAAATCAAATGAAGCCCATGATTGGGAAAAGCCACCACAGATTCAACAAGGGCAAATTGTTCTTGACAAACCCGATCATCTGCTAGAACAAAGCTGTCATTGTGAGGCAAGCAGTGGACAGCCTACATGGATTGCTCCAACACCTTCTAGCTAGCTTCCCACAGCCTCCTTCTAGACAAACTGCTGCATTACAGTCTGGGCAAACAGTCCATGTGGTCAGTGGGTAACTGGCTGACAGGTGGCACCCAGAGAGTAGTGGTATATTGCTTGTTTTCCAAATGGCAACCTGGCACAAGTGGGGTCCCTCAGGGACCAACACGGAGCCCATCACTGTTTAATATCTTCACAGGAATCTGGAAGATGGGATCAAGTGTGCCCTGATAAAGTGTGCCAGGAAGCACACGCTTCGGAAGGGAGAGCCACCCTGGAGGAAGACTGGGTAGGCTGGAAAAGTAGGCGAACAAGAACCTTAGAGTACCACAAACACATGCAAGGTCTTGTGGATTGTACCACATGATCCTTGAGGTCCTTTCCCACTTGGTATTCTGCGATTCTGTGAAACAAGCCTGGAAGCTTAGGCTGTAATTCTCAGCTCACTGATATCAATGGAAAACTCTTAATTTGCATTGAGCTCTGCTGGTTTTGGAAAGTCATTCCAGGCTTAAAAAAAAAAAGTAGAAATGATCACAGATAACCTCGGTGAGGTCAGTCAGCATTTACTTCCTCTTACCTTCATGCTAGATTCACTTTCTTAAATTATTCTTTTAAAATCTCTGATAATAGGTCCCAAGCACTGAGACACTACTACATACAGCAAGAAGCTGTCCCCCAAGTCCAGCAGCTCCTTCCACAGAAAAAGTGCCCTTAGTCAACCAGCAAGGTGGGGGAGACAACTCCAAGCAGCTCCCTTGTCCTGCCCAATGCCAGCCTCTGCTTCCCTCTTCACCTTTGCCCAAGCCCACAAAATACAGGTCCACAGCACAATTCAGACACCAACCCATCAAAACAAGCACTGTGAGAGACAGCAGAGTCCCTTACAAAGCCTGACCTGACTAAAATGTTTTTCTACAACAGAACACCTGAGCTGATGGCAAATGTCAGTAGCATCATCCAGAGATACACAAAGTTTCTTGGACCTAAGTGAGTTTTTGCTTACAACACTGCTGCACTGAATCCCAGTACCTAAAACCTGTGCGCATCCACATCCTGCTGCAAACATGAGCTGAAATGCTATAAATGTCCCCGAACGCAAACCTGCCTGCATCCTACCTGCTCACAACTTTTCTAAGCAAACCATAAACCTGCCTCTTTGTGAAAATAAGACAAGTTTTAATAAAGTCACGTGCATGAATGCAGTATCTGACTTGGGTTTTATACCAGTAATTAACACCTCTAGGTCTGTAACAGGCATACTGAATGTTCTACACGACTGAGAAATGTGTACCATTTCTGTCTGTAAGAGGAAATAGACACACATGGAAAACCAGAGGTTAACATCTGGAGCCAAGTGAGAAAATGTTGGAGGGTTTTTTGGCCCAGTTCTAAACACAGCTGTTTAGAACTTGGTAATATGTTTAAATTTAAAGAAGTAACTTCTATATCCTGGGATGCGACAGCCTGGGATATACATACAGACTGGGGAATGAGATGCTGGAAAGCAGAACCATGGAAAGGGACCTGGGGGCCCTGGTCGATGGCAAGTTGAATATGAGTCAGCAGTGCCCTGGCAGCCAGGAGGGGCAACCGTGTCCTGGGGGGCATCAGGCAAAGCATCACCAGCTGGGAAAGGGAGGGGATTGTCCTGCTCTGCTCTGCACTGGGGCAGGCTCACCTTGGATATTGTGGGCAGTTTGGGACAGCACAATATAAGAATGATACTAAACTCTTAGAGAGTGTCCAAAGGAGGCCAATGAAGATGGTGAAGGGCCTTGAGGGGAAGCTGTGTGAGGAGTGACTGAATTCACTTGGTCTGTTCAGCCTGGAGAAGAGGAGAGTGAGGGGAGACCTCATTGCAGTTACAACTTCCTCGTGAGGGGCAGAGGAGGGACAGGCACTGATCTCTTCTCTGTGGTGACATGGGACAGGACATGAGGGAATGGCCTGAAGTTGTGTCAGGGAGGTTTAAGCTACATGTTAGATCTTAGAAAAAGGTTCTTCACAGGTGGTTGAGTGCTGGAACAGGCTCCACAGGGAACTGGTCACAGCACCAAGCCTGACAGAATTCAAGAAGTGTTTGGATGATACTCTCAGGCACACAGTGTGACCCTTTGGGATGGGCTTGTGCAGGGCCAGAAGTTGGACTCCATGATCCCTCTGAGTCCCAATTCCACATATTCTGTGTTATTCTGTGTGACCAAAGTCTCAGTACATAGCTCTGTTTTCCAATTATCCATCTGCTCTAGCAACAAATGCTAGCATTAAGACTAAAAATGCCAAAATAGTTTGCAGACAAACCATCCCTGGTAGCTTCCTACGGAGGCCAGGCTGATGGATGCCAAGAAAAACAACAACAGGAATACCAAGGAAAACCCCTTCCTGTTTTTCTTATTTGTTTTGGCTGCTTTTCCGACTATACCACCTTCGTCATTAGAGTTACAATAACACCCATAATGCAGGTGTACATAAATTATCAGATACATGCAAAGCTCCCACACACAATACCACAGTTCAAAAATAAAATTCTGGGCATTTTAGAGCCAGAGGTAGTGAACTGATGGCTAAAAAATACTGAAAACAGTCCCAACATAATTAATGTGGGACCAAACACTGGAACAGTACGTAAAATTCACAAAGGAGGTTTTAATTCTTTTCATTAAATTTTAATGAGCATCTCAATTTTTGAAGTTCAGATTAAAAAGCAATCTAATTTTATATTCCTTTGCCATATTCTTCAGTTTTGCTTCCATCCCAGCCCCATGATTTTGCATACAGCCAAAGCACAGTAAAGAAAAGCTGAGAAGTGAAGCCTACAGCGACATTTACAAATTAAGACCTAAGTCAGAGATCAGCTATCCCATACACACGATATAAATTTTCAGTCCTCTCTCTTCATTAGGACTGATGACGCTGCTGGAAAATAAGGGGCACATAATACCTTTTATGGGAACATAAAGCACAGATGAATTAACAGAGAGAGAATGCAGCTAAATCAATTTCTCATCTCGAGATAGTAATGGAGGCAATTTCTTGAACTTTACTATGCTTGTAACATATTGATCAGCAGAGCTTTACACTGAAAGTTAAACCAGGTATTTTCCCAAGGATAAAATGAAGGATGACAGTAGAACTCTAGGCAACACACCGAAGACGGGGATTTTCTCCAGTCGTGCTGCACTTCAGAAAATCAAAGATTCCACCCACTTGCACATTACTGCAACACACAAGAGGAAGATTTCTAGATGAAGGCTGAATTAGTCCTGCATTAGCCTTAACAAAGCAAATTTAGTGATAGGACAAGGGGGAATGGTTTCAAACTGGAAGTGAATAGTTTTAGATTAGATACCAGGAAGAAATTCTTTTCTGTGAGGGTGGTGAGGCACTGGAATGGGTTGCTCAGAGAAACTGTGGATGCCTTACCCCTGAAAGTGGTCAAGGCCAGGCTGGATGGAGCTCTGAGCTACCTGATCTAGTGAAAGGTGTCCCTTTCCGTGGCAGGATGTTGAAACTAGATGATTTTTAAGGTCCCTTCCAACCCAAACAATTCTATGATTCTATTATTTACTTTAACAGTATGAACTGTTGTATCACTTGACATGAAGAACTTAACCAAAGTATTAAATTGGGAACTCAGACTTCCTGTAGATCATCAGAGCATCCAAAATGTGATTCTGAGAAAATACCAAAAAAGGCATTGGGGATTTCTTTCCTCCTTCCTAGTGGTCATGTGTCTGCCTGACCATTCACAAACACCAGCTCATAAACTTCTCATGAAATGAATAAACCTCAGCTACTTCAAATCACTGAAATACAAGTTTTCTTTACTGATCTGTCATTATTTCTATTACAAGAGTGATGAAGAGCATCTTGTTATGTAAATTGGCTGGTCATGACTAAACAGCATTTAATTATTTTTGGAGCAGAAAAAGGGAAAGTAAGCAACCTTAAGATAAGAAACATAGGAACAACAACAAGAGTACATGTATTAAACAAGCAATACCAACAAAGACTGTAATAGCAACTGGCAAAATCAGCAACAAAAGAGTTAACAATATCAGAAGTATCAGCATCAATCATGTATATTTACTTTGGTTCACTTAACGCAGCTATATCAGAGCATAGTCTCTCCTCACATGCTGGAGGTCCTCTCTTAGTCATCAACCTCATGAATTTTTTGCCCTTCCCTCGTCTGTGTTCAGCTTCCTGCTTGCACCTTCCTAGAAACACTCTAGGAATTCTCTTCTAAGGACAGGATTCCTCATGCATGCATAATTATTTTCATGTGCTCATTTCTACATCTTTGAAATGCTTCAGGAATATTGCATGACATTTATTTCCAGAGAAAATGTCTTAGACAAATGGCGCATCTTACAGATGAGATGCTATCACACAGACAGACTATGAATTCCAAAATCTATTAGCTTTTCATATGCAGGGTTCAAAGCTTCAGATAACACTGTACAAAGTGCCATTATATTTAAAGTGGCTTTAGACTTGAGCTACTGGTCAGATGCATCCCAGTCACACAAAGCAAGTGGGTGCTCACCCTAGAGGAGACCACCAGTGACACCACAGGCACGACCCAGGAGACACTTGCCTTGAGTGACCATATCAAGCGACTGCTCTCTGACACTGGCCAGAACATAATCCAGTTCCCTCGGGCAGGGCTTGGCTTGTCCCATCCAGGAGAAAATAGTCCTGTACCTCCTACCACATGGCCACCTCTTGTCCTCTCCTTATTGAATTTGGAGAGCAACCTGGTTGGCAATTCAAGCTTGACAGCCCCAGAGCTGCCTGAGAAACCATGATCTTTCTCTTCGCATCTCTCATGTGCTCATTTCACGCTCATCTCCTGGGAGGGATAGTGGACACTCACTCCCCATCTCCTTCTTTATGACATCCATCATTTTTGTGTGCCTCTTTCCAGACCGAGGGCTCCTGGTGGCTCTTTGTTACCCCATACTTTGGATTTTTCTTCTTCTTTACAACATTTTGTCAGCTGGGGGAGGTGAGATGGAAGACAGGGAGGACCAAAACTGCATATGGTATTGAAGACAGAGGAGCACCATGCACTTACACAGTACCACGTTCATGCTTTCTGTTTTGTTTGTTGTTCCTTCACTAATGAGTACTGATTTATCAATCATTATGCTACTATTTTTACAGGATAAGCACAAAGTCTCCTTCCAGAGCAGTTAGCACCTGGTGCAGCACCCATCACGGCACACACTGCACTGCGACCCTCCTCCTCCTGCACACACTGCTTTCGTTTATCTATAAGCAATTTCCTCCAGCATTTTATCATCCAATCATTCAGTACCAGGAGTTCTGCAATACATTTCAGCCAGCCCTTCTTTTCATTATTCTTAATGCCCCAAGACCACACTCTTGCAAAATTTCAGTTAAACTATGAGGTGACTAAAATCGTTCAAACAAAATCATTGCCAAAAATTATATAAACAACCTTGGTTCCTTGATAAACCCTCAAACTATTATTTCCCTTTGCAAAATTACCGCAAAACAGCCGCTCTCTTAAAAGAAAATCCCCAATCGCTCAAAAAGCCTTTAAGCGGGCACTCTCCATAACGAGCTTTTGTGCTGGTTTAAAGGCAAACTGGCCGGAGAAATTAACGCGACTTGAGAGAGATTACAAATCAGAGTTACAATTTACTAAAAAGATTACAATAGTTACAGTGATAAGAGAAAAAACTTTTTTTAACCCACAAAACCAGATGTATAACCCAGCACCCTGGGACACAAACAGAAGGGCGCACGGTCCCTCTGAGTGCAAAGTACAANGTGATAAACTAGCCCTGTAACTAGGACATCTTTAGCCCTAATTGTTCCATTTTGGCAGAGTTGGGAACACGCCACAGCAAGATCTTCTGTCAACAACCTAATAAACTAATGTTTGGACCTCTCATGCCACACTATTATGCCAACCATGCCCTGTGAAGATGGAGCAGGAGCTTCACACTCAGGAAACAGCACCATCAGACACAAAAAAAATCCTAGCCTCAAACAAATAAGCAGACAAACCTAAAGTCTAACAGCTACTTCTTGGCTCCAGATCTTTCCCGCAGAAGGTAGGCGGGAAAAAAAATCCCCAACCCATCCCACTGCTCTGCAGACTGACTCCTATGCAGTGCTAAGAATATTTTGAAAGACACAAAATGTATAACTTTTCAACTGAATATTCATTTCTGAAATGAAGGAAAACATCTTAAGG
The DNA here is from genome assembly GCA_013396755.1 of Sclerurus mexicanus. NCBI lineage: Eukaryota > Metazoa > Chordata > Aves > Passeriformes > Furnariidae > Sclerurus > Sclerurus mexicanus. The sequence continues at coordinate 1,863,134 of VWZF01006901.1, forward strand.
GCGAGTGGGTGTAAGGAACGATTCCTTCTCAGCACCACCGCACTATTTATTAAAGGCTGAATACCCACAAGAATTCAGCTTTGGCCTTCGCACTGTACACTAACAAGCTACGTTTATTGACATTCACAAAGCATATGAAGATCTGCTTCAAATGATGCCTTTGAAAGGGACAATTACACCAGACAACTGGAAATTGGATGACCAACAGGACTAATTAAATTCTTAAGTCCCATTTGTGTATTTATCCAGATTCTCCCCACCCTTCTTGCTGAGAAGGGGAATGGGTTGGTTTGGGAGGCCAAGGGAACAAAAGCATGCTTTTTTTACCACCCCTCTTCCCTACATAGTTACAGATCTGTTTGGAACAAAACTTGAAACATGAAATCAATGCAGCCACTGGTGGAATTCATCTTATTGTGACAGAAATATTCCATTTTCCCTAGCTTATATTTTAAATTGCTTTCAGATACACCAGGTTATTATTTTTTTTAGCCTCTTTGGTTCCTTACATAATTAAATGCCATCCTATTCAGCTTTTACAATTACTTTTACCATTTTCAGAAGAACATTTCTCAACTTTCTGTGAAGAATTTATTCCCCACAAGCATTAGCTTCACTGACTATTTTCTTGTTTATTACATTAAAAGCTCTTAGCCATCCCTGTAGAAATCTTTTGCCTTATCAGACTTTGCTGTAGGGTAGATAGTATTTGCCAATCCTCAGTCTCCTTTCCTCGTATTCCACATAACCAGAAGTAGCACAGAAAAGGGGATAGGTCAATGCTTTTAATACCATGTGCCTTCAGCTTGCAATCATGGAAGAAAAGCTAGGTACAACTTACAGACACATTTCTGTAACAAACTCAGATCTTGCATTTAATACTCGCAAAAATAACAGCAATGTTCCCAAAAGGTGTCCAAGCTAAGCTATGAATGTTTTGCCCATTTACCCTACAGATACAGCTACGCAGCCTCTGAAGCTTCGAGTACTGGCTTCTATGATTTCTCTTAGAAGACCACCTCAATTTTAGAGCATGGATGTTCTCAGCCCTTTAAACTTCACTTTTAAGGTATTGCCCACACCAAATGCAGGTCCAGCAGAACAACTCTCTCCCAGTTTGCCAACTTACTACAAAGCACAGAGGACACCTTAAAGAGGTGCTTTATTGATACAGAAGTGACAAAGTAAACAGATATCATTCTGCAAGAAGCAAGTTCATCCTGCTTAGCACTTACTTGAGAGAAATATAAACAAAGCCCAACAGATTAACTTCTCCCTCTTTGGCTAGCGAGGGGGTTTATTTGGTTTATTTTCGTTGTTTGGATGATTTGGGTGGTGTGGGTTTTTTTTGTTTGTTTGTTTTTTTGTGGACACCAGGGGAGAGGTGGGTTGAGAGAGAAGAGGAACAAAAGAGCACCGTAAGAAAAGGGCCTTTTAAATTAATGGCTAAAGCTCTATTTCTGACAAATCTGCCATCTTGTTTCTTAGCAGAACAGTAGGAAGGAGTTTCCAGAGAGGGGCTAAAAAACACCAGGGAAGAAACCTTTGTAGCAGACACAGTATACCACTGGAGGATCTTTTCCTAGGAACAAATTATAAGTGGGAAACACTTTGAAGATGATGATCAACTTGCTGATTATCTATGGCCTTATGTACCAGTTGACCACATAATCCTTCAGAATTACTGCAACGTTACCAAGCATCACATGTCCAACTGAAAACAATGTATGACTGACCATTTCATACCATTTTCAGCCATGTCACAGGCAGAGCTTGAATTACCATCCCAGACAAATTCAAGAACCAAACGGCTCTGCCCACATTTCCCCATTCCAAATGGCATCCTGGCACAGTGTTTTACATGAAGGTGAAGGAACCAGGGGCCTTCAACAACAGGAGCCAGAAGATCATGTCTCATTTGAAGTCCCAATTTTGTCTGAGGTCACAATGACCTGAATCTAGCATGACTTATGCATAATCGCCCTCCAAGCAAGTGGATCTGTGCCAACTGAACTTTATAAAAGTTTTGGTTGCTAGGAGGTAGCAGTGGACATATTCTAAAATCCTGTTTACTTCAGCCATTGAGGTTTTCCTCTGGAATAACCTTCCAGAGTCTGTTAGCTGGGTTTTTTTTTTTTCTCCTTGAGACATCAGATTTCAGCTGAATTCTGTGATTTTCCATCTGCTGTCATTTAGAGAATCCTCTATGAATTATCTCCCCAAACAATCTGTAAAAGACCTCCAACACCTTCAGAACAAGCTCATATCTTTAGACAAACTAGATGACACGCTCAGCACAAATTCTGTTCAGAGAAGTCTTGCATTCAGACATGGTGTTGTTCAGATGCCCACATATCAAGTTCTGAAACTCCACAAGCCGGCACAGCAGACAGAACCTCAGCACCACTTCATAGAGCCTGCCTTATCTTTTCTGCCCCTTCTCTGCCCCTGGAAGACTCATCTCAAATGGACACACCATATTTTTACATCAACATTTTTTCTCAATTGTTTTATATGGATATTAAGTTTTAGAGTGTGTTATCTGGAAATCTTGGCTGCTCCAGATCATGCTTTTAAAGACCTATTCTGTAACTCTCCTATCAATTTGCTGGAGATGCATTTGTGTCCTCTGATTTAGGAACACATAAAAAGATTTTTCATGGTTATCTCAGCTAAGATTGGACTTAGAGTATTTATTTATTGCATTGTTTACATGCACTGTGAGGCACCCTATGAGGAAATGCAGAAATAAAAACAACTGTCTCCTTTAGACCACATCATTTCTGACACCATTTCTACTTAGAGATAGCTCAGTTTTATTTGTTTTATGGAGGAAGAGAGTAAGCAAACACTGACTTCAGTTTTTCACCATTTACTGAACCTGTGACATACAAAACTCATTTATCATCAAGCCCTAGACTCAAGCTGCAATGCTAATTAGAGACACAAAGAAAAGGTAATGCTTTTCCAATAATTAGTAGGCAAGCAATTCTCAGAACACTGTTATCAGATTATCACAGGATTCTGAAAAGAAGATGGTGGTGCTGACACACTCGTGGTTTCCCTTCTGTTCACTTTTCATTTATAGAAGATTCAAAGCTCTGGATTATCTACTTGAGACATCTGACTGGTAAAGTAATTTGTCACTCTGAACAGCACGGATGCTCCCCACTGAAGCATCCTTTAGAATGGCCCAAGGAACAGTGGCTACAAGCAGTAATACCAGAGAATTGAAAAGTAATGTCACGAACCTCAGGTATTTCTAGTTCTGATTGTGGACTTCACTACTGAAAAATGCAACCAAAAATGCCATTTTTAATAATCCTCAATACTGCAAATACCAGCAAACATAACTTGAAGCTATAGAATGGGAAGTGAGGAGGAATTTAAAACACAACTAAAACAGAAGGTAAAAACAACTCCAGCAGAAATGAAAGGTGAGAGACACAGCAAGTGTGCTGAGCAAGCCAGAAGCAAAAGCAGCTCGTGCAATGCCAACCAGACCTCACAAAGCAGTGCTTCAACCCCTGTCACTCAGAGTAAGCAGCTTTCGAGTTTCCCCAAAACTTCAACATAGCCAGACACAGGGGATGGTATTAGCAAGGGCACAAGGTCTCCAAGAACCCCAATGAAACACATTCCCACTCTGAAAGCACGGTGGCACGCTGCTAGAGGGAAGGTTGGTGCTACCACTGTGTGGCCTGAAGTGCTTGAAGAGATGCTAAGCCTTGTTCTTGTTTGTCTGTGTTCAGCTCCAATGGCAAAACACCAGCACTCATTTTAAGGAAAGACCATTGGCCAGACACTCTTGGCCAAACCTCGTGGTCTTTAACTTAAATGCAGGGTGCAAAACTTTCATAACGCTGGGACATTCCAAAACAGCCTTCCCCCAAAACTACACCCAAAGGAGGAAAGTATCAACCTGCATGAGCAGAAAGTATGTGTTCAAATAGCAGCCTCATCTGATAAAGATTTCAAGTAGAGACCTCCCAGGGAGGGCTACAAGATTATGAAAGGATTTTCTACAGTGTATGAACAACCTTACATTTGTTCCCTTACCTTGCAATGGAGAATTATTACTATGCTTCAGTTAAAAGACAATAAGAAGAACCAATAATATATAATGGAAGCACTGCATATATGATTTAAACTTGCCTCTGAATACCTAATGCACAAAGATTTGTTTTCCTTCAGATACCAAGAATCAAGCCAGAACAACAGTAATGTGATTTTGGCCTGTACAAAACAATGCTTCCTTTTTTTTTAATAGGCAATGGTCCTACCTAAACAAAAAATATCTTTTTTTAATCAAATTTTCCTTATGGAAGATTCAGAGACAAGCCTTCTGGAAAAGCAGTAACTGCATGAGACAAAAGATAATCAAGAGTACTGTTTCTATTATGTTCTTACCATTTCAGGACTGCAAATCCAAGCTATGAAAAAAGGCTGTGTATCAGATGCTGTATCACATAACAGCATGAACGTCTAAATTTTTGAAAACTGAGGAGTTTCAGGAAGCCTAAATCATTTATTTTTTAAATATTGACACCCCTGGTATAGATTTCGTTTTCTTACAGGGCATTGGCTTGGAGGAAGGCCATTTCATTGAAAAATCTTAAGGCGTACTTTATCTCATCTTCCCCTGCATTAATGTCTCTGGTAATGCAGGACTTGGATAAGTCTACGCTTGTCCCACGGACATATTTTCCAGCAATGCCTAGCTATGTCAAATGCTGCATCTCTATCTTCTGCGTGAATTTTACACAGGGACCTGATTTCAGCTGGGATAGAGTTAATTTTCTTCCTAGTGGCCGGTACAGTGCTGTGTTTTGGCTTTAGGATGACAATAATGTTGACAACACCATGATGTTTTAGTTGTTGCTAAGTAGTGCTTACTCTTAGTCAAGGACTTTTCAGCTTAACATGCTTTGCCAGTGAAGAGGTGAACAAGACGCTGGGGGAGAGCACAGTGAGGACAGCTGACCTCAACTGGCCAAAGGGATATCCCATACGACAGAGCATCATGCCCAGCATATAAACTGGGGTGGAAGGATCGCTGCCCAGGCACTGGTTGGGCACGGGTGAGTAGGTGGTGAGCAACTGTCACTTTTGCTCCTCTCTCTTTGTTATCTCCCTTTTCATTATATTTATTCTTTTATTTTACTTTCTTTCCATTATTAAACTACTCTTATCTCAACCCATGGGTTTTACCTTTTCCTCATTCTCCTCCCCATCCCACCAGAGGGTGGGGAGTGAACAGGAAGCTGCGCAGTACTTAGTTGCTGCTGGCTGGGGTTCAATCAGGTCTAGATTCAACAGTGGACTCAAATTCCTTTGCACACTGAAAGTTTCAGCTGCAATGTCATTAACTCCAGACACTGAGTTCTGTGAGGCTGAAATGGCCTGAATGGACCAACTGCAGAACTCCATTCCTTTGAGATCTCCTGTCCCTTTCAGAAAGAGAGATGTCAAAAAGTCATCTTCCTTCACAGGGAGACCTTGAATTATCAAACTTTTTTGACGCTTTCTGAAGCCCGGCAAGTCTGAGCCACAATTCCTCAGAGACCTTCTGACACACAGGTAACATTTTCTTCTCAAAAACTATTACAGTGGTTTTGCACAATATAAACAACTGTTGAAAACAGAGGAGTACAGGTCTGGTGTGCCTTACTTGCACGCAAATCCAGTCTTCTCTTTTTGTCCCCAGTGCACCAACAGAAGCCACAACCCAAGAGTGCTCTCCTTCCACTTGAGACCTATTGGAGGCCACAAAGACATCAGGAGTCGATGATGAATGGAGATAATCTTTGTGTTCGTGCAAGAGGAAAAACATCTCTCTGGTACTCTTTGAGTACAGGCAGCGCAGAGGCAGCTGGTGTTGCCTCTCTATGTTCACCAGCATACCAGGGTACAACTACAGAGCATAGTCTTAGAGATTCATTTGATAAATGATTATGTCCTTACTTCCAACAGGTATGCCTGTTCCTGTCAGGAAAACCTGAAGGTGGGATTCTGATGATTTATTCACTAGTCTGAGCTATGAAGACCCAAACTGACTAGTCAATTTCTCTGGATGACATAGGACTACTTAAGACATGAAATCCTGAGATGGACAGACCTTAGACCTCTCTAATTGGAGGCTTCTGATGAGTCTGTTGAGGAAGAGGAGATTTGGGAATCCTTATAAGTCTCCACACTTTCCAAGGCACAAACAGCAAGTGCAGTCTGCACAACTTCTCCAGTGGTGACAGACAGGTAGTTTCACTTACAATCAGTGGTTGAACACTATTCTTACTTCTTTAGGGGTTACAAAGTCCATTTAACCTGGGAGGAAAATAGTAGCGTAACTGTGGACACGACTTTACTGGTCTTCTGTCCCAGATATGGATACCTCCGACAAGCACAAGACTGGTGTATTTTATATACCCGCAATAATAAAACAATGAGTCAGCAAGGATTTTCTGGTTCTTATTACCTGAACAATTTCAGGTATTTTAAATCACCATCACCTACTCCTTCCAGATCTCACTTCTATTTCTCAGCTTCTTATAGGCTCTTAACAACAAGATGATGCTCAATAAAAATAAAATATTCAACAAGACAGTAGGCTCATTTCCACTTTAATTTTAGCCATATCCTCAAATGGATAAACTGCCTTCTGAGTATTGGTTATTATTAGAAGGAAGTTGCTCTGGACTTTGAGAATGTCACAATTTCCAGTGAGTTCATGTCTTTTGTAAGTTCTAAACTGAAACTTTTGAAAGTTCTAAACTTTAGCTAAGACGGAAAATCCTGACACAATTCAGGCTTTTGACTCTATTCCGATGCCTAAGGATGGACCACCATAGATGACTAGTTCTAGCCTCACAGGGCTATTAGCATCTGCTTTGTTGCTAATAAGCAGGGGTAAGGAAAGGCCCTCATAACTCCCACTCCTAAATCTGACAAAGTCTTAAGAAAAGAGTTCTCACCTTCCCCACCAGGTGCTTAAAAAAAAAAAAAAGAAAAAAAGAAGAGAAGAACCATCCACGTGAATCAAATAACTTGCTGAATGATTCATGGCTGTCATATCTGAATAAAAAATTACCATGTCAATACGCAGAATAAAAAAACTAAAAATTATACTGCAGATGATTAGAGCAAAGTGCATGAGTATTATGAATTCTAAACCTTAAGAATGGATGACACACTCGCTGCTCCATCTCCTTAACATTGGGAGGGGGGAAAAAAAATCTGTTTGGTGGCATAGCACCAGCCTTTGCAAAAAGGGTAAAAATAACATGCATCACAAGAGACAAGAATCCAACACAGTAGGCAATCTGTGATGAGAACGCTATGAATAAAGCAGATAATACCAAATAAGTTAACTAAAAACCCCCCAACAAAACAGCCATTTACAGATCAAAAGAATAATTGCCTATGTATTTCAAATTAACAAATAACTGGAATGACACACATTTGTTGTTTTAAAATAAGCAAAGAACCAGATACACAAAAGGATCTGGATTTGCCCAACCTCTCAGACATGTTGGGGTTTAACATTTACAGAGTACTGAAGAAAACACCCCACCAGTTTTATATGGATTTGCTGTCACATTTCACACAAAACTTTCATGTTCAGAAAGAGACCCGGCTCGACAGCAGATGGAGTATTCCATTAAAACATGAGTGGCAACATGTGCCCACTCTCCCAGTCAAAAGCAGCAAACCATTTCTCAGTAACATCTGCCCGCAGATCACAAGATGCTCACTCAGAGCTTTCCCACAAAATACCTTTTCCTTACTCCTGTCTAAAAGCGTTCTTATGGATAAGTTCTGCAATTAAAAAAAAAGAAAAAAAAAAGAAGAAAAAAAGGAAAAAAAAGAAATTTAAAAAAAAAAATCAGCCTCAGGTGTTCTTCCTACCACTGTTCACTCATCCAGATATGTGTATGGAAACACTAATAGCAAGAAGCAACTATTTCAAGCTTAGGGGAACTAGGAAGAAGAGAAACTATACAAAAAAAAAAAAGAAAGAAAAAAACTGAAGGGTACATTAATTATAATGGTTCTGTGGTTCTTCTGGATTTCAATTAGAAACCACTTTATTTACAGCTCTTGGCTCAGCAGCAGGCAAGCCAATGAGAACATTTTTCATGGTGCACTTTCTAATGCAAATAAAAGTAAAGGCAACCCCAGAGTGGTTTGCTAACTTATATAATAAGACAGGAAACAAATGGTACAAGTGAATAATGATCATGTCAGATGCATTCAGAAAGACCACAGGACTCAAATAACAAATTCTTTGACAAGTACATTTACCTCAAAGAACTATCTGAAATAGCTCTTTTTTCTATAAATATATGAACACTTTTTTATTTTAATAATAATTTAAATCTACATTCCAGAAAATATAAAGTTAAATCCATTCTCTCCACCCTCAAAACCAAGAAGTGACCACTAGAGACAGAAATGTGTCTTTTCTCCTCAGAAAGTCGACATTTGGTCATTTTGAACAGTGAAGAGCAGCCCTAAGAGGCAACACCATGGTCTGCTCAGGCAGCCCCTTTTGCACTACTCGCAGATACAGCAGCACAGGAGGTGAAAGGAGGTGTGGAGAAACCAAGTGCTTTCTCTCACATATCCACTTTGTACACACAAGCAGGAAACATGCAATTTAAGGCTCCCAAGAAAGGCTGGGATGTCTGCCCAAAACCAAGGCAAGGTTCACCAAGGACTGACCTTGCACGTTCAAGCAGCAAAAAATTCGCAGATTCGCAACCGTGCTCAGTTTGGTGCCCAGGCTGAGGCGCTGCCCCTCGCAGAGGGCACTGCTCGCTCCTCAGATGCCAACAGCCCAGGCCGGAGTTACACCACCCGCATCCCCCTCTGCCCAGTTTACAGTTTACAGCCATAAACAACCAGCTCCAGCGATAAACAGCAGATCTGTGTGTTCACTCAAAGGGCTCACACAGGCTCAGACCACACGGTTTCTCCCACAGCTTCCCTATGAAGATGGCCTCACACAGACTAAGCTTCCATCAGCCTTGTCCAAGTTATTATGCTTTTATTCAAAAATGCAACATCACAGGGAAAAACTCCTACAGCCATTTTTCATTTCATTTTTAAAATGGAAACAGAATAGTTTTTGTCTGGTTTAACAGCACTTTTCCAGATCGTGCCAGATACAGAATTTTCCACCTTTTCAAATTCACGAGGTTGCGTCAAACATTTGCATGCTCTCTCAAAGCTATTCCCCTCTCTGGTTTGCCAGTTAGGAAAGAAACACCTACATTTTGGGCTTCCATTCGGCAGAATGCTTTGAAGCAGTTTCTGGTATGGCAGAGGATGCCTATCAACAGCTGGTAGCAGCACAGGAGGCATCTGCCCATATACAGATGCTCATATGCTAGCGAGCACTTCACTGAAAGGACTAAGTGATGCGCGTTACTTTCTGTAACCCATCTGAATCTGGGTAGTTTCAATTTGTATTGTGCTCTAAGCAGTGAGAAGATTCTGGAGATGATCTTGCACCTCTACCATTCATAAAGGCCTACTGCATTTAGAAGAGCAAGAAAAGCAGATGCATGTATCATTAAGATGTAAGCATCCCTTCAAGTCTGTAAATAGCACTTTGCACTGGGCAAACTATTTAAACAGGACTTCTGACCAGTGTCTTTATTGTCACCCTCCAAAGATGTCCTAACTGGCAACTGGGGGTACAACTGTGCAACTGATACCACCATCAACTTGGTTCACTCATGTCTCCAGGTCTCCTATACAGGTTATATGAAAAAAGGAGGGAGGCGAAGAAAAAGAAAAGAGAAAGTTTCTAGAAAAGAATGTGACCAGAGCAATGAAATTCAGTTCCTGCTGAGCTGCCCAAAAGAAAAGACCCTTTATCTCTAGTGACTGCAAGGACAAGTCAGGCACCTAAGGAAATTAGCTGATCCAGTCAGAAGCTTAAACTTAGGACAACTTAGAACATCCTGTTATTCGAACTTCTGTCTTTTGATATAAACTGCAACAGCAGTAAGTTCAGTTAAACCTTTTTTACAGCTAACCAGGAGCAGACATCATTTGGCTTGCAGATGGGCTACAGCCAGTTGTTAATGAAGACAAGGCTGCAGGAAAGCAGGCTGAGATGAGGCAGGTGCAAATGGTACAAAACAGAGAGGAGGGAAAACTTTCTGCAAGGCAAACATCAAAGATCCAGTACTGTCCCGTTGTTATGCTAGAGAACCACAAGAGAGCCACCTCTGGAATTGTATTTAACACCAAAACACACCAAATGCCCTCCAACCAGCTGAACCCTCCCCAAAACACGCAGAGCTGCCCACCCACACCAAACCACCACAAGAACCATCTAAATCAACACACCATGGGACATACCAAAGTGCCGTGTGTGCTATTAGAGCACCGTGGTAGCAAAAGCTGAACAGCACGTAGCAAATGCCTGAGGTGCGCCACATACAAGCCAGCAAAGCAGCCAGCCCTTCCCACTGGACAGCACCCTAAGGAAGAAATTTTATGAGGATCTCAGCAGCCCTTAAAGCTGCTGTCGTGCATCTGAAAAGAAAAATCCCAACACGCAGTACCACTCCCACAAAAAAGGGATAGAACTTGTTCTTATGTAAGTATGTATATTATTTAACACTCGAAAACAACGGTTCCATCACATCCATGCAGAACCAGAAGTGGTGAAGAGCTGAGAGGTGGAGAAAAATAATTTCTACTCTATTGTACCTATCCATTTTGTTTGTTTGCCTCAGGGCAAGTCAAGGGCCCTCAACACACTGCAGAACACTGACCACTATCTGTTTTGTTTCTCTTCCTTTGTTGTGGCACAAGGCGACTGATGCAAATAGGTGCAAGTATAATTCACACACTATTTGCATCTATTAGCTATCATCTCCTAGGAAATTATCTTTCGGACCTGGGAAAAAGTGCTTACAAAACGCCTTAAAGGTGAGATAAACAAATGCACACCATCATCTTCAGGCAAACAATTGTCTCACCTTTTGCGGTCATCTGAACAAGTTTTGCTCTTCCTTAGATTAAACACACACTGCAAGGATGCATGTGTTGCTTCTAAGGTAGATGTGACAGAGAAGGCCTAGGTGACAAAAATAACTTTCAAATAAGATGTTAGTATATTCACATTGCAAAGAACATAAAAGGAGGCAGGAAGCAGGGGAGGGAAGTGTCTCTCTCATATCATATTTAAGTGACAGTAGCAGTGACTTTTTTTTCCCTGAACTGCTCACAGATATGAGACCATTGTATAATCTTCGATAATGTTGTAAATTCTATTCACATTTTTTTCTGAACCTTACAGGAATTCACAGAATTTAAAGCAAAAATCATGATTTTTTTCCCCAACTTATCGCTCAAAAGAAACAGACGCAAACCAGCAAGTTTTCCTGTAAAAATGGCTTCGTCCTACTTTATGAACTAGTTATTCCTAACTCTAACCACCTCCCCTCACACAGAATATTATGTAGTGCTAAGAAGCTCCTCCAGTCTGTACAAACCAGCCACGTTTGGTATGGTATGTATAAACAAGTTGGTTTATGGCAAACAGAAACCCATACACGCACAGTGGAGTGTAACAGCTGCCTCCTGGAAGCAGGTATGCCTGTGCATCCCAAGCCTAAACTCATCTGGGTGAGTAGCACCAGGAAAGCACACCCAAGGCAAGGGAGAAGAGGCACAATGTGGGGTAGAATTGGAAAAAACCAGGGCAAAGGAAATGAATCCATACGTTTTTGAGATTTTGCCCTGGTAAAATATTGGACTAAGAAAAATTTCAGATGACATTTGTGGAGATAGAGGGATAAAAAATCTCTAGAGATACAATGTGAAAAGTTATTTAAAACATGCACAAATTTAATTTGATAGTCAGCCTTTCAGTCAACCTATTTTCTGCACTCGAGTAAGGGCAACAGGGGAAAAAATATTTAAATCTTATAAAATAATATGGAGAAAGGCATTCTTCATTTCAGAATGTATTATTTTTAAAACCACATTGAAAACGTCCTTCAAGAATACCAGCCCTTGGTGGTCTGCATGACAAGCATGTATCCAATAAGCATGTAAGTCAGTGCCAACAATATCAAGAAAAAAGCAAGTCAAATTCAATTTTACTTGAAGAAGTGGCTTTCTAAGAGAAAAAAAAAATGCATTCCTGCAGTAGAGGTAAAGAGGCAGCTGGGGTCTTGCATGGCATACTTTCTAGAGCAGCAACATAGAGCCTTCGTTATATTGAAAACCTTGAACATTTTCCAAAACATCCTTGTTCGCTTTTTTCCCCTACCTGATGTCTTTTCTAGTTTTACATTCACATTTCTGATGGTTCTCCACAGTTTCGCATCATCATCCTGGAGGACTTTTTAAAAATAAACCCAGAATTTGAATCAACATGCTCTTTAGTCCATGCTGTTTGTCATACCAGTACTGCCTTGTCCCAAGCCGTTCCTGCAGCACATGCAGCTTTCCCTCTCCATCCAGATGCATTGCTTAGTTTGTACTCCTGTAAGGGTCTACTTCAAAAGAAATAATAATTTTCACTTTAATGTACCTTCCTCTGAAGTGCCTGATATGTCTTTCGGCATCAATTTTTTTTTTTTTACCTGGCCTACAGTAACCTACCATAATCTACTGTAGAAATTTCTGAGCCTACCTTTAAAAAAACCTGAGAGGCCATTAAATGCACCAATTGCAGCAACGTATTTTCCTGATTCAATTTATGAAGAGGAACGAAATGTCTAGAACTGCTTAACTATTCCGCAGATTTTGGAAGAAAATGCCTTGTAATTTTGCAGAAAGCACACTGCATCTTTTACATACAAGTAATTTGTAATTTAGAAATAACACGCACTGGAAAAATATTTTTTGAATATGTCTGAGTTTACATTTGAACACATAAAATAGATACCTAGTAAAAGCATGATACTTCATGATTTCTGAAATGAAGTTCACAGTTAGTTTCCAGTCAGACCAGCTTACTACACCTAGCCCACAATCTTACTCCCTTACCACCACAGGCTTTCCAAGCTGAGTTCATGGTGCTGTTTGGGTGTACACACACGTGTGCGCATCCCTGCATGTCTGTGTAGCATCTTTTTCAAAGTGCTTCTGAGGAGGTGCATTCATTTTTTCCTCAGGGAAAGCCGTGGAATGGAAACAATAAGCTCTTGCAGTATTAAGTTATTCAATACTTCAATAGTGTAACAGATTAAAAAAAACCAAACATAAACCAGAGCTTTATACAAAGACCTCTTGCTGTAGTGGTTTTAAGGCAGAACCAAAATTTGTTTATGCCAATGAAGCCCTGTAAGTGAAATCTACATAACCAGGTCACAAATTGTGTCCTGAGGAGAAGAGTTGTCATTCCTTAACTCCTGAACTTCAAAGAAACTTTAAGAAACGTTTCCTTCAACAGACCTCAAATCATCCTCAGATATTGCCATCTTACCCTAACCCAACCAGAACAAGCAAAAGGGAATCAAACACCTCCTCACAACCACAGATGCTGGAGATCAGTGATGCAAGTTACAAAGGCTCCCCACCACTTGCCTGTGTAGTATTTACTTGAAAAAGATAAACTGGCATTACTGGGTAAATTTGGTTCTAGTCAAAAGCTTGGTAAACCCCACTTTATAGAAACACATTTGTGAGCCAGGGCGAAACAGCATCTGTGTTAAACACCAGAAGGGTTGAGGTCTTTATCTTGACAGCAGAGCTAACATCACTCAGTGGGTTGGTGGCAAGATGGAAGAAGATGGATGACAGTTCTCAAGGGCTCCAGTATTTTTGTAAGACATCTAAACCATACATAAATGTCCCAGCTTCAAGTGACACGTATGGAAAGGGAATCTTTACAGCACAAAGCAGGGGTGCAAAAGCTAAGGGACCTGCAATGAAAGCCAAACACACCCACCCCACTGCCACGCAATAAACCCAAACCACAATTTTCCTTTGGGCAGAAAAATAGTAAGGCAGGACAATTTCAAACTATTTCCAGTAAGACAGAAAGAGTTCTCCATGTTCAAAATGAACTGAGCCTACATGAAGATTTAGGATATAACAAAAACCAAGGCAGACGATGGCTGGAGCAAGAGTGTGCTGAAGGAAGAAGAGCTACAGACTTGGTAAACATAATCCAAATATTTCTGCCAATATACAATTTTCCAAGCCTGGTTTCTCCAACAGATACACACTTCCATATTTTTCTCTTTACTGTTTATGAGAACTTTCGGCCTGTCAACAAAAGTATGGATTCAAAGAGGCTGGGAATTGCAATTGCAAACGATATTTGACAAAATCCTTTCATGCTACTAAGAAAATTGAGGTTTATTAGGGAGAACATGCATGCAGATTAGAAAGCAGCAGAGACACAGAAAACACAGGAGAACAAAATAAACATCTTTCAATAAGGAGAAAAAATGATCAAGGGAGGAATGCCCTCAGCTCCATCCTGGGATAGCAGTGTATCATATATTCTTGAATGAACTGACAGACAGGAAGACAACACCTCCTCTCCCCTCCCCACCAAAAATCCCAACAGCTAAAATCCCACAGATGACAAAACTATTTGCAGATCACCAAAGCCAGAGAAGACTGCAAAGAATTCCAGATGAACCATGCAAGGCCAGGCCAAGGGGCAAATTAAATCCACCGCAGATCAATAAAAAGCAAAGTGCATTTAAATGAAAAATGTGAAGCACTCAAAACTGATTGCTGGGTTTAACAGTTCTGGAGTAACTCAATATTTGAATCAAGTGTTCAGCAAATAAATGAAACATACTGCTAGATATGCAAAGATACAACTTAGAAATATTCTTTTTTTTTTTTCCATTTTCAAGACGAACGCATTCACATGATTATCTAAAGGATAAGACCTACAACAGCCACAGCATAAATCAGAAGTGTGTTCTCCATCAAACTGCTGTGTTCAGCTCTTATCATCTGATCTCTTTTTGCGATAGCAGATGTAGTAAAAGCCTCAGAAAATGGGGACAAGAATAATTTGGGACAAAGACAGATTTCTGTACAGAAAGAGATGGAGAAGCTTGAAGCAACCACACTAACAGGAGATGGATAAACTATCAAGGATATTAAAAAAAAAAAAAGAATTGTGGAAAAGATGTCAGTGCTCCTATACACTTTCATCATGCAGGAGGCAAGGGTGTTTCTGAAACAGCAACACACTTAAAGCTGCTAAAAGGAAATGTGTGTTTGTTTAGTTGGTTTAGTTCTGTGGCAGTGCTCTGTTGATCTGGTTTTATTTTGTTTATAATCGGTGCTCAATTTGCAAAGTATTTTGCCACAAGCTATGAGAAGATCTCTGAAAGATTTAGAGAAAGACTACAGTTTTGTATGAAAACAAGTAACTTACTTTTGGCAGGGGGAAGATCAGAAACGTCCACCTCTCCTCTGTAGCTGTAGGATGTATGATTTTTTTATGGCACAGGACCAAGCTGACAGAAAAGGCTCAGAATTTCCCCTCTGGGCCTTGAACATAACCATCCACCTTAGGACAAAGGACACGTTACAGTACTGGATATAGCCTTGCAAACAGCAGGCAAAGGACACACACAGGTTGCAGAACTGGTCTATTAAGACACCTAATCCTCTGCAGAGTGGTATGTCCACACAGTAAGGCAGAGGGAGTTAGGAGCAAGAGAAAACGTAATTCCTTGCTACAAGGCTTCAGCCCAGGAATGCAGGTAGAGGTTACTTATGCTCTCTGTTTAGAAGCGGCCTTTGCAATGTTTGGAACAACAAACTGCAATGATTCCTCACCAGAGGACTGACATGCTGCATCAGGGCAGTGTCATCACAGTGGTCTCGCACAAACTACATCCTTTGGACACCACCCCTCTGCAGCGTTTGCAGCAGTGCTCATACACAAGGTATTTACAGCAGGAGCGAGGTATGTTTGTCCTTAGTACTACAGTGTTCACTCTTCACTAGTTTTTTCCTGAGTGTACGAGCCCTGTGTTATGCATGACAGCATGAGATACTTTTTTTTGTATCTAGAAACCACCACAGAACTAGGTTAGCCTGGCAGGCTTGCAGCACTTCATTTACATATGAGTCAATCCTTCTGCAATACAAACATTAGTGATGCATTCCCCACTGTCCTGCTATTTATATTCACTATTTCACCTGCAGGCATCCCCAGTTAATTAAACAAATCAATCCCATTGAGATAATTGTGTCTCAAGCAAATTAACACAATTAGCCTTATAAAAAGAAAATCCAAGCACTACTCGCTGTATTTCTTCATATAAATCATGTGCTCATTCCTCCAACTCTAAATTTGTGGCTATCTAGGAATCTGCACTGAAATGTAAAGTGTAATGACACATCAAACTGGCTGATGTGTGACTGTTACAGCCAGCAGCTTCTCTTTGCACCACTCACTTCTACTGAAAGCAGAGGTGCCCATCAGAACTAAATGTTCTTCAAGAAGAAATAAGCAAGGAAGGATCCCACTGGACTGGACACTTCACAGCTGTATCACTATGTGACAGCTTCTGCTTCAAAACAGTGCATGACAGTGGCATTTACAACCACAGCAAGATATGCAGTGATCTGGTTAACTGGATATACCAGGGGTTAAAGGCACTCAATTCCTTCTTCTCAGGTCAAGTTTACAGAAACCCCTCCAAAACAAAGCTGAACTTCTACAAATTACATTTTGCTACCCCATCCTTTTTCAAAGACCTGTGTCTCCTGCCCTCATGTGTAACAAAGCTGCTGTGGCAGCTGAACACACACCTTCATTCTTGGCCATCTGCTGTGTTTTTAGGGCGTTCTTGTTCCCCGGGGCAGACTCAGAATAACCCAATACACCTCAGCTCCCTGCTCACAGCCCACCCTCCATCCAAGACCTCAACCACCCTGCATCAGCATAGCCAAGGCAGGGGCTGGCATCTTTTAACATCCTGGTAACAGAAGAGGCCACGCGTTTTGGCTGAAAGCTGGAGATGTCTCCAAGATACTGCAGGAAGAATGAGAAGAGCTACTCCGTCAGAGCCTGTGAGGAAAAGCGGTGAAACGCAATGAGCACCCTACAACTAAAAATGGAAAACTTAAGTGAGAGGCCTATGTGCAAAACCATGACCTTGTCAGCTGCAGCACCTAACCAGCCCCACTCTTTCAAGAGCCAGCAGCACATGGGTGATGCTGCGGACTAAGGCGTCGCAGTTGCCTGGGATGGTTGCTGCCTTATTTCTGTGAGCAGCGAGGGCTGCTTGAATGCAGAGACTTCACTGTGAGAAACTGCAGAGCAGAGGCAGGTAAGGGTGTGTATGTGCGTGCAAGAGAGAAAACAAGATGCTAATGAAGCCAACCAGTAATAGCTGCCTCTCATTTCTCTCCACAGAGGGTTCAGGGAGGTGAGAGCTGCTCCTCTCCGGTGCCTCCCGCCAGCTGCTAAGCAACTGCAGCAGCCACACAGGGGCAAGCGGGCACCCAGCATCAATTTCTTTTCTCTTGCTGAGGAAATTCAAAAGGATTACTAGTACAATAGCTGCGAAACTGGTAACTGGTACTAAGCTCCTGAGAGTAACTACGGGGCAGGGAGGAGAAAGGGAAGAGAAGTGATGGGGGGAAGAAGAGAGGATGGCAGGGGACCAGACTCACACACTGCTGCCTGTGCACCATGCACTGATGAGGGAGAGTATGCAGGAGATAAATTTCATGGATGACTCCCCATCCTTTTCAAAAACTGAAAACACAATATTTCTTTTTTTTTTTTTTAGCATACCTAAACTAAAGCATTTTTGCCTCTTGGCATATTTCTCATCAATGTGATGCTATAACCAATGTATCACTGTGGGTAAGATGGTAGTAGTGCTGTTCCATGCGCAGTCCCTCCAAACATGCTTCCATATCATCCCGGCCAGCAGCCTGCACAGCCATCCTCCCACCTGGCCCAGGGATCTGCTGCCACTCTGCCCTGCAGAGCTCCCAGCCTTGACCTCAGTCAGCTGCCCCCTCACTGAGATAGGTGAACTCAGCTGTGGAGCACAGGGAAAAATGGGCCGGGTGACAAACTAGCCTTTTCCTTGTGGAAAGCTGTTTTCCCACCTTGGATCTTTTCACTGGCTTGGTTCACTAGAGAGCTGCACAAGTTAGCTGGTCAGCAGAGGCAAAACCAACCCTCCAGCCACCCACTGGTGGCCCACAATTCTGCTTCTCCTGCACCACCAGAAACTGTACCCATGCTCACGCAGAAGACTGCAGGCAGCAGTGGGGAAAGCAGCTTCTCCCACAAACCTGGGACACAAGTAACAAGGCTGGCTGCTTAAACATTTTGCACAGGGTACACAGTTTACACTTAGCATTGTCAGTGACTATTCTAAACAGCTGGAGGTTTTGCTATAGTCCTGCTAGGGAACATACTGCAGGAGTGACCTACACAAAGTAAGCTCAAACTACACAGATAAGCAAGGGAAGATGTTAGCCCCAAAGTTACATACTGGGCCAAACAGGCATTCATCCTCCATTTATTGTATTGCCATCATGAACTGCACACTGCACTTAGCGGTTTCATCACCCCCACAGGCTAGAAACTAGTCCTTATGAATTAAAAAAAGTACTGTCTTACAAAATATGTTCTCTTCAGGAAAGGTGTAAGAAGCAAACTTAATTTATGTGGCATGTTAAGTCTTCCACTAAACTGATTTTATATAGTACAAAAATCAGAATGCTTACATTTGAAGATAATTATAAAATGAACTTAACGTATCAACTCACAACACAAACTTCTACATATCATTTATGAGTCAGAGTCAAAATGGATAACAGATATATCAGGAATACAAAAGTACTTTATTACAGGGCAGCCTGGGAAAATGGATAGATATCTTATCATGAAGTGTATTTAGAAAACCAGTTCTGTGAGACAGGATCCACAGATACAGATGTCCTGTCATAAAGAATTCATTATTTACAAATATACTACAGAACACTCCATTTGCAATGAAGTACCATAAATAATTCACACTTAATATGTGTCAGAAGTGAAGGCAGCAGCATTTTCTCTGCCATCCTCATGGAGCTTCTAATACTCAGTGAAACAGAGCTCTGCTGTAACATCACAATACAACAAGAACACTGGATTTTCATTGACACACAAAACTTCATTCCCCACAAAAGGCTTTTTGACCAACAGTCTAGACAGACTTCTACACAGACATTGCTACTGTGGGAACAGGAAGTGCAATCTTATTTTTTTTAAGATGTTAAATTGCACATATTAATTTCATTTTGATTCCTGTAAATAATATGGAACTGCCAACTTGGGTCCACTGCCCAGGTGCAGCAGCGTTGTATAGCTCTACCCTGTGACCTGTACTCCAATACAAAAAAGCAAATCCAGAGGCAGGCAAGAAATTCACGTAGTGTGATCTCCATCTCTCTGTGGAACACAAGGTAATATATTGAAAGAAGTGTGCCAGAAGTTTGACATGATGATGGAAACACGTCTCTATTTGAAATTACATTAAGACAACATTTATTTTATATGGGTAAATAAAGAGTCACCAGGAAAAGAACAAGAAGTCCAGCTGTTACTGATATGGAGCAAATCAGGAAAACTGACCTAATGATGGAGGGTCCCTAGTGAGGTAGCTTTTCATCTTCCATGACCTGTGCAAATTCACCTATTTCCCAAAAGATCAAGCAAAAATTCAATAAAACCCTTGGTGGTAAATTCATTTTCTTCTCTATTCTACTTGTACCATTCTTTTCTCCAGCAAGTTACTTTCATAGATGCAAAACCTGATTTATCTGACTCCTTTCATCTTTCTCAATAAAAACAAAACAAAAACCCCTCACCTCCCAACTATTGAACAAGAATACCAAATCCCCTCAGGACTCCCTCTGCTTTAGCAAGAGAAGTCACTCTCCACTTGGATACATAGGCATGACTTAAATTCTGTTTTCTCCCTTCTGAGTCATGAAACAAAACCCAACAGATTTGACAAAGAGAGAAAAGAAACAACAAACCAGAAAACTTCATCGGCCTACTAGAGATGGTACTGGAAATAAGTATGAGCACAAACACCAGACTTAGTTGGCACAACATTTCACAGCATCAGGTGGTCTCTACTCACCTCCCAGAAAGCAGAACAGACCACTGCTATCACCAGTCTGACCTTCCACCCAAGCTGTGCCACAGACCTACATGCAGATAATACTGCTTGCTATATACATATATGCAGCAGCAATAAAAACACGCAGCTGTAATTCATAAGCAAGTGATCAAGAATCCATCACATCCAAAGGGAGTTGTTTCAGCAAGCAATTTATTCTGTTTAATAATTTGTGTGTTACAAGTAGCCCAGATTGATCTGGTTTCAACTTTCAGCTATTCAATCTCATTACACCTCCTCCTACTAAACTGAAGGGTTTTGTACTTTCTTTCCTCTATAGATATTTGCAAAATACAACTCAGCCACTTCACTTGAAGCATGCAACGCTTTTTATTTTAAAAAAGATATAAAAAAATCCAACAGTAAAACAGGCTTTCCAACTGTAATCAATCTCTCAGCTTTCTACAGGCACATACGAATTGGCCTGTAATGTAAATCATTCCAGTAATGATCCTGTGCCATCACTACACTCCTAGACAATATGCTTGGCTTCTGCATTCAAAGACCATATCCATTCTTTGAGTAGTGCTGCAAGGCCTCAGCATTTTGTTAGCTTTTTACCATCACCCCTGCTCCCTTTCAATGTAAACTGCTCTCCAGAACATAGAGAGCCCTTCCCTGCATAATGCACCGAGTTGGACTGGCCTGTGCTAACATTCATAATACTCAAATAAGCCCACACCAAAAGGAAATTAACCCCCTGTGTGACAGAGGATGCATTTACCATATCTGTGATTTTTGGTGTCATTTTTAAATTTAGAGGGAAATAGCTTTGTTCAGTATAATTACCAGTGATCTTGAAACAAAATTATCTCAGTTCTATCAACTAAAGGCTTTTAGTTACATGTTCGTTCTCTTTCCCAGTAATCACATTGCCTCATCATCCATTTATATTCACCACATTAATTCTCTATTTGCTACACATATGTAGACATACATACACGTGACAGGAGTCCCAGCGTAAAATGTGTTCCTCTCTGCAGAAAAGTGCTGAAAAGCAGTGGGTGCATACCTGAGGTCCTCACAAGCAACAGTACACAATAGGCCAGCATACAGTTGCATACTGGTCCATTTTAAACACTGGATACAGTAATTTTAGATGTGCCCTTCACTTTTCCACCACAGAAAAACTTCAGGAGTTAAAACACACCCTGGCTAAATGAGTGCAGGGTTGCGGTTTGTTGTTTTTTCGTTATATTTTTTCTTTTTCTTTATGTAATATCTAATAAAGCATCAGCAACATTAACTTTAGGGTTATTAGTTTACTTAATATTATGATGTTCCATTAGACAAGGGATAATACAATTACAGGCTGGAAATTAACTATGGAAATATGTTGATATGGTTATATGGAGTCATGAAACTTTTTCAAATGCAGAAGTACTGTGTCTACAATACAGTTTAAACAAGTTAACTTATTTCCACTGTATATGCATAATAAACTTTTGCTTTATGCTGTCATATCAGATACTCATTCTTACAAAACAAAAATATTTGTTTTGCTTTTTAAAACACAATAAGGCTTTTAATGACTATTAAAAAAAGTTACGTCAGAACAACTTGTCAGAACACAGTGCTGCTTCTGCTTTCAGCTCAAAAAGGAGAATTCCTATCACTATTAAATAACAGTAATATTTAAAGGCAAAAGGACCAATTTAGTTGTACTACTCTAGCTGTTTTAGAATAAGGAACTTTATCTTTTAGACAAATGGCACTGCAATGGCATGCTGCAGAAGTAGCACACATGAAGAGGAGCAGGGGCAGAATAATCTGAACCCTTCATCCCAGCAGAGCTGAATGTCAGTTGATGTTACAGCTGCCACGAGAAGATTCCCTTTAAAAGCAAAGGTCTAGATGCCAGACCCAAGAGCTCAGTGCTGTTTTGCCCACATGGATTTACTTACAGAATGGGAACAAGGAACACCATAATGTCACCCCAAAGGTGTTCTTTTCCTAGGCAAAAGTTTAATAGAGCTTTAACTTTTTAACAAAGGTCAAAAAAGTTTCAATGCATCTCCTCAGGTTAGCATTGCCTAAGAAAACTTGTGCAGCCAGAATTAATTACCAGCCATAAAGCCTTCCCTAGGATACCTGAGTAGCCAAGAACTTATCTACCACAGCTCCTTTAAAAAGGAAATATTTCATTGGCCAGACCTAACAAAGGATGGCAAACTTGCCCAACAGAAGAACACCCTATCATCATGTTCCTAAATAATCAAGCCGAGGCCTTGCTTCTCGGAATAAGTGGGTTTGAGGGTTTTTTAGTGTTTTGCCCACCATCACAAAGTTAAAGGGTAGCTATTTCCTCATTTTTGAGCATACTACTATCCCAAGCAATGAAGATGCACAACTTTCACTTCTCACCTGCTCACGCAAAGTTCACATCTCACTGTTACCAACTCAAATAACTGAAATGCAGCAAGAAGCTCCGGCCACCTGAGATGAGTGACTGATCTGTGAGCAGGGTTCAAGCAAACCAAAAACTTTTCATAAGCCCACATCAAGCCTGTGGCAGAGAACTGAAGCCAGGGAAGGACAGAGACACTCTGAAGCTGGGGACAGCTCAGACAAGACAGCAAAGATCCCCCCTACACTATGAAGAGCACTTGCATCTCAGTGACACCAAGCAGCACAGATAAAGGCATCAGTATACTTTAGGAAGGCATTTTTTACTTTAGGAAGAAGTTCTTTACTGTGAGGATTGTGAGGCATTGGAACAGGTTGCCTAGAGAAGCTGTGGATGCCCCAACCCCTGGCAGTGTTCAAGGCCAGGTTGGATGGGACTTTGATCAACCTGGTCTACTGGGAGGTGTCCCTGCCCATAGGAGGAGGGCTGGAACGAGATGATCTTTAAGGTGCCTTCCAACCCAAACCATTCTAGGATTCTATGAAGGGACAGCCCTACCATGGGCATGCAGGTTAAAATGTTGCTAATTGTTGTTCTGCAGGCACATTGCATGTTGGCCTTTTTTTACAGCTTTTCAAGTATTATCCAAACAGCAAAGCAGGCCAAAAGACTGTCCCTTACAACTTCAGATTTCTAATATAGGCTCCAGCCAGGCACTTGTCTTTTGTGGTTGCATCTATTTCCTACTTAAGAAAAGGAGTACAGCAGTTCCTGGTTTGTCACATCTTCAAACAGAGTTTGCGCAGCAGCTTCCTCTACTCTGCATTACTCTGCATTGGTGAACCCTCTCTTCCCTCTCACCCTGTTCAGAAATGCACTCAGCCACCTACAAAGCCGATTTACAGACATGAGGCAACAAAATGAAGCATTTTAAAACCACATCCATGATGACAGCCCATGGGATTTTTTTTCCTCCAAACCTAGATTTCAATCCTCCCTTCTCCATCTGCACTTTTCAGCTCTTTCAAAATAATGAGCAAACGTTTCTCCAGCTTCACAGATCTGGCACATTTCATTTTCCTTGTCATTTAAGAGATACTATTAATACGAAATAGTTTGTGTGTAAGAACACTGTGCACTTTTGTAAAGCTTTATTCAAGCATCCTGTGATCTTCCACTGAAAGCATTAATTTGGTACCTTCACAGTACTTCTGAGGCACATATTATAAATCACCTCATACAGGTTGAAACTCTGAGGCTCACTCAGGCTAAAGTGACTTGCTGTTGGGCTAACCATCAGCAATACTCATGTCCTGCCTCCCCAGATTAGTTCTGTATTGCAGCATTTCTGGCCAACGCTTGCTCCAGCACTTCCTGCCCTGCATCCAATGTCAGATGTCATCACCTCTTCCCTGCTCTATTACCACACCTATGTTAAGTCTCTGGCAGAAATTCCCAGACTTTTTTTTCCCCCTAAAGATTTCCTAAAATTAAGTAATTAAATGATTAAGGAACAAGTTCATCACCTGCTAAGGAAACTGCTTATACAAACCAGATTCTCATCACCAGCAACCTGTATGGTAGTGTTTTGTATGTCCCTTCCACACTGACTCAACATGAAAAGCTGACGTTACCTCCTTCTAAATGAAAAGAATACTCTCAGGACCTATTCTTTAAAAATAATTTCCCTGGATCAAGAAGAGGCTGCTAGTAAGTATCACATAAGTCTCAATTGGTTTTAAACGGGAGAAAAAGAACATAGAAGGCCAGTGTCTCCCCTTCAACTATTCTTCAGACAATATTATACAATTACATAAAAGTGCATTTCTTTAATAGAGAAGTAAATATACACTTACATGAAGAGGACAAGCAACCAGAAAAGGATTAACTTTAATATTACATCAACATCTGGAGATATTAGGAAATAATTTTAAATTTAATCAGTAGTGAAAACCAAAACCATGTATGATAAGAAGGCAGTCTAAGCAAATGTGAACTTGTCTTGCATGACAGACAGCACAGGATCTCCTAACTGTATGTGACTCACTAGAGCCTAAAGAGCACTACTTGCTTTGATTCTTGCACCAGGATCCATCAGCATGACATCTGGACACACAGACGTCTTTCTTCCTTTAATAAAAGTACTTTAATAATGTAAAGGAATACCTTGTCTAAACCACTGTCAGCTACAGTTTTGCTGGACAGTGGCCATTGCTACTTTCACTGAAACCCCATGCACTAACACATCCCACCAGAAACCAATGTCAGAATTCAGATGACCCTTAAGTACCTGCTGAAGCCTAAACTGAGGAGTAGCTTTCACCTTCTTTTGTGTCTCAAGTAGTCAGAGCCACAAATCATTTCAAGACTCTGCTCCTCATCAGGGTATTCAGAGCATGCCATCTTATTCCTTTCTTTCCCTAGAAACTGAAGAAGCACGAACACACCCACATCTGGCTCCGACTCTCAAACCAGAACTGAGGAACAACAGCTGGTTGGTGACACATGGAGCACACAATTAACAACTGCCAGAGAGATAATGCAGGCAACCTCTCGAGGGCTCTCCAACAACCTCTCTTGGTAGAAATGCTGTTTTCAAGAGAGCATGGTCCATTCAAAAGATTATAAAAGGAAAAAGTTACACAGCAAGCTGCACAGGTACACCCCAAGCACATATTCCATGTTTCTCAATCAGTAAAAGCTTGCTGGATATCCTCCTAGCATGGTGTCAAAAAAGTACTATTTCAACTGAGTTTTGTTAGTGGGATTGATGGTGTAACTAGTTCACCTTCAGAGAACACTCCTGGGTGAAGACTTCATCATGTCCCTTTCTTAAGCCTACAAAAGGGATGGTATTTTAGGCTGCAAGTCAGGAGAAGAAAGCAGAGAGAAAAAGGACAAGAGATAATTTGACTTTCTGAGCTGTCTACTCAAGAAATCCAGAGGAACTTTAAGTGGACCCAGTCAGGTCCACTCATTTGCCTGTCTGTTTTTAATACCACAGACTAGGATAAGGGCCAGAGAGCGCACACTTTTCCTTAGTAAAACAAAAAGCATGCCATCGCTAAAATAACACAAGTTTTCAAACTAGCAATGCACAGGATCAAAGTGACACCAGTAGTATATATTAGAGGTAAAATTCATCTGAGCCTGTAACAGACAGACTTAACAGAATATTTCCTGACCAGGAGAAGATGGCTTTGGTGGGAGGGTACAATTACCCAAATTCCCACACCCTTCCCACACTGCCCTAAGGAGATCCCTCAAGTCACTTCACAGCCATGTGCCTAAAATGAGGCTGTGTACAACATCCCTATGGAAGTAAAAGTTTTTACCTTTTTAATCTCCAAGAGGTGTGTTCAAATACTACACTCACAGGCAACCGTTGGAATAAATCATGAAAGCAGTATACTGTTAAAGCTCACCATGTGAAAGCAAAAGGCCAATAAAGTACAAAAGCAACAAGCTTTCCTCCTGATAAAATGGAGGAGGAAAAACAGACCCAACCCTGTTGGCACACTTTGCAGACAAATTCTTTTTGACAATTTATGAACTTTTTTCTTCCTCCTGTTTAACAAAATTACTTCAACAGTATAAAAGTTGGCAACATAGCTATCTCGGAAGAAAGTTGCTGTATTCCATATTGGTAAGCAGTGCACACACACAAAACCCCACACCCACAGGAAATTGAGAGCTATTCATTTAGTTTTAGTCGAGCCTTTGTGAGACTGCACCTTTTGACTATTAGTTGATAGTAAACACGCAACTGTCTGGTACTTCATCTCATAAAAACTAGAGCAAAAAGCCCTATCAATATTAAATTTAACCTTCAAAAAAGAACACAAGTGGTATGAATGCAATTGCAATTGTCTGGAAAAATGCTACTTAGCAAAAACAAAACAACTACTCCCCCACATAGATGCAATATTTAAAAGAAAGAATTCAAAGCTGTAATTATGTTCACACAAACCTAAACTGCAGAGTACAAGAAGTTCAATGATACAAAATTCTGTAAGTGTTATTAGTAACGACACCATGTACCCCACTTCCTCTCATATTTTTTCTTTCATATTTTAGGGGTCTGATGGGATGCTGTCCATTGCCACTACCAGGGATCTGAAAGAAAATATGAAATCAATTCTCATCATCTGCATAGAACATGAAATCTGGAGCAATGGTAAGCAAAGAACATATCAGGTTACTTTCTGGTAAAGTGCATTTTTTGCTAGGTATAGTTTCTCTACACAACAGCTGGTTTTACTATAGCAGTAACATAAAGTTACAAACTCTTAGGCATAAAAAATAAAAAAGAAGAATCCTAAGAGATACCCTTGGGAAACCACATTTGGGAAGGCAGCAATCTCATAAAAAAGACTTGGGGTCACAGCAGGCACCATCTAGACACTAAATTTCCTGCACAAATCTGCAGCTAAGGGAGGAAACGTAACCTCTGGACGGATAAGAATGTTATTTCGTATAAGGCAAGGCAGGGAGGGAGAGTATTATCTAAAAAACAGTAACAACAAGGGCAACATGCATTTCTGGTCTATGCCCTTCAGAGAAGAAAACACCAGAAGAGCAGTTAGAGATTCAGAGAATACACAAAAATTGAAATGGTCTGCATATATGGCTCATCAAAGAGGATAATGGTTATCAGTGACTTACCAACAAAATGGCTAAATGTCTCTACCAAAATTTACTCAGAAGATAAAGAATACATTAGCCAAAACTAGTACCCCAAAAGCTGCTCCTGGTCAGATGAACAAGTTTCAAGGAGTTCAGAATTAATCTCCTCTGTCCAAGTGCACATAATTACAGTTGATTGATACGATGTGTGGTATGCTCAGAAACTCCTCAGCATCAAGCTTGCTAAATGCAGTTTCCCCAAGAACCACGTTTTATCTTACCCAGCTGACTAAATCTTGTGCAATTTCTCTGGCATTTACATGTTCCCCACTTTGCAGCAGTGCTATCCATTCAGAAATACAGACCTCTGCGTTTAGGTTACTCCAACCAGTATGGCTCTTGGAGCACAACTCTTCAGAAGCACCGGCTGCTCTCTGCACACCATCAGAATATTAAAATCAAAGTTTGTTTGTCTTCAAAGTGCTTCATGGCCTCAGTTCTGGGTATTCAAGGCTTTCCCCAGAGCTCCAGGGCAGACTGCAATCTATCATTCTGCTACTCTACCCAGTGTTAATTGGTGTTGGAGATTCAAAATTTTATGTGGATATACAAGGAACATGAAGCAATTTCCAAGTATGGAAATAGCAGATCTGAGCACCAAGGTTTATGAGAACCATATCTTCCTCTCTCCACTTTTTACCTCATAGTAACTTCTACTTAACAAAAACACTATGCACTATACTACACCCATGCACTATATTACATCCCTTCATGGATGAACAGAAACAAAAAAGGGACATGTCTCCTTTTGTCATTTATAGGCAGGAGCAGACATCTCTGTAAAGTCACAAGAGAAGTTATGGACTCACTACAGAAAATACGATGTCAAAGTTCATGATCTGCTCTAGCAAGACAGAATGAACAGACACCAAAGGCTCATTCTGGGGACAGAAGTCTATGAATGTATTTCAAAGAATACATTTTCTAAAACTAAAGTCAATTCCTTGGGGTTTAGGGAGCCCACAAGTCCAAGTAGCCCTGGCTACAGACAGGACCCAGGAGGAGCACTGGCAGCTGCCTGCCCATTAAAGCCCCACCACCCAAGAGGCTGGGCTAGGGAGAGCTCTCAGCACCTTTAACACATCCTCTCTTTCACCTGGAGCAGGAAGTTACCACTTGCAGCTGGAAGTCACTCAGGAACCAAGAGAGAACATTTTTTGTGGGAGATTAACAGTAAACAAGTTTCTGCTGTTCTCAAGAGTCAGGCCTGGGTACCTTAACTCATATTTTCCTTTAATTTAAATATCTGCAGGGGGGTTGAGTTAAATTTAATCTCATATGTGAGTTTTGCAATTTTTCACTCACGGGGTTCCCCCCATTATTATTTTTAGAATTTTTAATTTTATTTTTTTCAAAAAACAGCAAGTTAGTGGCATATCTCAAGTTGGCAGCCAAGTCTGAGCCTGGAAACTGCACAACCTCCACAGAGAATGGGTTTCAGATAAAAAAGCAGAACATTTCTGTATCTCCTTACATCATTAGCAAACCCTTAGCCTTATTGCTAGGATTTCAACATCAGCCTCTACTGAAATTTTCCTTTTAACTCTACCCAGCACCCTGTCTTTAATTTAGGAAAGGTTTAATATGGAGGGTGGACAGTCAAGAGGGAGATTCAAAGAGGAAGGAAAAGGGGAGGAGAGTAGCCAAGATTCAAAAGATTGATAGTGTTGGTTGGCACTTTGGTGCAGAGAGTCAATCTGATCTGTTTCATAAATTAACAGGAAAAAAAAAACCCCACAACTAAAACCCCCAAAAGTCCCTACAATCTGTCGTGTTCTTGGAGCCAAGGTTTCTTACCAAAAGCAGAGAAGGTTCTCCGTAACAATGGTAACAATACATGGCAGGACCTTGACATCTGAAGCACGTTAATCATTTCAACAGTAGGTATCATCCCTTTTTACTGAAAGAGGAGCTGACTCAAAGACAACCATGGGAGTTGCCCAAAACCACAACACCAGTCATTAGCAGAGCTGCAGTTGGAAGTTTCTTGGCTGCCAGTGCTATTTTCAAGCACCGAAATTGGCAGCCGGTCCACAGCCACAGAGCTGGTACCCTGTGTGCTCACCAGGGAGAGGGGCACCTGCCCCTCACACCATGTCCCGGAGCTCCAGTCACACCACCAGCATCAGAAAAGGATGAAAGAAGGGAGCGTGGTGGTGGGCTCAGAGATGAGCAGCAGCAGTGATGCCCACGTCACCCCACAGACCTGCTCTGGTAGGCACTCACCCCACAGGGGCAGCTGCAACCCCCAGGGTCTGCCCTGATGCTCCCCTTGTGCCTGTGTACCCGCTGAGCCCAGAGAACCTGGGTCAGAAAAACAACCCTAGGGAGAAGTCTAAGCAAGTAGTTCTGGACACGTTTAGTTCCCTGCGTTGGCTCACTGAGTGGGATGAAAGAGAGGCAACACGCAACTCAGAGACTGCAAACCTAAACTACACCTCATCTTTGCCCTTTACATATCCCAAGGGGAACTTCAGATCAGTTCACTTCTCAAGAAGCGGTGAAAATGGCTCTTTCAATCTCAGCCCTATGGATTTAATGTGCATTTTATAGTACTGATTTCAGTTTCTATTATTGCTTAGTCAAGAGTTCAGAGTTACTTACATCTTACAGAACCAGCCACCTCACAACAAGAATATTCTAAAGCCAAAGGTAGCCTTTTTTTCTAAGGGTAATTTGAAAAGTATTAAATAGATTAATTTTTCCATCTCAATTTTTATAGAAGCAGCACAATTCTTACAACAAGTATATTGGGAAACTCAGTCTGACAGAGAATGGGGAGGGGAAGTGAGTATTCCACTTTTACACTGAAAGCAGAACCACAGAAATTCGCTTTTTGTAACATAATTAAGTCTTAATTTATAAATTTACATTTAGGCCTCTGTTAAATTAGTTGAATATATTCCCCTGCTTTCTATATTCTGCCTGATACCTGCCTATACCAAGTTCTCCAGACATTCCTTCCAACTCACTCAATCCTTTGAAGCTGACAGTTATCTACACATTCAGGCACTGAAGTAATTTATGCTTTTAGAAGTGTTAAGCATTTACAACTTGTAACATCAGATTGTGCAAATATTAAAATTCTCTGGAAGTAAAAAAAAGGAAAAAACATTTACCTTGATGTCTACATTTATGTATATATTCTCCCCCCACACACTGTTTTTTAAGGCTTTTCCTTATGCATGAGATATTTCCCATTTTTCTCCCTGTGCTTTCCAGGTACTTTCCACATATTGCGACATAACAGCTTAATAAGACAAGAATTTAGATTACCTCTTATTGTTTTATTCAAATTTTCTTATAAGTTTTCCCAAGATGGCTTCTGAGGAGACAAAACTACTCATAGGCAATGTCAGAAGAAGTTATTAAAACTCATCTAGCAGTGATGCAAGAGTTTTGCACTGACGTGCACTAACACAAGAAGAAACCACAATGTACTAGTTTAGACAGAAATAATTCCTGGACTTTGCCTTTATTTGGTCTCTTCAAAACTGAGCCTTACTCCCAGTAAACAAGAACACAAAAACACCCAAAATGAAAAAACCAAACAAACACACAAACACTTCAACAAGTTACTGCGGTTCTGCATGTGAAATCAGGGTTTTCACTGCCAAGACTCGTCAAAAAAGAACAACCAGAAAACGTTTGCAAAACAGACTGGTGTTATAAAGTGCATTATTAATAATAGAATATACATCAACCTACTGCTTTTGAGATCATATTAATTGGTAACCTTATTTGGAGCTGTTAAGGCACAAGACCTTGGAGCTGCAATTCGTCAGGTCTAAGCTAACAGCGGGTGAAAACAGGCCTGGTAACAGTTACTTCCTTGTCATTTCCTTTCAAAAATGACACAGTGCCTTTTCAGCGATCAAAGTAATTTTTATCTCATAAACGTACCTCTGAAAAGAGATTAGGCCTTTTAGAACAATTTTATATTTATGATCTGAGCTATCAGGCAGACCTCACGTGAAACCTGACTTGCAGTTCACAAGGGCTCTGAGTTCCCTGGAAGGAAGTAAGATAAAGACACAGGGAAATATGGGGGAAGGAAAGGAAAATCTTGAGTGAGAGGTCTGGCACCTATCAACATTGCTGCAAACTTGCCAAGTCTCATAATTTCATCACTAGGCTTCAGGCATAATAAAAGAGCTACTATTCTTTTTTTTTTATTCTACCTCACCATGTAATCAATAGGACAGATGCCAAAAGCCAGCCATTACAAGGAAGTCACCATGGCCAGGGTTAAACCAAGATTAGTCTTTGTACAGACCGGACCATCTATTGTTCCTTTAAACTGGACCAAAACACAGCAACCCTTTAATTGCAGTGGCAGCAAGAAACGTGGGAATGCTTCAGGAGGACTCCTCCGGAAGAAAAAACAGCAGGGAATGGGTCCGGAAATACCCATGGAAAACATAAGCAAGCAAGAAAAACATGGACGGGAGACACTGACAGGATTCTAGGGCACATTTGGGGCAGGATCCAGATGCCTGCCTGGAAGGATGAAAAACTAAATGTAAATGGAGTGAGAGAACACAGAAAGGGAGCAGAAGGTTAAAAAAAAATAAAATTAGTTAGTAACACTGAGGCCATCCGTAGCAGTTAGGGAAAGCTGAAAGAAAGAAGGACGCCTGACAACTGTGTCCTTGAGAAGGAACATGACCAGGACAGCCCCTTCTTGTAACACAGGAGGACCAGGAGTGGGACAGCTCATTTCTCCAGCCCAGGCTGCTGGGAGAAGGATAAACAAAGCCCTCTCAAAGAAAGGAGAACAATCCTAGCTCAGGATTAAATTTTATCCTGAGAAGGTATTACAAAAACTGCAGACAATATTTTCTTCGAGAGGTGAAAGATGAGAGCCAGTGAGAAGTGCTACTTTTTCCTTGCAGTATCTCATTTTAAAGCCAGTTCTGTGATTCCTGGGATCTGGCTTACAATTTGCACGTGCCTGGGGCTGACAATAAAGCAGCGGTGAGAGGCCTCATTGCCTCAAGCTGCAGAACTTGCTAGAAACCGTGGTCATTGTATACAAAAAGGGAAGAGTGAGCTTGCCCTGGGAAAGACAGTGTAGCAGCAATCAGCTGCTGTGCCACAAGAGCTGTCCATGCTACAGCACATAGATTTAGCAATATCCACTCCGCAGAAGAGACCAGAACTTAAACAACATAACAGACATACACTATATAATATACGTATAATGCATGAGGATAATATCTTCAGAAAATACTAGCAGCCGAATGAGTATGGCTGAATTGTTATCACACACACCCCGAAGTACCCCGCATTGCACTGACACTGGACGAACTCACTTTTCAGTCAACTCTATCTGAACAGGCCAGCCTGAACATGAGCACTTGTACCTGTCCCACCCTGGCTGTGCTGCTGTTTGACCAGAGCACACCAGTGGGCACCGCTCCGCCTCCAGCTGCAGCCCTGCGAAGGGATGGCAGCTGAACAGCCTACACAGGAGGGGTGCCAGAGCAGGTTGGGCTGAAAACACTCTAAAAAGTCCTGAAAGCAATTTTAATTACCCATTCTTGGAGCACAGGAGGACTGGTTGGAACACGTGCAAGTGAAGCAGCTCGTTTACATAACAAATGAGGTATGCATGCAAAGTGCTTTGTGTACCAGGCTGCAGATGGCAAGGCCTCTCACCTGGAGAGCTGTATTTTACCAACTGTACACCTACAAGACCACCTTCGTGTACAGAGTAAGCCTTTATATAAAATATTCTTAACAAGATCCAAGAGTGGCATGAAAGTGCACAATTTAAGTGGACAAAATGCCTAACACTTGCACAAAAATCTAAGCAGCAAGCAAGCCTTTGATTCTTGCATACTCCAGACAATGCCAAGAGCCATTCAAAGCCTTCAGTTCTTCCTTGGCTAACTCCACTTAGCAAACAAAACTTAAATGGAAAAAAACCAAACCAAACCAAAACCCACAAACCAAAAATCCTCAGCTTCAGGAGCATCTACATGAGCTAAATCTCTGAATCCAAGGGAAAAGGCTTTTAGTCCTGGTCCTCATATAATGACATCATGCATTTAGCTGTTTCCAGTACATTTTCCAACCAAGAGCCAAAAAGAACAATAGGAACTTTTGAGGCCTATAAATGGCACAGAGCTCAGGAAGAAGGGGAAAACAATAATGAAACACATAAGTGATAGAGTTGGATAGTTGCAGTGTGGATCATACACTGAAAGACAATGACAATCCCTAGGTAATATTACTTTTGGATTTGGCTGTTTGTTGTTTGAATATGGTTATCCCAACACCTAATTAGGAGTTCTGAAGACATGTACTCTCTGTCAGTGGAAGTCTCTGAAGCCCAAACCAAAAGAAAAAAAAAAAGCATCTATAGAAACTGCTTTTTAGAAACACTACTAATAAAAAACGAACAAAAAAACTTAAAAAGAATTAGCAAACTTGCAGCTTCCTTCACCACATTACTGATAGAAAATACTCATTTCAAACTCAAACCTAGAGGTTTTCTACTCATACAGACTCTGTCCTAATATAAACAGTCCAAATTTGAAAACACTACAACAAGAAAAACAAGTTTTTAAGTGTTGAAATTAAAACGGCTCAAAGATCTTTTTACGTTTCAGATATCTGGGACAGGGAGGTGGGGGAGGCAATATCTCAAAACTAAACAAAAACTTTCCTACCTCATCTGTTACTTTAAAAATAAGAAAGCTCTAAAACAGTAGCATAAGTATGGCCTATCTTCCTAACCCCTACACCTGGAAGGGCATATGTTTTTGTCTTCTGGCTTTGTACATCAGTTCACCAGGAGAAAGGACTGGGTCAGAAGCAGTATAGAACAGAGACTGTCTCTGCTAAGGGGGTCAGAGGCAGATATAACTTAAAAATAAGTATCTCAATTATTTGCAGGGTTCTGTCAGGGAAAGAAATGGTTGTCCTCAACCCAAAAAACAAATCAGTGAGACAATTTTGTGTAGGAACATGTTTATCTTACCCTCTCTCTTACCTTATCAGACACATCTCCTTGTCCTATTCAAAATACAGCGAGTCATAAAATTCCATCTGCAAAAAAAGAAAAAAAAACATTAATACCTCCTGATAACCTTACAACAAAGTCTAATAAGCAGTTCAAGAAAAAGAAAGCTAAACTTCTCTTGCCATTCCAGTATAATCTACACCCCAGGCAAGTTGCCCTCAAGTCTGCAGCAATCTGGGAAACCTGGATATAAAGGTATTAAAGATGTTGTAACATGTTCTGTATGAAACATGCTGTTCTTCCTTTGGCAAGGATAACAGAGGTGGCCAAAGTGTACAGGTTGCCCTGCCGAGTCGTAAGTAAGTCTGCTGCATCCTCTCATTAAATTAAATGAGCATCAAATTACATAATGTGAATGGTTGTAAAATGAGACCAATGGTAATGGCTAGAAATAATCCCAGTGGTGTTATATATTGTGGAGACAATTTTCCATCAGAGTATCAAACCTGAGTTAAGCAGCACCTTTTTATCTCCAGGCCAAGAAACTGTCAGCATGCAGTCTTTCTTAAAGACAGTAAAGCATGAAAGAAACGGATGGAACAAAACTCTCATGCTCAAGTTTAAATTACGCCTACCTCGAACAAGTACATTTAATTTCTTAACAACCTTTACAAACCAACCTTTCAAAGCAATCAAAATGCTTTTATAATATAGGTAAACATGACACAGTCTAGCATACTTGTGATCAGAGAATAGACAACCTCACACCTAACCAGCAAATTTGCAACCTTAGAATTGTCAATAAAATTTAGTCATGACAGACTTGGGCTTGAACAAACACTTTTCCATGTCACTATAAAGAAAAGATGGCATGACCTGCAATCCCACCAGTCCACGAGTCACTAGGGCAGAAGAGAGACCTTCCACCTGGCAACTCTGAAAAGCACTGAGAGTCTGTGTAGAGTGAGAAATGTGAATCAAAGGCCTAAAAAACCCAAACAAACCAACTCCTTCACACACCCTTTTAGCCTTTTCGGTGTCCTGCCCACAAGGCCTGTTAATCCAGTGCCAGGTTGAAAAGGTCAGAAATGTGAACAGTGAAATGGCACACCATACGAGAGAGTACTATTAAAAACCCCAACCAATCAACGCTTAATTTTTCAATCCAGTTATCTGGGGAGAGATATGGCAGGAATGAAAGGACTTCATGTCTGCTTACTTTTCCCGCAGTGATGCTACTGAAGAGTATCCCTGTGCCCGAAGTACAAAACCAGATGCACACTCATTTGGCCTTCCTTGAACACAGAGCAGCTGTGATGCCAACAGACCCCAGCAGGAACCCACAGGTGCTCGCTGCCACGGAAAGGTGACATCCTTCACCACCAGCAAAAGGGGGATGGCACCACATGGGTCCCCAGCATCCAAACTGCTTGCTCTGGGATACTCACCTTTCCCCCTTTCTTCAATTGAATATTAGTATAGACTTTTAAGTGCTAAAAAAAAATAAATACTTCATCTTGTAAATACCATTTTCTCAGATTCTACTGATGTTCATTAATTTTTTGGCATTACCAGAATAATATGACAACATAGTTCCACTACCACTATAGTGTTTGGGTTTTTTTTTTAAAATGTTTTGTGTTTTTTTTGTTTTTCTCCTGTTAAGAAGAGCGCTTTTGTGTACATTACAGAACAATCTGAACAAAAGAGAGCCACTGACCAAGAGTCCCCTTCAGTATTCCTACCCTCCTATTCCCCAGCCAACCCAGTAAAATTCCTCAGAGCACAACCTCTTCCTGGCTATTTTCAGAGCAACTGTAGCAATCATACAAGAACAATGGGGAAGTTTGTTTTACTCAAAGAGTAAATGTTTTGCAGCTCCCAATGTAAATATTTTAATTAATGGATTTTTTTTTTAACTCTCTACTGCCTTACCTGTGTTCACATTCACACAGAGCTATCAGAACAGAAACAGCATTCAACTTCTCTAATAGTGAAAAAGAGAAATACAACATAGAAAAATTACATATTGACTTCAGGAAAAGCACCTTCCTAAGCAAATCAAAACTCACTAGGCATTTACTGGGGGAGATCTGGAATAAAGAGGATTTTAAAAAAGCAAGCCTGCTCATTTCCTGTGTCCAGCTGAGGGCCTGTGTTAGTTCCCTTTGAGACAGTGGGTCTATTTTAACAGCCAGTTTGTAGAAAAACACATCCTAATTATTTCCAAAACAACAGTAGTCCAGTGACCAGCCTACAAGGAAAAAGCAATGACTTATCTTTTTGTGTTAGACATCAATATGGTGGCTCTCAACCACCCATCACTCTGTATCCACTTCACAGAAAGGCTCCAATCTCCTCTCAGTAATCCATAAACCAAGTGTTGTGGACTCTGTTGCCAGCACGGGACTCAGATTCACTCTCTCTAGGCCAGACTGAGATGCCAAGCCACCCTGCACATGCTTCTCTACTGGTTTCTGGATCCAGCAGCACCCCCAGGTGCAGGCAGCTCTTTCTCTCTGCATACTGCCTTTCCCCACAGAAACCATCTTCCTCCTCTGTCCCCAGATAGAGGGATAAAATCTGGATATGGTACCAGCAGATGGCTGGCATTCAAGATTTTTTAGAATTTTCTTTTTCAAATGAAGTAGGACACAGATGGTGACGTTCCTGCTTTCCCAAAACCTGGAACGTGAACGTAGACCTGTCTGAGCTGGGAAGCTCAACCCATGGTATGTTTCTGAAGAGCTGCAGATATTACTGCACAGACCAGTTTAGCCTGAACCAGTCCCACACATGGCAGTGTTTCCTTTCCCCTGCTCTTATCTGAATGGAAGGTTTTGTTCCTGTGGTACTGACCTCACCACGCTTGATGCCCGCTAGCAACATCCTTCCAGAAGTTCAAATGATATCTACAGAAATTCCCTGCCACTGGAAACAATACCCATGCTATGCCAGGTAAAATCCTCACTGTATCTTTCAAAAACTACTGCATTTGCACTCTTCTGCCACCTCATGCAGGATGCTGGCTGCACACTTGTAAGGCTTCCCAGATTCTGTGATTCTCACAAACCACCATCCACACCAGCAGCTCCATGCCCTCCAGGCCACCATGGTGGTGGCATTGGGTTCATCACATGCCACCAGGCAGTAGCTAGCAATGGAAAGGATGGGAAGACGCCTACTGCCCTCCTTCCTGCAGGGACTAACTGAAGGAGGAGCAAGACCTCACAATTGCATTTCATTGAGAACAAACCTTCCACGGTCCTAAATGAGTATATGCTAACTATCAACCACTCCCCAGTTAGGATGGGGACAGTGTGGGGAAGAATATCCGGCTCTTGCTTGAGAGAGACCCTTTAACTTGGTATCAGCAACAAGGCAACAAGGCAATTGGTGTTTCTGCAGAGGCAGCCCGAGCTGGTGCTCACGCAGCGGGAAGCAGATGTGAGCAGACACACCTACCCTAATGGTGTGCACCCACCGTGGTACCCGACTCCGAGGGATACCAGGGGATGATGGCAGCTGAGAGCTCCCCTGGTGGCGGGATGGTTCAGAAACGTGTGTTTGCAGAACCTTTCCTGTCCCTGCCAAAGCTGCAAAGTGAAGGTAAATCTCTTGATCCTGCGCTGGACTGTTATCACAACTGCTATGATTGTACATGTATGTACAGTATCAACTTCAGCTTCCACACCAGAAAACACTTTTCTTAAAAAAATAAACCCCAACATTTCAACATTTGTCTCCCTATATTCCACATGAAATGTCCTGGCTATACATGCAACATTACAACACAGAATAAAAATCAAAGAAGCAAGTATCTCTGCTTGCAACAGGGCTCTTGGAAAACACACTTCTCATGGAAGACCCAAGTGAGGAGACAGACTTTCCATTAAGCCCTCAGTGTGCATGGACTCTGGAAAATGACATCTCTCAGCAAGTGAGAGACGTAAGGTTTATGCCAGTTCCTTCCACCTTCCTCTCTGACCTCTTCTAGGGAGTTCCTACACTTGACTTTTTCATATGCCTGTTTAATCAGCAAACGTGAAACTCGCACAACTGTTATCAGTGTCTCTGTGGTCTTCTCATCAGGGCAATGAGCAGAAATGCTCCCCAAAGGAGCGGCACATTCGTAAGTCCCCCATGCCCACGGGATGGAAAAGAGAGCGAGCAGAGAACAGATGAATGTTAATCTCTCCTCCTTGCCGCCAGCAGCAGTCTGTACTCTCCCACGCAGCCAAGAGGGAGGCTGTACAATTTGTTGAGGCCAAACTGTCTGGAAAAATGCAGAGAGAGAAAACTGATGGCAAATTCTCTCCTCTATCAATTCTCTTACTGTAAAGAAAGTGAAAGTCAGTCATTGAGTTGCTGATGGAAGATGAGACCACAGGGTCTTTAAGGGCCTGCTTTTATGCAAACCACAGAGCTGGGCTACGCAGGATTGTATCACTTCAACATATTCACTACCTAACGTACTCTGCTCACACACTGCGTCACTCTATGACTTCTTCTGGGGAACATTTTCATTGGCAGATTAAGCTTGCAGTCTGATCAGAAGAACACACAAAAAGGACCCAACACCACTCCATTATGGACGTAAACTCACAAATGCAGGAGTCCTCTCCAGTCTACATGACTCCAATCACCTACGAGTAGATAGCCAATAAACAAATGAAATACAGAGCTTGGAGCAGTTGCCACCACATGAACTTCTTCAGCTGATCTGTGCCTCAAAGGTGTCTGTCAGCACACAGTACGGTACATGTGCCAAACAAGAGCATAGGGGAGAAGCTCCAAGCAGGAAACAGAAGCTTGTCTTAGATTAGCACAGCTCACTCAAGTTGTAGTGCTGTGCTCAGATTTGGTTTTGATTTGCAAACCTTGCTGTGATTGGCTAAGAGATGTTTGAAGTTTTGTTAAAAACAAGGCAAAAAGAAAAGCCTGAAAGCTGCAACAAACACACAAATGAAGTTACCCTGACAGCAGTCAGTACATTTAAAACTTATGGAAGATGTGCCTTTCTCAAATCCTGTTTTACAGCATCCTGCTTCTTGCTTTCCTATCTCCCTATTCAGCTGAAGGCAGCCACTCATACGGGCACTTCCCAGGTCTCCAGCACATCGTATGCGAAAAGACGCAGCAGAGAGACCCAAAATAGAGTCACCCTGCTGCAGCAGCTTGAGACATCATCAGTCACTACTGATCTTCACTGAGAGTCCCTCCTCATGACCCCCAAATCCCTACTACAAGGGGACCACTTTGTTGCCTATTGAGATGTCTTACAAACAAGCCAAGCCCAAGACCAACTTGCCAAGGAAATGTTAAATGGCTCCTTGGTGAGCTGGTGGCATGTTTCCAGTTCTCACCATTAATTCCAGAATTAACAGTCCTGGAGTCACCATATTGCCTGATGATGGCAGACCCTACCCTCAAACACACATGCCAGCATTGCTGCCATGATTTTGATTATATTAATACCTGTCCAGCAGGAATACTCTGAAAGAAGTCACTTGCCTACCCTAACTCATGATAAGTCACTGTAGCAGAGACATACTGCAGCCAGTATCTTGATCAAGGGTAAGGTGAAAGTTCTTTCAGTAATCTAGAGAACAAATCTGAGCCTTAAAGGGAAAACTTAAAGGGAAAAAGTGAAGATCAAGGAGGGAAAAAAAAACCCCACTATCTAATGTTAGCATTTATTAACATTTGGCCTTCAATTGTGGATAAACAGACAAAAATCTCTCTGCCTTTGCACATATTTAAGACTGTTTACACATAAAGTCCAAAAGGATGTCTTCATTTTATAAATAATTTCATCTGATGACTACATCAGAAAAAAGTGCAACTTAAGGCTACATACAGGCAAAACACTTGGCTACTAATGTCTAAACAGGGGGGGACAAAGACTAAACATCAGAGTCACTCAAACTCAGCAAATGGTTTATAGCTGAAGCTAAGTGCATAACACAGCACACATTCAACACACACCAAACTGGAACTCTACTGAAGCTGTGCTTACCAGTAAGTCATTTAAGTATTCAATATGAGAGCCTCTTAAATGTAAACACCTCCTCTGCTCCTTATACCTGACCACATAAGCCATCCAGCAATGTCTTACTCCTCCAGAGTGGTAGGCACAACACATCAGAAAATGTGGAGCCACAAGGTCAGGTAACACAGACAGCATTGGGAGACGTTGAGACTTTTCTCTCACAGGAAGGAGAAGAGAAGGTCCCAAAAAGAGTTACTGTCTGAGCTCAAAGCCTGTGTTTTTGTTTTCCATTGTCACATGCTCCTATATGTGCACATAGACGGCTGCAGTTAGGAGTGTAAGCTATTTGCTTAAGATCAATCACTTTGCATGTCAGTGCAGCACAGGAAACACTGCGCACAAGAAATTCTGTATTACCCCATGAAGAAATACCATTTCCAGCTAAAATTTGCTCTTCAGCTTAGTCAAATACACAAACTTAGTTTCCAGTTTTGTTTCTCAACTGAGAACCTGTAAACAGCAACATAAGAATACCATCAGCAGTCTCAAAAGACAGCCAGAGAAGTATTTGCTACCCCAAATTTTTCATAGACTTCCTATACTGAGAAAATGATGGGATTTTTTTGTTATGTTCTCTACTTACTGCTGCAAGCCATAATGCCAGGTCATACATTGCCTCTTGCTTGAAACTCAAGCATACCCTTGTGCAATCAAGAGGCCTGCATGCAGCAGAAAGGAACACAGGCATTAAAAATAAAAAGCAGCACACATGTTAGTTTTGGTGCAGCTAAATTTTCTGTAACTAACTGATACTGTATATACAGTATCTGATATACACTATCAGAAAGGAATATCTGATAATAAAGTACAATTCTGTGCTTTTAAGAAGACCTGTATTTCTGACTGAGAGGAGAAATGAGGACTGCTAACACTTAACTTGAAATCAGTGACCACAAGTGGTAAGAAAGGCTTGCCAGGATGTGAACCTTAATTATGACTTCATCCTGCACAGCTCCCTTAAAAAAGAATCAGCTGAGACATCTTGCCCAAAGCAGCTCCTACAGAGCACAGCCCAACCAAAGAGGAAGCAGGGTGCCAAGAATAACAATAAAGAAAAGTTTTCCTCACAAATAATGAGGTATGCTTTATAAGTCAACCCTATAAAACCAGATTTTTCGAGTTCTAAAATTAGGTTGCAGCAATATTTCATTACATCATAAATCTTCCTTACACCCTAGTAAAGATGCCTAATAATTTAATATGCCATAATTTTATTTTTTTTAATCTGGAACTTGTCAAAAATTGCCTGAAATAGGCATCTCTTTTACAGTCCATTTTCCATATAGATACAGATTCCAAAATGTAACAGGTTCGCATTTTTTGCATGGAAAATCACTTCCAAAGAGCATTTACATGTAGACTACCAAAGATTGTAATTATCTCTCTTGGGTTTCTTAGGTAGGTCAGTGCATATCCTACAAAGGCTTCTGTATTATCCCATGATATTCATTCAGCATCATTTTTTTCTGAAAGCAGCAGAACCTCTTCAAAAGAATTACACCAACAAGTAAAAATTTCAGAAGAAAAAAGTGGGTTTCCAGAGCCAGAACTTTTAAAACTTTTTTCTTTACTTTTTATTAAAAGTTTCACAGCCCTCTTTTTTTGCTGAAACATATTACTTCCAAAAATCTGAACTCTAACTGTCTCATACAGTTCTTTTTCAGTGGATAACATGCACCTCACATAAAAAGAAATAAAAGCAGAAGATGTTTAAAGGTGGGCGGAGGCAGGAGATACTGCTAGTACTTGTTATTAAAACTTCTAATTCCCATTCCCTCCCAAATAATCAGGTCTGTAATAAAAGAAACACCATTTCAAAGCAGTTGCCATGTTTGTATTTGCCACCACTGTAAGCACACAACCATGTCAAGAACTACAAAAAATACACATTGTTCCTCATGAAACAGAGACGATGAAAACGGCTCGAGAACTTTAAGATTGCTCAAAGTTTGCAAAAACAGTGATGTCATTATTTTCCCGCTGCTTCTGAGAAGTTTACATCCCTGCTTCCTGCTGCCTTGCTTCACTTAACCCAAGAAACACAGAACTGGCATCACAGCACTTTCAGGGCTGGGATCGCTGGAGGACGTCAGGGCAAACCTATTTTACATCTCACCAGGCCTCCTTTAATAGCAATTCAACAAAACTTGCACTGCCAGGAGCTAAAATAAAAGGTGAACTGTCCTCTTATTTGCTGTGTCTCTATGAGTACATGTGCTATCATTTTTTCTTCTTTAGCCTGTTCAGCCAAGGGTCATCAGCAGTGTATGGAGAAGTTAATTCGTGGTCCAGATCCTGCAAAACCCCACAAGGAGAAGGCCCCAGAAAGGAACTAAATGGAGAATGCAGCAATTAAGACGTGTTTGACTAGCGTGCTTATCGCGTGATTGCACTCCCTGGAGTGGAGTCTTGATACAGGCTTAAGTCAAGATAGTGTGTGTCACAACCATTTCACAGCTTGCTGTCAGATCATAGAGACAATTTTAAAGACAGAAGAAATAAAGAAAAAGTGCTGGGGTTTTTTAAAGCTTCAAGTATTTTACACTGGGGCAAGGCTTTAACAGAAATGTTATTTTAGGTAACTGACTGACTCACTTTTCACTAAGATTAAAGTTTATCAACCAAGTTCCTTAAGAACCAGGCAATCTAAAAGCAGTTCCCTGCAAAAAAGATGAGTTTGTACTATACAAGGAACTTCCTAACCCTCTTCTTAGGCTAACATATAACCAACCCTGCTATTTCTCTCTTGCTTCCCACCCTGAAACAGTGAGAACTTTACTTTCCCCTTTACTTCATTTACCAAGAGAGGTTGGAATGGGAGGGGTATTGTATTTTGCTTTTTTAGAGTCAAATCCTAGGACTAAGACTGGTAATAGGAAACTGCTCAGTTAACCACTTTTCCCAGCATTCCCAGGAAACAAACTGTCTGAAAAGACATATTTTAATAAAAAACAAAACAAACCCCCCCCCAATGAACCCATTTATCTAAGATTAATGCCCAGCCAGTTTTGCCACAGTTTTTAAGAATTGGGTTGGCTTTTCCAGTCAAGAAGGAAGTGAGGCCAGACCTCAGGAGCCGCTGGGCTGATGCTCATCTGCAGAAACTCCATGAAGCTCAGTAAAATTATTCTGCATTTACTTACAGCTCCAGCAATAAATGCAAAATCTGGAAAAAATCGTTTTGAGATATTCAAACTGCACCAACTTTCTTCTACACAATTTCTGACATTTGAACCGCTCACATAAAGGAAGGATCCAATACCTGTTTTCCTAAATTTGCTTCCCCAGGCATTTCAGTTAATTCAGTGTGCCTACTACAATTAAAGCTTACTTTTTTTTGTTCTACTCTGTGCTTTATATTTTACAACATCAGTAGTTGTATATAGACATGAAATGCATAACAGAATTTGTTCATTTTTAGACAACTGGCACATCATGTAAGTAATATATAAACATTCTGACCTTACATTACCAAATCACCAATACTTCAAGTAAGGATTTTTATTCCCTTGGTACTCTTCTTTAAAACACGCACACACATCTCAAATTAAAAATACACAAGAAAACACAGTACCTTCTTTTTAGAGTAATATTTACCTGCTAAGAAAAGTTATTTCCCTTAAATGGAACATTTTTGTAGCTGGGACAACAGCGCATAAAGAAGTGACTAAATTCACAGGCTTGTACATCTATTAGTTAAAATATTTCCCAAGGAAGTTTAACCAACAGTTATGTCTAACATGCACAGTCAGTTAAGTAGTGCTGTCTGCAAAATACTACCAACAAAAATATTTGTATAAGCAACAGAGGAAAGATAACCTGTTTATTACATAGGTGGATTATCTCATCAATCAGACAGAGCTTTTATGGCATTACAAGTAACAGCATAAATTTTTAACAATCACAGCCTTGGTTAGCCTTCATACCTGACAGAGTGTGCATCTACTACTTCCAACACACTAAGCCTTGATTTTGCAATCAAGGTACATCAATTAAATTATTCAAATCCTCAGCAGTGACTAATCCCTTTCCCATCTTCAAATCACACAAAATACCCAAAACCCAACCCATCTCCATCATCTCTTCCCAGAAGTATACTTTCTAGGTTTTCATATACAACCAAAGCCAGAACTTGCCCCATCTGATCTGCACAGCTTTGATAACTGCATTTTCAAATCAAAAGCCAGGAAATTAGCCATGATA
This sequence comes from Sclerurus mexicanus, assembly GCA_013396755.1. NCBI lineage: Eukaryota > Metazoa > Chordata > Aves > Passeriformes > Furnariidae > Sclerurus > Sclerurus mexicanus. Next base: position 1,907,542 of record VWZF01006901.1, read on the forward strand.
GAGTAGCATCTCTAGAGGACAGTTTGGGTGGCCACCACCAAGACGCACATGGAAGGATGTGTGAGAGGGGATGATTGGTATCTATCAATTTCTCCCTTCTGCCATAAACATTAGAAAAGCTGAGAGAATCCCTCCTCACTTACTGTGGGCTCAACCACAAGGGCACAAAAGGGCCAATGCTGGTATTCACACACCCTGAGAAAGGGTAAGACCAACACATGTGGGGGGGAAACTCACCGAAGCCAAAGGTTTTGCCAGTTCAGTTAAATAGCAACTTTTTAAGTGTCTCAGAGAGTGGCTTTTATCAAAGTAAGACCACAAACCTACAAGGGATCGGACCTGCACAGTGAGTCCCTTCCAGTCACCAACAGCTACATGATGCGTATTTAGCTCAGTAAGACCATCGCAACATCCTAAAACACACCATCTCCTGTGGCAAACCCACAAAAAGGTTGGGTTTTTTCCCCCCTCCCACATGAGGAAAGGAGGGTATCACCATGCCCCACATTACTAACAGGAGAAACTCCTTAGGTGGACTGAGGGCTTTCTTTAGGAGTCAGCCCAAGCCCCAACCTCAGCACACAAAGAGTGAGATCCAAGTGTATGACCGGACTCACCCTGCACACAGCTGGCAAAATGCAGCACTCTTCCCAAAGAAATTTTAGAAGCTGAAGCAATCGGCAACCACCCCTTACGCAAACTTGAGCAGCTTAACTTTGGGCACAGTCCAGAGCTAAGTCAGAACTGTCCAGCTCCAGTCCCACAGATCTCACCTGTTTCACAAAGCACGTGCTGGCTGGCCACAGTGCCGGCTTGGTGCACACCTTGTCAGCCCCTTCCCAAGGACAGCACTAGCAACTGCCAATGCCCTCAACCAACACTTTTTTACCACTACCTGCAAAAGGTCAATGCTGCAGGTAAGGAAACGAACATCCTGCAAGACTGAGAACATGCCCACCACTGGGAGGAACAAGGAGAAATGGAAACCAGTGTCCTGAACCACAGAACATTCGAATCTTGGTGACTGACTCTGCCAACAGAGACATAGTCAGGGAGTAGGTGCCACAATAGCTCTGAGGGCTATGACAAACCAAGAGGAGCATCACACCTCCTGAATGATCTCAGGTAGCCTCCACCCCACTGCAGCACCCCGACCTCACAAACGCCTACCAAAGGCTGCAGCCTAATGCTTTGGGCTGCCTTACCTTCTCTCACTTGCCTCTTACCACCCCTCCTATCAGCCTCCCCTCCTTACATCACATTCATTTGTGTGGGTCTGGGCACACCAAGAACCAAGAGGTGAGGGAGCCAACATGCTCCCTTCCCAGCCAGAGCAAGCCCAGGACAAGGAGGAGGAAGAGGAAGAAGAAGGAGGCCCCCACAACTGGCTAGCAGAGCTGGAAAGCCAATCTCAGCTTGGCAGCAAAGAGAGTTTTGCCAAACCCAAATAACCCATGTGCAACCCCAGTTTTGGTGGGCTGGTGACTCCAGACTTCACAGGAAACTCTATTTTCCTGAATGATGCTCTTCTGCTTTATCCTCCTCATTAACATCACTTACTGATTTTTTTCAAAAGCAGAGAAGCTAACTATCACTTCTGCTCAGAGCTGTATTACACAACTAGAGTCTTTCCTTTTTTACACTGAGAAGCACCTTGGAGAATAGATTTGTTACCATTTCTTCAAAAAGTAAACTAATGGTTTCCCCTTAGCATCTCCACTTTCCAAGCACTAGTAGGACTTTTCCAGATTTTTTTAACCACACAATAATTACACAGGTTAGATCCCTTTTTCTGAAAATTCAGGTGTTAATTAACAGTGAAAGGGCCATGTTAACAGCTTTGCTTTTTTTAAGCTTGCTGGGATCATTACTTAACTCCATGTAGCCAGGAAAGAGAAAGATGTATGCAAGCAACAGCAAGAAGTAAGCTAGAATAGGCTGTGGGTTAGTAAGAAAAGGAAAAATTGATGGATGAATTATGCAGGAATGATGAATTGGGTTATTGAGTTGTATGTATGGATACGACTGTGTGACAGGGTGCGCATTTATACCACACACAAGTGTTTTGTGAGTTGGAGTTTCTCATTTGCCTTCTGTCATGTTCATTTATGTAGCCTCCTTCCATGGCTCCTACCAAGAGCCATGCTCTCCAACAGTCTGCACTGTCTCCTAGAGAAGAAAAGCCTGCTTTTGGCCCAATAACAATTCACCATTTTTTTCTGGGTATTTTTGGAAGTAAATAAAGGGCATTTCCACTAGAAACAATTCTATCCCATGATAAAAGACGATACACCACAAAACCATACAATGCCATTTGCATTTAAAACTCTGTTTCAGTATCAATCTTCTTCAGCTGCTTAAACAAATCAAAAAGATGCTGGGGGGAGGCGAAGCTTACACTTCAGGTACACTGCTTCTCATATTTGAGAGGTTTAACACAGATACTATCCCATAAAGTCTCCAGCATCACATTTATGAGCAGAGGGACACATTTATTTCTTTGGATAGGAAACATGGAGTAGATGACCATCACATCACTGGTGAAAACTGCTATGTCATAAAATAGCCTACAGACGCCTGAATTTATAAGTTCCTATAACCAAGTAGCCTGTGCCAAGCCAGGCAATCCTGATGAATTACATTAGAAGCTTACAGACTTCTCAGAAATAATTAATCTGCTCAGAGCTACATCTGCACAAAGACATATACGGACTCACACTTCTGAAGGAAAATAAATTCTGACTTCTTACATCCATGTATTTTCCCTTGAGGATAAACCTGTAAGATTATTAACTATAATAAAGCTCTAAAATGGATGCTAAAATGGTGTGTGAGGGCAGCATCAGATGCTCCAAAAACATATATAAGCTGAATTCTAGCACACTATATAAAGGCAAGTTTCAACTAGAAAGCTTTACTGTGATTTGTGGTACTTTAAAAGCACTCTTGTAACAATTTTAATAGTTTAGAATATTGGAGTTTAGTCCCAAAGAGATGCAGCTAGCACTAAACTGCCATTTTAATGGAATTTTTGCACCCTCTCTCCATGCTCTACTTTATAAATAAACCTCTAGACTTTCTATTGATTTTTTTTTAACATGATAGATTGAGCCTCTCTGGCAGAAAGGGCCGAAGAACAGCACATGAAAAATTACAGGTTCAGGGTTTGTGAAAGGGACAACAATAACAAAAGCCCCAAGGGAAAACAATTGCAACACAATTCATATATGCCTGTGTTCACTGCTTTCAGATCTGCCCTCTGTGCATATATATATATATATATATATGCGCATGTGTATATATACACACGTATCTCAAGATTTCTTTATTAAATCTACCACCAGAAACAATTAAAAGAATATCATGTACACTTGTACAATGTCCTGTACATATTTTTTCAGTTGCAAAGCCTAAACTTGACTTCAGCATGTCTGACTTGGGTATCATGTGCTCTGAAGAGGTGCAGGACATGCCATCAAAAATATCTCTAAAAGTTCTATAGCAGGTCAAGGTCTGGGTTCTGGAAACGCAGAAGTAAAAACATCCAAGAAAGTTTTTTTATGGTATATACAGCAAGAATTAGGGTAAGTTAACACAGTTAATCAGTCTTACAGGGTCCTGTGCCAGACAGCTCACCAGGATACTGTCCCGCTGACCCAAATTCTGTAACCAACTCTGCCCGTGTGGGCACTGCCAAGCGCATTTGTGGTCAAGCTGCAAGATCACTACTCCTCCTACAATCCAGCTTAGAAACATACAGTGGCAGAATAAAAACTTACTACCCATGTGCATGGATACCCACCCACGTGAAGAAGAAACTGCTAAGTTTTCTGACACAGAGAGGAACCTACTTTGGACGTGTGATCCAATTTTCAGTTGCCAACATTATGCAAGGGTAAGCAGAACAGCTCATGCCTACCACAGGTTACTTTCTCCTATAGGAAGAACATGAAGGGCAACCAAACAAAAAGGAAACACAACAGAATGTTGGCAGCAAACTAAACTAAGTACAATAAAAAATCTTTAGCAGTCTTTTTTCTCTTTCTCATTTGCTTTGTCTCTTCTTAATGCAATGTATTTTTTAAAATCTGGATCTGTTCACAATATATGTGACTAGATTAAAAAGATTTCTTAAACACATGACTGTGCAAATATCATTTAAATTCTTTGCAAGATCTTGCAAACTCCTGTGTGCTTAATTTTAGAAACAAGGACAACAAAAAAAATTCAAAAACCCAACAACGTCTGCCATTTCCATATGTGCTCTATATTTTACTAGTTCTTCACCAGAAATGAAAAAAACAAATAAAAAACCCAAACCCCAAACTAAAACCAACAACTCCCCCAACAAAAAAAACCCAAAAAACGTTAGGGACATCAAATGTCCCTGACACTTTGAAATACACGATACTTCTGATTTGCTGGTCACCTAGACATCTGTTACACCCAACTCTAAGTTTCCCCCAACTGATATGCAGAAGGAATGGTAGTTCAGAGAGCTATTTGTGGAGATATGAAGGTGTGACAGCAATATCGTGGATACTGGGGGATTCTTGCCATGCAATGCCCCAAAATGATGTTCAGTGGACACAGTTGCAACATTCCAAGTCCAGAGCAACTACAAGTCTCCCCACATCATACTCTCAGTGTTTGTCTTTCAATGATGGTAAGAAACACCAACAATAATTACTATCAACAATCCATGGGGACCTAGTGCACTCACACAGTGCTACAGCAATCAGTTATACAGCTTGGGATGCTCGACCAACATACAGGTAAAGGCAGGTTCAAAGAGTGTGAGTCTACCAAACTTGAGATTTCATGTCACATTTTCAACTAGCCCATACCACCTAATCCACCAGGCAAGGGTGCAATACATGTCTGATACTGTTCCTATGGGCTGGTAACACACAACAGAAGGGACTCCACTTTTTCCTTGATTCAGCCAAACAAGATATACAGACCCCAAAACAGACCTCCTGACTACTTACTGAACATCACATCACTGCAGGTGAAATGATGGAGAAGGAGGACCAGCACTGCTACCAACCACACTGCTGCTCTGTGAGGAATACGACCTTCAGAGGCCAGTGTTTTCAACCTGGCCTTTTTGCTGGTGCTTAACTCACAATTCTTTATCCCCATTAAGCATTTGATTTTTAAATATCACTCCGCCTTGGCTCACAGGCACCTGCTACTGACAATTATCAGAGAACATATGTAAGAAAAAAGAATAGCATATGGCTATACAAATAACTACAGTGATGCAGTGCTCCTCACAAGCTCTAAAAGAGATAAGTAATTCCACCAGTTTTCCAATGGGCCACCTCCACAGAGAGTGTGAGCACTGGCCACTCAAACACACACACACAGGGCAACACCAAAAAGTGCCAGGGCATCCCCCAGCACTTTCCTCTCCCACCCCCTTCCCCTTCACTGCTGCAGAAGAGCTGAGCCAGAAGAGACATAAAAAAAATACAGTGTGCGAGGAGATATCCAGAACTTTCGAAATACAAGAGCCCAGTCCAAAGGTGTTCCTGCACGCCTTCCTGCTGAAGGTGCCTGAAGGCCTCCTTGCCTTCCTCCCAGAGCAGAGCGCAGCTGATGAGATGCATGACATGAAGAGAAACCTCTCTGCAATCACTGCAACATCAGGTGGGTTTGTTCCACCATAGTTTTGGGGGGTTTTTTTAAGTAAGTGGAATCAGTCCCTTTCCCACTGCCTCAGACCTTCCAAAATAGGAATGATAAATTAAAACATTCTGCATAAAGGACAGCATGGATGGAAATTTAGAGAGCCAGAATGATGGCTGTCCTTTTACTTTGTCCCTGTGCACACTGGTATCACCACCAGCACACTACCAAGTCTGCTGCATTCAAATGCATAAATTCAACATCGCATTTGTCCCTTTTCTCTTCTTAATGTATTTATTTTCCCTCTAGGAAGTGACTTGCTTTAAAAATTGCTTTATGATTAAAAAAAGGTAGCAATCAACTTTTCAAAATGTCAACTTTGACTCCTGTTTCCCTCTTCCCAGCTCCTCAGGCTCTCACAGGAAAGCCCCATGCCTCTGTTTCACACCCTGCCCCGGCTGTAGCCCTAGCATTGACCCCAGAAGGGCAGCCCCAAAACCATGGTATCTCTGGTGGAGATGAGGCATCTTCTCTTCCCTGCCACGGAGCTCAGCTTCGCAAATGGGACATTCAGGCACAACGTAAGAGCTTTAGTTCAGAACCTACTCAGTCTCACAAGGGCAGGTTTTGACCTGCAGGGCTGAGGAGAGATACCTACGCAACAATGTGCCATCTCAAACTCCAGACCTAGTCCCCAGATCTGCCAAAAGCCACAGAGCTGTCCTTGGCTTGCTTACACTGCATCAGTGATCCCGGGAACAACATGGCACTGGGGGTCACCCAATCCGGTTGCAGGTGCGGCAATGAAATGAATTACATCCAAAAGGCTTTAGACCACATCTTCATTTCTCTTTATCATACAAAATTCAGAGCATTTACAATGAAGTTACTGATGTGCCACAGTCAGCAAGGGAAGACTCACTGCACAGAACTAATGCTCAGTTAATAACCCAACAGGGACGAGAAAAAACATCTGAATTTAGCATGGCTGATGTAAGCTGTGATGTCATTTCCACAGAAAAGGCTAATGAAAAAAAAAAATTCAGATCCAAGATACCGAGATATGTGAATTGCTTGGCCTCCATTTCAAATAAACAGTGTGCGATAACCCCAAAACTTAATAAGGCTTTCAGCCTTCGCTCCTGCTCCTCAGAGGACTTGAAGCCCACGACAGGATCGGCTCGCTGGGAGAGCAGCAAGCCAAACCACTTGTACAGGCACGCAACCTCAACGCCGTCCCACCCAGCAGTGCCAGCAGAGTCTCGTTCTCACTCTTCAACAAGATGTTTGGGTTTTTTTATTTTGAAGGAAGTCATTTTAAACAAACTATATATATAAAAAAAAATCTTGCTCTAACAGCTCTAAAAGATTTTTGCCATGATTATGGCTGAAATTAACTATTCTCTAAGGACAGATTAAACAAGCCAAGCAAAACAGGTCAGAAGATCACAGAGAAAGGGCATCTAAAAATTATGAAAGATGCCCAGCTAACTTAACAAAAAAAACTTCAGTCAAACGGAGAAGAAACTTCTGAAAGAAAAATCTGAAAGTAAAAAAAAAATTAACCTAATGAATTGGGGTAACTCAGAAAATGCTGCAGAATAATTTTACCATTTTTTAAAAATATTAACTGGTTTTTAACAAACCCTCCCACTTCCACCTCTCCCCCCCCCAGAAAAGTAACTTAATAGAAACTCTGCTTTAAGTGCTATGGTTACCTTTTAAGCCAGTAAATAATTTTAGAACTTGAGAACATTTATGAGAAAATCCAACCTGCTGGGTAATCTTCCTGAAGTTTCTGCTTGGCAAATAAAAATATCCTTCCCTGTAATTGTTATTCTGCTACCGTCACGTAAATTGGGTGTTTTACACAAATGCAGCTTGAAAACTACCTACTAAATCTCCACCAAATCAACCAACCTGCACATAACAGGGTAGAACAGCACTAACAGCATGTAAGCACAGGTTTCTAAACAGTAAAAAAAAAAGTTGTTGCATAATTTATTCACTTTCCTACTAGTTTCACAGATCAAGATAGCAGCACCATGAGATAACTGAAAGATTTCTTTTGCCTTTAGCTCAGTAATTTACAAGTCTTTGGGTTTCACTGGGTTTTGCTGTTGAACGGGAAAATACTGTGGAAATAACATTTACCTGTATTCCCAGCCTACAAAGCTTGCTAACAGCAGCTTGACAGAGGCATATACCCACCAAACACTATAAAGAAAGATTTACCGTAAGTGGTGACTAATCCTTAGAGTGTACACTGTACATGTATCACTGAGTCAGCTTGAAAGTTGGTTCATTCACTCGAACACCACTTCTGCCATTCTCCTCTCTCTCTAATCAGCAGGCAGATCTGAAATCTGCCTTGCCTTCATTCAAGGAGAGCTTCTTACTGCCTTAATAGGCAAAAGCTGCAGGTACAAAAACTTACTGCTATTGTACAGGATTGCCCTAAAAAACATGGGCTTGCCTACACAATAGCATGAAAACAACCAGACCAAAAAAGAAAGGAAAGCCCTATGTTTTCCTTCAGCAAGAAACTTCTGTGCTTGCAAGGAAAGAGTCCTGCAGGGAGGAACTCTCCACGGGGCATACGCTGACCCTCCTCCTGGAAAAACTTCCCAGCTCCCACACTTGACAATCTGACGTAGGAAGCCTGCAAGAAATGCCCGGTTTAACTGATCTGGTTTACTGGTAACAAAAGCAGCAGCAGCAGAACAACACAGGCACGTATTCTGGAACGGCCACATAGGACTTTGCATTTGCTGAAGCCTAAAATAAGATGCCCTGCTCTTTTGTTCTCTTTTTTCGTTTCTTGCAATTTACATAATTAGCAGTACGGATTTTTCAGAAATAACCTGAAAGTAAAAGTTCTACCTGAAGAAAAAAAAAACAAAAAAGGAGCTGTTTGTGCTAAGGATAGCATGGTGCTTAAATGTAAGGATTTTCTTTACATAATTTAAGCCCATCATCCACTTTGTAATTACGATTCTTCAACTGGAGGAATACAATTATTACAGAGTAAAATAATTACACTGAGGAGCTGCGGTCATATACAGACCCGACCCTGCACCTTTTTTCAAACAGTCACACAGGTAGTTCAACCAACTACAACATGAGCAGGTGTTGCTAGAGATGACGAAAAATTGAAAAATTTGGTCCAGGACTGAATGCACAATCCAAAGGAAGCCTTTCCAGCCAGCTTTACGTAGTCATCTATGTGTTTTTGCCATGTAACATCTGTGCTGCAACCTTATTAGCTTTGGATCATCACCTGCTGGCTGAGAGCTAGCCTTTAAAACGAGATGAGCCCATGTTATTTTAATGAACCCCTACTTTAACTAACAATCAAGCAGTTACCCTAGGGATCACATGCCGCCAGACTTCCAGCATCAAAGTATTGCTCCTTTCATAAATTAGACTAATTCTGTGGTATTCGTCTATCGTTTATATATATGCACTCAACATCCAGATTAAAACTTCTGAAAGTTGGAAATCATTGAAATAAAGACTGCTAGGACCTTATTTATCATTCCCACTCACGTTAAACAGTACCTGACTATGCAGGCAGCCACATTTGGCTTATGTTCTTTTCATTAACTAAACAGCACTTAACCCAATGTCTTTTTTCTGTGCACCTCCCTGTTCAGGTGTATTATTTCTTTAAATCTAAAGCTGTTTTTAACTTCAAAGACTAGCTTTTTACTACAAGCAATATACGAAGGGTAAAATTCATCCTCTGCAATGCATCTTTGGTTTTCAAGTATATAAATGGTGAAGCCTTTTTTCATTTTACCTGCAAGGCATATTCTCTTATTCATGCTCTTTCATTATAATAGCAGCAACTTTAGAAAAGTATTAAAGTTCATTATGAACCATCTCTTTCAAAATTTCATAGTCCTAAAAAAACCCTTTTCCTCACTTTAGAAAAAATTTGCTTCTCATTTTCTAATTTTATCAAACACATGCAGGCAGCAGCAGTACTTTCTCATCGTGATCCATGCTGCTCAGATACCAATTTACTGAACTCTGACAGCATAAAACAAGCTTATCTGACAAAAAAAATACAGAAAATCACTGTTCACCGCCATGACTGAGAAGCTTTTACCAGTATTGGGAACACAGCATCAAGGGAATAACGAGGAAGAACCTGCCTGCCCATACTATTGCAAATATTTTGGCTTCGAGGAATTAGTGCCACTTTAAACGGAGATATGCCCCTACCATATTCACAAAGATGTGTTTAACTTAGTTATGAATATGAATCTCACTTTTGCAGACATAAATTGTCTGCTAATTTAGAAACCTCTCTCCACTCCTCCGCTCTGTACCTGACGCTTTGCCATGCAGGCTTACTGAAACGCAAGGGGATGGTTTGCAGGGCATTCCTGCGTATGAGGACAGAAAGGTAATTAGTGCTTCACTGTCTGTGTTCAGAGACACCTTCTAAAAAAGCAGATCCTTGGCTCCTACAACCTGTCTTACCCTGCCATGATCAGGAGGGTGAAAGACCTACTAGACAGAGGCAAGAATGCCATTTCTGACGCTCAAATGCTTACAGAAAAGACTGCATCTTGCCCAGTTTGGCATGCTACTGCTCGCAGCAATTGTGTTGCCAGAGAAAAGTTAGAACTTCAAACAGCTTTACTCAACCCTTTTATATAAGGTATCCTGGTTCAGCATCTCACTGCTAAAGCACATCAATCTCTGAGATGGTTTTCCGCCTTATTTTTGCCAGGAACTCATTAGAATACCACTGCATGTACTTGTTTATTATCATTGCTGTGATGCTGAATTCACGTTTTTACACTGATCAATAGAAACTAAATCAACACACTACACACCCAGCCCACACATGAAGAAAATTAATTTAACAAGATCAAAGTTGTCTGCCTTCTACTGCTGTAAAATCACAACCAGCCTGTTGGTTTTTGCCAGTTATCTTTGAAGAATGATTGGAAATGAATAAAAATCATTCTGGAAGCACATACTGAAATCACAGATCCAAAACAGAGATAGGAGGACACACCACGTGGGAGACCTTCACTTCAATTTGAACTGCATGGCAGGCCAGAGAGACAGCTGGGGTGTCACCGCTCCTGCAAAGATGCACCATTCCGTGTGGATTAACATTAAGTATTTCCTTTATCAAAATACATAGGGGTCCCTTTGCAACACTGAACATAAGCTTTTGAAAAATAACCAAAAAAAAACCCAAAATCATGCCTGCTTCCACACATTTCCCCCCCAAATATATCAGGGACACAAGCAGCAGCAAAACTGCTGCGCTCGGTGTTGAGCTACTCGCGGCGTGAACTTGCGGTTCAGGTGACTACAGTCTCCTGCGCTCAGCTTGGTACTGGCCAGAGAGCTCAGGGCTATTTCAAGGCCCTCTGTGGCCCAGGAGACATTGATGATGCTTTCAGCCTCCAAATAGAGTGCAACATGCAGCCCTCTCCCTGCTGAAGGGGCCAACTCAAACATCACCACCTCTCTGCAAGGCAAGTCCAGCTTCAACGCTCAGGACGAAACAAAATATACAAGAGGCAGAACAAAAAGATGCATTTGGGAAGATATTTATGGAACTTTAAGTCAATATCCTAAATATTTCAAGGCTTTGGCAGCCTACATTTTGGGGAAAAGAAATCTCAGTTTAACTATGTAGGTCTTCTAGGTATTCATACTTGTGGAAGATACGAATCCTGTAAAGACTGGTCAGCATCCTCTTCTTTTTAGTACACTGATACTGTTGTGAACAATGCAAATTCTAACATCAGAAAAAGAGCAAACAGCTAGCAAATCTGCTCACAAAATAAAAATGGCACTAGTTACTAGTCAGGGTTAGTTTTATCTGGTACAAGCACAATCACCCACCAGGAGAAAGAGACAGCAGAGTAGCAGCAGAGATGAAGCACTGGTGGTACATGTTTGGGAGGCAGCACTGTCAGCCCCAGTCCTGCTCCAACACCCAACACCCACAGACTCTTGCCAAAGAGAGAAGTTCCATTTACCTCCTCCTTCTTCAGGCACCGCTACACGTCAAAAGGAGTAAATTTTAGGTCTCTGATCAAAAAATTAATAGCACTTTATCTTTTATCTCCAAACTCTCACAAATCTGCAATGCAGTATTTCCCAATCTGCAGTGTCTAAAAATTGTATTCAAAATTAAGTACACAGGATCTCTTTTGAGGAAAAAATATTATTCCATATGAATAACATACTTCTTACCATATTTCCTGCTCCCCGATAAATTGTATTTAATTCTGCATGCAGATCAGACGTCTATCTCAAATGACACAAAGCTCTAAGAGCTTGCTTTTCACTAAGACACACTGAAGATCATATTCTTGCAACAATGCCTATATGCATTAGAGCCACAGGACAGCAGGGTTTACCCGACTGACATTCCAGGATTGTTGTGTGTTCTGTTAGGAAAATGAAGGAAGTTACTATGTAGGTCAAGTGTAAAATTAAAAACTAAAAAAAAAGCCTTACAAATGTAGCTGTAATTGGCATAACCCTCCAAGTGTAAACAGAGATCCTTCCAGGAAAAGGCACTTCTAGTTCTGATCTGGCATGTGAGACATGACAGTACTGGGAAAAACACTTTTTTGCTAGTACAACTGGAACTCAGACAGGACTATCACCCACACAGAAGCATTGCAAAACCCCTCAATTCCCTAATAATATTCAGAATTTTACCAGCAGAATTTTTGGCTTAAAGGGGAGAATGTTTTTAAGGTAATTTCTAAACACAGCAGCATTAACTATTTTTTTCTTTTAAATATAAAAACTAGAACACAGACTTCCTTCCTATGCACCTCCGTGCTCCCCCCAAACACACATACACTAAAAATATATAAATAAAGGAAATGAAACTTCCCCATCAATGAAAAGGGGGAGGGGGGAAGTGGATAACAAAGACAAAAATTACTTTTTTTTTTTAAGACAGAGAACTTCAGTCATTATCAAATTTTAAATTTAATAGCCACTTGCTTCGCAGGGTTGAGTACTTTTTTGCACAGTCTGATGCTGAAGTCATTTAGGATCTGACATTCACTTAAAAATAAAGTACCTGATATAAATTCTGCACCTCAAATGAACGCTGTCCTTTAGGAGCCCTGGTAAGCCTTGTTCTAGCCAGATGGTGTGAAAAAATAAGAACCTGTTTTGCTGGGGCAATCCTTCCCCAATTCGTATTTTTTCAGTCTTTACACTCCAGGGTTAGCTGGAGGTTTTAGTACTTGAGTCTGAGCTTTTTCTCATCACTAAACACGAGAGTTTTGACAAATGAAAAAAAAGAATCAAAAAATATCATCTACAAAAATCTTGCTTTCCTATAGCTGCAATGAAGTCTACACATGAAGAGAAAAAATGGCAAAGAAAAACAAAACCTTGCAGCTCTGCACTTCAAGGACATATCACAATGCGGGCTCTATCAAAAATCTTACCATGAGCAGTTGTTGAGAGGAGGGAGAGGAAAGATAGCAACCATTTTCTTGCTGAACTAAACAGACAGGAGAAAATTTGTGAGAAGACTCAGGATGGCTGCTTTAGACATTGCTGGGGTACGGAAACTCAGCACTTGTGGCCATTTGCCTGGCAAGTGACCTCCAGCAGCTCAGCTGAGTGGTGGATGGGAAGCTGAAGTTCAGCAATTTGCCTGAAATTCTAAAAAAATTTGAACTGTAAATTGGAGAATGACAAACTAAAAAGAAAATTAAAAAAAAATCAACTACCTTTTGAATCTGCATCATATCAGGATTTTGGGTCTTTCCAGAGCAAATCATCTGTCAGTTATGAAAACTTAGGTGGGCTGTTTGTGTGCGACATATTATGCTTTGTTAGAGTAAGATGAAACCACAAGACTCATTTCACTCTGAACCTCAAAATATACCCAATGCTACAAGACTACCCCAAACCCCTGCAACATCCCCAGTCAATATGAAGAGTTTAGACTTTAAAAAAAACAAATCTAAACAAACCCTATTATAGGGTAATAGGGCATACATTTAAAAGCATGCCCTGTGTTTCCCAAACTATTATCCTCTGGAGAAGGATAATAAAAATTTGCCTTCTAGTTTCTGTGGCAGCAGGTTGTAACCTGAGCACATTTTCTAGTTTTCCCCCACAAAAATCAATGGTATTTTTTTCTTTCTGCTGCTGTTTCGAGCAGGTCCAGGTGAGCTCACACTACCATCATGGAGCGACACAGCCAAGACAGAAAAAGAGAGGAGAAACTGCTACCAAAAACACTATTCCTTTTGCCCATAGAAACCAACATCCAACAAGAACCAGTGCCAATATGACTCAGTGACCAACTGTGTCACCTACTTCATCCACCTGGCCAGGCTGGACATGACGGTGCAAGAGCCCTTTCTCAGCATCTCCAGATCTCTGGGGAAATACTCCTAGAAGCTCCGTAAGAAAACCTGGCACACAAATGCATGCTGCTCAAAAGTAATTTCAATGGATCTCTTAAATCTGTTTGATTTCAAGCAAAGAGTTAAAAACCAACCTGATAAAATTGTTGCAACTGTTGTTTGAACCACACTCAGACCTCCTCTTTGAAGGAAGAGTCGCCTTTCTTAAAATATATTTGAATGTGCTATTTTTGTCTTTATCTTAGAAGGCCTGATTTCCCCTCACAGCCCTGCAACTGATTACAATAATAGGTTTCTCAGAGATGGACAAGTTAAGAAGAGGTTTTATAACTTCATATGCAGCAAAGCGTATGGAATTTGCTGCCTTCATTTTTCTTTCGTTTCGAATGCAGCCCACTCACTCCCCTCCCTACAAATACTCACACACAGTAACTCTACTCTTTTAAGCAGTGCCGTGGAAGTCAGTGAGACCCCTTGTGCTCCTCACCCTACATAAATAACCAAGGGTGTGGCAGCCACTCCAGGCAGAATTCATACATGCACTTAAAGATGCTTTTGCCTACTTCTTACAGGTGGAGAAGAGGCAGAAGGATCTGTTAATTTTAGGGACAAAAAAAATCATAATTCTGATAATTTTTCACTGCAACTATGGAGCTATGCAACCCCCCCAAAGAACGCAAGGGGAGAAAACAAATTGTTTCCACGTCAACCATTATTTCCTATTTGTCAAACACTGCTTGCTTTTTAAAAACAAAAAAACAAACACAAAAACAAAACACATATTTCTAAGGAAGCTGAAATGAAAGCGCTTTAGCTCACAAGTTGTTATGACAGATAATAAAGAGGCACAACCCAGGGCCCTTTTTCTTTAGTTTACTACTGTCCCATTACAGTATTGGTAAAGAAAGAGCCTTCTCAAACACTTTGCTGAATAAGTTTTTAGGTGACATATTCCCCACTTGATTAGAACAAACAAAAAATATAAAATAAGATGAAAAGTATTCACAGCAAAATATTATCTTACTGCTTTAGGGAACCTACAGTACATTACAGGACTGCTCTTCTTATATTTTTCTCACACTCCCTTCCAGATGCCAAGTTAGGAGCTCAGTTTATAATGGCAAGCCTCACTATACCACTGGAAGAACTAAAATGGCCAGAAGAGAAGCAACAGAGTTTCCAGTTTAAAATCTAGGAATTCCTTTTCCTATCTAGGCTAGTTGAGCACTACCCAAAAGCAAAACAAACCTGGAACAAGGGCTCGCTTTATGGTCTTAAATGTATACTGGAGTATTCTCAAGAGGCAGGTCATCATTAGTAACATACAGGCTGAGAAAATGAAGTGGCTAAGGCATGGAGACGTTTTTCAGTCTATCCAAATACAACATGAGTCAATGTTAGGTAGAGAGGTTAGTCATGCTGTGGTTTATTTATGCTTATGTTGGCCTATGCGGGAGTGATATAAATACTGGAGGCAGGATGCCTGCCTAGCTACCCAAGGCCTCATCCCTCTCCCCCAGAGAGGGATGCCAACAGCAGGATGTATGTTGATAACAGCATGATTAAGCTCTAGTCTTATCAACAAGAGGCCAATTCTCCACTCCTCACTCAGGCCAACTTCAACAGTGAAATGCACTACTTTTATTTGAGATTTTTTGGTTTTTCGAGATACACTGGGTTTGACTACCACATCCAAGTGCTGCTCAATTCCTCACTGGAGTCTCCCAACTTCAGAAACACAAGCTGTTTATCAATGGTAGCAGAGCATTTATTTGGACCAAAACTTTTGAGTAGGCTATATTTAAGCCTTAGATTTTCCCAAAGTATATCAGAGTATCATTTACAGAAGAAAAACACATTTTCTTCATTTCTTCGAAAAATCACTTATCTAAATTCTAAACAAATATCTTTATTTTTTTTAAGCAAAGCTGCATAGCTTAACTTCCATGCCACATTTACATACATACAACACTCATGGAGCAGCACCTCTGTTGTTAAACGTGTGACTTGGACAAGCCGTAGGGAAAAAAGGTAACGTACCAAGGAGAACACATCATGCCCTGTCACTTCAGTGGGCAACAAACTGAAATGGCTTATTTCTAGATAGTCTTACTAAGGCAATGGCTCCATTCCGATCCAACCAAGCACCCAAGACCACCAAGCAGATAAGTCATGACAGCAAAGAGCTGCACATACCGCATGCAGGAACAATTCACGCTTACACCAGTGTCAGAAGGATGGGGTCACTTCATCATTAGCGAGGGCAGGGACCAAGTCCCTGGTCCTCAGAGGAGCTCTGTGGGCCAGAGCCCCAGGCAGGATGGGTAAAGGTGGCAGGGCAGCCCTGCTGAACAGCCTGGCAGGCCAGGCCAACCTTGCCAGGTTAACTCTTCCTTCTTCCCATACTGACAGTAAAATTGTAGCTGTCAGAGGCATAAAACTTCTCCCCCCAATAACTGCCTGCTTAAAACAGTAATTATGCAGTTAAGCACTTTGTAATATTTTTCATTAATAACTAAGCTATGGGTCATCATATCTATTTTGCTGCTATCATATTGGTCTATAGAAATGTATGAATCTCACCTGTGACTACCTGAATGACGACCAGCACTGATGCACAGGGACAGCAAGTGCAGGTCAGATTTTACAGGACGAGGGCATTAATTCTTCTAAGTTTACATCTCGCCCAGCCAAGCCTGCCCGGTTGACGGGCAGACGCGAAAACCCCTCCGTAAAGTCACCAGAAGGATGAGTAGGCATTATCCATCTATTAACCGGTTAAGTGCCGATTAATTCTACTTGCAAATCGCCTCGCCGGTATTTAAACACCTGGCTAAGAGTTTCCCTCCGTTACCGCCCGGTGTTCCGCCGGGCCGGACCAGCTCCACCGCGGGAAAGGAGGAGGAGGAGGCGGAGGAGGAATTCCCGTCCCTCCGGAGCGCGCTCGCCCCACGCGGTGCCGCCCGGGAAGGGCTCCCCGGCCGCGCCGCGGGGCGGGACGGAGCC
>VWZF01006901.1:1925380-1944034 GCA_013396755.1 Sclerurus mexicanus
TCTCACCCGCAGCTCCCCTGCCCTGTGCGGGAAGGGGCTGCTGCCCCGGCACCCGGGGATCTCACCCGCAGCTCCCCTGCCCTGTGCGGGAAGGGGCTGCTGCCCCGGCACCCGGGGATCTCACCCGCAGCTCCCCTGCCCTGTGCGGGAAGGGGCTGCTGCCCCGGCACCCGGGGATCTCACCCGCAGCTCCCCTGCCCTGTGCGGGAAGGGGCTGCTGCCCCGGCACCCGGGGATCTCACCCGCAGCTCCCCTGCCCTGTGCGGGAAGGGGCTGCTGCCCCGGCACCCGGGGATCTCACCCGCAGCTCCCCTGCCCTGTGCGGGAAGGGGCTGCTGCCCCGGCACCCGGGGATCTCACCCGCAGCTCCCCTGCCCTGTGCGGGAAGGGGCTGCTGCCCCGGCACCCGGGGATCTCACCCGCAGCTCCCCTGCCCTGTGCGGGAAGGGGCTGCTGCCCCGGCACCCGGGGATCTCACCCGCAGCTCCCCTGCCCTGTGCGGGAAGGGGCTGCTGCCCCGGCACCCGGGGATCTCACCCGCAGCTCCCCTGCCCTGTGCGGGAAGGGGCTGCTGCCCCGGCACCCGGGGATCTCACCCGCAGCTCCCCTGCCCTGTGCGGGAAGGGGCTGCTGCCCCGGCACCCGGGGATCTCACCCGCAGCTCCCCTGCCCTGTGCGGGAAGGGGCTGCTGCCCCGGCACCCGGGGCCGCCTCGGTCTCCACGGCGGCTTCTGCTCTTTGGGTTCATTTAGAAGTTCATCCTCTACTACGGCGAGCCTTGTAGGAACTTGCTCCTATGGTCACTGATCTTTGCCACTGGTACGCTGAAATCACCTTTTTTTTTCTTCTTTTTTTTTTTCCCCTTTTTTTTTTAATGCTACATAAATATTTTGGTGAAATACCTCATCGGTCCTGCCTCCCTTGGGCTCAGCATTTGCATTAGATTGCACCAAAATGTTCCCTCGCAGGGAAGGGTTTTGCATCCCGGGGACAGATGTGTGATGCATACAGCCTATGCAGTGCTCTGTTTAAGCTCATGGACAATGACAGACAAGTTACTGTAAGAAACCGTAGCTGGGAAGAAACTGAAACGGGTGGTTATAGGGCCTACTTCTGCCTTCAAAGAGGAGAAAAAAAAACCCAACACAGAAAACTCTCAGAGGTTATAACTGGAACAGAAAAAGGTCTTTGGTGTTAGCATTTGTGATTCAGCCTTGCATTACAATGCTTACCAGCAGCCTCATTTTCTTTTTATGGTCATCTTGGTTTCCTGGTTGCATGACACTTCCATTGGGCCACTCTTCTTAATAATTTAACCTTTTATGAGATTGTTTTGATTTACAGTGTAGATTAGAAGAGTGAAAAAGCATATCACCCATTGGCTATTAAACTCCTTTGTACTATACGCAAAGGTCTCTGTTGCTTAAAATGTTGTGAGAAATGCTCTTCTCTTCTTTTTCTTTTTTTTTTTTCCTCCAGCCAGCTAGTAATTTTCTAATTTTATTTTCACTTAACTGAAAAATACCATTTGGATATTGTAACTTCTCTGTGCTGAACTATGCAAAATGTATGCTGAGTTTTGGATTCAATGGTTGGCTTGTTTGCTTGCTGGAGTCCTAAGTCATATAAACTATGTTGAAAATAGAATTAAAACCACAACTCAACATGTGCCTTGCCTCTGTTTTTTGTGTCTAGTCTGAAACCTAGAATAGCCCGTATTACTTGTGATTTCCAAAATGACCTCTGAAAATAAGCCATGGAATTTAACAGTCTTTCGAGGTTTGTCTCAGCGTCTCTCCACTTGTCCAATTAATCAATACAAACAAATCTCCATTGAATCAGCTAGGTATTACTTGATTTACCCGAAACACACAGGTTTGTGCTATAACTCTCAGAATAGAAGCAAATGTCTTATTTAAATTTGAACAAAGAATCATTATCAAGCAGCCTTCTGACATGCTATAAACTGAACCCATCATACTCTGCCATAACTAGTTTAGCTACACAAAACTCTTTCAGTTTTGGACAACATTTCCATAAAATTCCGGGGGCTGGCTATAACCAGATTGCATTCTTTGTACTTAATCTTGCCAGTTAGCAATTTGTCCCTGGTCCTTCTAATCTTTAAGGATTTGAGTCTCAAGCTTCCCAGTTTTGAATAACAAATCATATTACTATTTACAGTATTAAACCTGAGAATAATTCTATAGGTTTGTCGTGATGTTCTTCAACAATGACTTGACAGTGTTACCTCGCAAGCTGGTGAGTGCTAGGATCCCTAAAGCCAGGGTGAGGTCAGTCCTGGCCTGCGGAGCCACCCGCTTGCTGCTGTCAGAAGAGGGAGACCTTGCCCATCGAGCTGGTTCAGCTCATGAATCCAGAAGACTATTCCCTCTCTGGGTTAATTTCCTGCCATTTTGGTGAGCTCCCTGTGAAGTCAGTTGGGTGGCAGGGGCAGCACAAAGAGAGCTGGGGGAGACATGGGATGGGGAGGGCCTGGGGTTCCCTGGAAGGAAACTGGCAGGGCAGTTCAGCTGCCTCCTGAGGCTTCCCACCGCTCACAAACAACTCAAGAGCAGCAAATGTGTTACAATAACTGCCACTGCTCTGTCAGATTTTTGTTAGCGATTAATGCATTTTAATTTTTTTTCTAAGCAGGGCTGTTTTAGAAATGAAAGAATGACAGAAGTTTAGAAAGTCTCTAATCATCCTCCTGGTTCACTCCTTTTCAACAGAATTGCTGTGTCACTATCCTCCCAAATGCCTTAGTTTTTATTAGAAGGCTTTACCTTGAATTTGTAGGCTTTCAAAGAAAGACAACCCTGAAGAAAATATCGTATGGCTGTGGTAGGAGGCAACATACCTTTGTTCAACAGCTGGAGCCGTTAAAATAAAACCACTTAAGACACTTCAATAAATCACATTTATGTAAGTACCTTACTGGTCAAAGTCACAGCAGCCAAAGTATGGATATCTGTCCAGTTTCTTGGTTTTGGGTGCCTGTTTCCAGACTGAATTTTTAATTGTGGATGTTATCTTAACAAAATAACCAGACCTTAATTATCCAAGTCTGTTGGACGAAACTAATGACAGACTTAGTTTTGTTTTAATGTGGAGCTTTTGAGCCATATAGTGTACTGACACAGGATTTAGGTTTAAAAGCAAGTTCAGTCTCAGAATCCAACATCAAACATAATGTGGACTGTAGTATTTGTAACTGAGATTATAACCTACCTGGTTATTTTCCAGGGGAAAAAAAAAAAGTCCTTATGAATATTTCAAGAAATGGCAAATGTGCCCTTTGCTATCTGTTGTTCTGGTGTAATTACTGATCATCCCCTCATTAAATGTTTGATTGTGATTTTTCATTTCAATTTAATTTCATTTCATTTTCCAGCAATGACATTGCTGGTTCTTTCCCTTCTAAATTAGTTTGGTATCATCTGAATCCTTAGCTTAGTCAGTCATTTACCTTTCTTTCTTTTCTGTTGGATGTATAAGACACACTGGGGTCTTGAAGGAGTGACACTACGAGGGTCAGAATAGTTTAAAAAGCCAAGCATGTGTTTTCTGTGATCACATTCCCTGTGCATCAGAGGGGAAGTAGCCACATACCTGAACACAAAAAAAAAGTACATTACAGTTGGTGATGCGCTTGCTTGGAGATCAGCAAGTGCATCCTTCCAGATTATCCCTGTTTTCAAGAAAATGAATCTCTGCTTTGTTTGAAAGTAATGTTAGCAACCCTAGTCTTGCCTTCATGCTCCTTGTCTTCATCTATGTTTGAGTATGGTGTTTCTCCCTCTTAGGTCCTCTCACCAAGAAGCTCAGGACATTGAGAGCCTCCAGGATAAAACAGCTTGTGCTCTTTGGTGTTACTTCTGACTGCATCCACTGTGAGTTAAGAAAAATGGCCAAGCTTGAAATAGACCTTTAAAAAAAACCCCAACAAAATAGCTTTTAGTAGAAATGCATCAAGACCTCAGCCACTGTGAACTACTACATACTTACCTTTGGCTGCTCCTGCCACCGGGGTGAGGAGCAGGCCTGTGTCAGGCAAGCAGCATCCCAGCCTTGCTGGTCCAGGTTGGCTCTTGTCCAGTGAAGTGGCTGCTCTGATCCCAAATGTGAGGTGAACTCACGGATTTCACTGGCAGACTAATCTGATCTCAAACCATGCCACCAACATTTGAAAATCAATCCTGGAAGTAAGACCTCTTCATGTTATTCTTCTCTTTCATCCAGATTGGTTTGCTGATTGCACAGTGTAAGGAATGGTGCAGGAAATGTGCTGAGGAGAGAAGAGGATGAAAGCATACTGCTGTCACTCAGACTGCTGGCAAAAGCCTTGCCCACAGGGCCCCTCACTCCAAGAAAGGCACTGAGGTGCTGGCATGTGTCCAGAGAAAGGCAACAGAGCTGGTGAAGGGTCTGGAGCAAAACTCTTATAAGGAGCAGCTGAGGAAACTGGGGTTGTTTAGCCTGGAGAAGGGGAGGCTCTCCACAACTTCCTGAAAGGAGGCTGTAGCAAAGTGGGGGCTGTTCTCTCAAGTAACAAGCAATGAAACTAAAGGAAATGGCCTCAAGTTGTACCAGGAGAGGTTTAGAATGGGCATTAGGATAAATTTCTTATGAAAAGGGTTGTCAAGCATTGGAACAGGCTGCCCAGGGAAGTGGTAGAGTTACCATCCCTGGAGGGATTTTAAAGATGTGTAAATGTGGTGCTTAGCGATAGTGGTGGACCTGGTAGTGTTAGGTTAATGGTTGGCCTCAATGATCTTAAGCGTCTTTTACAAACTAAATGATTCAATTATTCTTTCCATGAAGACTAAAACAAAAGTGAATTGCGATGGCTAGGGTCCTGCTATCCCTTCTGCAGGTTTCTGCCTCCAGCTGCATGGGTTTGCCTCCTGTTTGCACCCAATGCTGACACACTTCCCAGGTGAGCCAGACCACCTTCTCCTGCTGGCAGAAACGTCCTGTCATTTTCCCTATGGGTTGCCTCATTGAATCAGCGAGGCAAGTAACAGAAAAGGAGGAAGGACTGTGTGCCCAAAAGCGGGATTTGCATGCACACAAGTTTAAATTACCTCTAATTGTCATGAAGCCACAGCTGCTATCACATCCGGCAGACAAGACGCTCTTTAAGAAGGTCAGTATAGTCAGTGGACAAAAAAGAGGAAAAGGAAAACTGAACCTGTACAGCTGTTTGCACCACAGTCAGCTCGGGAATTCCACAAGTGCTAGTTTTGTCTCAACTCAAACCTGGTAAGTCAGTCACTGAGCTGCTCCTTCGGCACAGCCTGTGGTAGCTGCTGACCCCTGGGGCTCTGGCTCAGTCCTGATAGAGACAGGTGCTGATGGATGAGGGATCCTGCTGGCAACTCTTGGCGGGATGGGGCCTTGACCTCTCTGCATTTCTCTCCAGTTGGGTGCATGGGACATGCCACGCCACTTCACAGGATGTCCTGAAACAAGTTAGTGCTTAGGAATGTTTTGGTAAAGAAATTACAGATAGGCAAGTTAGAAATAGTGATGACTTGGAGGGTTTTTTTCAGTGACACTATTACTGTTTTGCGACCATGTGTGAGCCCTAGAGAGGAAAATGAGCTAGAGACATTCTTGCTGCATTCTGTTTGTGCCAGTTCCCATTCCTCTTGGAAGAGTCACTTAGACTGTCTTGCTGTCAGGAATAATCTGTGGGCATGTACATGTGCGCACAAGAGATGCAGTGACAGGGACCATCTTGTGTGATCGTGTCCTAGTGAGCAATGCTCCGGTTTGTGTGGCTCTTTCACATGCTGGAAAAGAGGAAATGTTTTATTTTATACAATACACTGATGTATATACTTGTAAATTTACAAATGTGTTTATACATACTACATAAATTACATTACATACATTTGTAAATTATGAATGCATAAACATAAATCTCATGTATCTTTATAAAACATGAGTTAATTTTTAATTTTTTTTATAATTTCCAGATTTTAAGTTGATGGTGTGGTTTGAGCTGTTCTATACTTTAAAAGCACCCACTCGGTTGCAGCTTTTTATATGAGTTGATCTGGGATGGTCTTACAATCAGGGGCCAGTAATTCTGTAGCCATTTTACAGATGGGTACCAGGGAACAGAGGTGGTCCAATGTCATCCAGGAAAGTAGCTGCAGAGGTAAGGTATGAAAACAAATCTCCGAAGTCCTTGCACTTTGTTATATCTTGAAGACAGACCAGTGTTTTGCAAGTAAATCTTATGTTCAGCTTGAAATGTTTGGAGCTTTGACTGACATGCAAGAAGTTTTATCCTGCTGGTTTTGTATGCACTCCCAGTGGTAACAGCTGAAAAGTACTCCATGAAGAAGCACACCTTATTCCAAATGTGCTGCTGTTGTACTACCAGAAATAAACACTAAGTCTTGTTTGGAGACAAAGATTCAATTCAATTGCACTATTTAATGGAAACTGCCTTTGCAGAGACAGCATCAACTTGAAATGCATTGAAATACAGTGACAGAATTTAAGGTAGTGTCTCCCACCATTTTTGTTGAATGACCCCACCAGTCTTTCTGTGTTATTTTCTCTTGGCTTTAAAAATTTGTTGCGTGGTAAAATTGATATGTACAAAAAAGAGACTTTAGGATGTCTTGTTACAGAGAGTTGTACTAATTTCTAATGTGTTTGCTGAAGAAATCATCCTTTTGAGTATGGGAAAGAAAAATGAAGCTGATTACAGTCAAAACTTTCCTAAAGATAAAATGTAAACAGTTATGAAAAGGTGTATGATGAGAGTAGAAGGAAGCCTGGCATATTAAGTTACAGTTAATCTAAATAATCTTCTGTAACAAAAGGATAATATCTAAATACAGATATGATTAAGTTAGTGTGGTTCCCTTCCACAATATGTAACGTGTCTAAATCCACACTGACAACTGAGATCACAATTAAAGTTTCCCGGTGTGTGTAGTGAATTTCAGTAACACTGAAATGACACACAGTGTCAGCAGTGTTACTCTTTCAGAATTTTGTCCATTGGAAGTGGGTGCAATATTGGCAATAGTATACCACATATTGTGTGGAACAGCACAGACAGCTATCTCTGATTAGAACTATGCCAGTCATCATATCACCCTACTTTCAGCAGTTTCTGTTTTCTATTTCATATTCCTCAGCACAGAAGCAAATTATTTTGCTGATTGTAGCAAAGCTGGATGTACTCTGTGTAGGGTTTGTTGAAGGAGTTTAAAACAACCATCCACGTCTTCTGCTCTGGGCTTTCCCACTCAGAACTGTAACCTGAATTTTTATACAAAGTCTTTTATAGTCATATATGCCAGTTACCTCAAGGTCTCACTGTGTCTTACTTGTTTGTTTCTTACATATAGGACTGTGGGCAGATACATTTAAACTGTAAGGATACAGCTGTCAAGATTTAAAAATGCTATTAACCAACATGGCTAAACTCATACTGTATATCCAATATACATACAGTATATTCCATTTATAGTGATTTAAGGCACTTTGCATCATCAAATTGAAATAACCTGTATTGTTTCACATTTTTACAGAGCTGGAAATGCACTTACAGTAGAAGACATGATCCTTTCCATTTCTGTGTTAGAGTTTTTGTTTGGTGGCCCCAGAACACTTGCAGGTGAGAGCTGCCCTGAAAAACAGAAGGCAGAAAATGTGATAGAGTTACTGTATAGCTGCAATGAGACAGGGAAATGCAAGAGACCCATATAATGCAGGTTAACAACAGTAGAGAGAAACCAATTTGCTCTATAGCTGAGAGGGTTTTGCTAGCAGCACCTGAAGGGCAGCAGATGACAAGTAAATCCAGCAATATATAAGTATGTGAAGCCTTTCTGATGGACAAATTTTGTTTCTAGAGATGAAGAAACTACCTCCATTGCATTTAAATGTAATGCGAGTGTCCCAACAAATATGGAAGTTGGGAAATTAAGGGATCCCCAAAACAATATCCTGTGGTGCTCCAGATGCAAGCTTAGATCTGTGAGAATAAAGGTCTCAGACTTTTTGGTCTGTTCTGTTTGAGAAGAGAGGCAATGGTGCCAATTGGGCATGAGATTGTTTTCCGATGTGAAAGAGACTCTCTTCTGGGTCACTAAAGTGTGGGATTTCCATATAAAAGTCCACAAACTTTTCTTCTAGCCATGGGTAGTACCAACTTGTCCTCCTGTATCTGAGAGCTCCCTGTGAACCCGTCGATAATGACTGGGTAAGCCAGGGAACAGAAGACTCATCTCTTAGTCTGTGGTACCTGCAGCATTGCCAGCTTGCTAGAAAAGCTTGGCAAAAAAATACAGGGAGGGAAAAGAGGTTTACATCAACTTTTGCTTTAGTTGATGTGTTGGTCTGCAGAATCCATTTCACTTTATTCAGAAATTCTAACAATGAAAAAGCATGTGTTTGTGTTTCTCTGGGTATATATTTTACAGTTTATGTGTCCCTTTATCATGCCAACATCTCCTCTAAACCCTTTTGGGAGGACAAGTACAGCTCCATGGATTTTTATTTTGAGTCCCACGCCAGTTGACTAATCTAGCAGCTAGCAATAGCTGAAGACTGAGGCACTGATAATTCCTCTGCACCCCAGAGAGGGGCAAAAGAGCTAATTATACATTGATTGTATATCAGTTGAGGAAATCCCCAGATGAGGAGTTGTGGGTGTATTTCATTTTCTTTGCACTACTTGAGTGATGCACTGAGAACAAAGGAGGACAAAAAAACCCCGTATTCAGCCCTAATTACTCATGCTGAACTTGTGGCCTTCTTAATATATGCTCAATCCAGGAAGCAAACCCAGAGTTGAGTGAGACTTCTTCCAGACTTGTTTTGAGACTCCGCCCTTAGAGGCCGTTCTCTCTGAAGTGTCTGCCAAAAACCTCTCAAGCCTGTGTTTAAGGAGCAGTCCTGCGTGGAGGTCCTTCCCCAGTGGTGTGCCAGTGTTTTCCCTTCCTATTAGAAGACTATCTGAAGATCTTGGACTTGTTCCACACTTAAGCTCCAAGGATCTTTATTGTCTATCTGTCTTTTCAATATGATAGGCCAGAAACTTTTACTGCCTTGCCTTTTGTAAGTCTCGTTTCACAGTCTGGGTAATAAAGATTTCTGTGTTTCCCATTTTGACTTCTGTAATGTTTGTTATATTCAATTGTATGTCGGGCTTGGTGTTTATTTCTGCAGGTCCTGCCTACATTTCATGCAGTTCTTCATCTTATGTGCAATTGCTATCTGCACTCTCAATCAGCTCATTTCCCTTTATTAGTAATATATCCAGTCAGTTCATATGTTTGCATACACTCTAGGATGGTAATGTTTTGTCTTGCCAGCAGACAGAGATTTTAAAGTTGTGATAACCTACATGCTTGTCTGAGGGATGTGAAAATAGTGTTATGAATGTTGTTTATGAAAACTGGGGTTTGCACACCCTCAGTTGTTTTCACATACTGTAGTTGACTGCCCTAGAGAAGAGACAAGCAGATCAGACAGCATTGCAAGTCCATTGTTCATATGTGATCCTAACTAATTGACCACGAAAATCCTCAGCATTTTCACTCACTTACCTCTGTGCAGATACCGCTTTGAGGACAGTTTTCTTTTAATCATCCTACACTTTCTCTGCCCCATTTTAAACTCAGATTATACCTTATTTCCTCTTCCTAATTTTTTCTTCTACTGACCTTGCACTGTGCATAAATATTCTTCACAGGGGAATCAGTGAGCTTATTTGTTGTTAATTTTTTATGTCTTAAATTTTGTGCCCAGTACATAATGATCCAGTTATATCTCCATTTGAATGCAGTAA
This sequence comes from Sclerurus mexicanus, assembly GCA_013396755.1. NCBI lineage: Eukaryota > Metazoa > Chordata > Aves > Passeriformes > Furnariidae > Sclerurus > Sclerurus mexicanus. The sequence continues at coordinate 1,935,210 of VWZF01006901.1, forward strand.
CCCCTGCTTTCCACTTCTCTGTGCTGCCAACAAAGCAAGTTTATTTTCTAATAACTTGAAGTACCTCTTTTTATCCTTAACTCTCTACAGATGCTTCCCTCCTTCTTCTTTGTTAATTAAGTCTGTTTCCAAGGATCCTCTGCCTAGGATTCTGCCTTTCTCCTTCTGTGCCATGTTCTGCTCTGAGAGGGAAGGCGACAGGTAGCTGCTTCTGTCCCCCTCTCATTCCTGAGCATTGCAGTAGAAAGATGCCAGCTTGTCTAAAAGGAGCTCTCGGCCAGTTTTCGAGTGAGTGTTTTGAAAACTAGTTAGGCAGTTTTCCCACTGTAGACGGGCTCATAGAAGGACCATTAATTACTCAGTGCAGGCTTAACCGTGGGCAGAAAAAGGGGGCTTTTGTGCGATTGTCAAACCCTCACCATTATTTGTACATGTTGGTTTTGTATTTAATAGGATTACATGACTTCTTTGCTCTATATGCCAAAATGGATGGTTCCTTTCAGTAATAAAACAAAGCCAATAACCTGAAAGGAACCATGGCTCAAAAGCACAAACTTGACCTCTGAGTGACCTTGACATTTACAGACTAAAAAGAACTTTTCTTTGAACAGACAGAAGAAGTCAGAGAGCCAGCAAGAACCAGGAGAAAACGGTTTTGTTGCTTTCTGATTACATTGTTTAAACCAACATACTACATGGTTTACAATACTTCATTACAATGTATTAGGGCCTGGAGGTGATTTAATGCCTGTTTATAACTGAGACTAATCTTGAAATAAACAAATGAATGTTTGGAAAATGGATGAAGCTGTTCTGCCGGAGACAGCATTAAATGCATCTCTGAAGAGTAAATCATGGCTGTACAGCACTTAAAATGCTTTTTATTTCTACCTTCAGTTTTATTTCAGTAGTTTTATCTAACAAAATTAATCATGATGCAGTAAAAAATTTCTAATTGTTTAGGACTGTCTACCAGCCATACATTCTATAGCAAATCCACAATTTAAAAACTGTTTAGCCCTTTAAAATCAGGGAAAAAAGATAAACTAGAAAATGCTGTAGCATTATACTAGGCACCATGGTGATCTAAATTAAATCTGTTACAACCTGTTCTAATTTAAAATTGCTCTGTTGTGTGAATGAAGGGGAAAAGAAGAAGAGTTAGTTCACTTGTTCAAATCATTTTCATATTCCCAGATAAATCTTTCATCCACCCTGCTTTTTATTGTGGCTGTACGTTCCTATTTCCTTTGTGCATCCCCTGCATAACTGCATGTAAATGTGATTTCAGACGGAGCCAAGAACTCTTCCTCCAGCAGTTCGGTATCAGTTCTGGTTTCTATCAGCGGAATAACAAGGAATGCCATTGAGTTTCACCATCAGGGTGCCCAGCTGCCCATGGCACCCAGAAGCTCCTGTGCAGTGCTGTGGGCAGGCGCCTTGCTAGAGGAGGTTGCTCCAGTTTCTTCTACCAAAGGATGGCTGCAGCTCTCATCCTACCATCCATCTCTGCGGGAAACTCCTTGGCCACTTCTCTCCCTCTCCTGCCTCTCCTACCACCCAAAGCCCTATCCATGGCCCCCACGCTGCTAACACATGACTCATTGCAAAAATGTCTTGAATTTCCTTAAGTACCAGCCGCTAGGCAGTTAAAGCGTTACTTGAAAGGGGGGGAAAAAAAAAAAAGCGAAGTCGGCCGGCTGCTCCCGCCCCACCACCCACCCCCTTCCGCTTGCAGACTGGAGCGAGTGGGAGCTGGCAGGGCCGGAGTGGAAGCGGCGGGAGCGATTCCCGCACCGCCGAGCCTGCCGCCACCCAGCGCTGGGAACGTGGAGCAGCAGGGAAAAGCAGGGCTCCGGCTGGGAAGGCACCGCAGCCGGCGTGGCTACTGCCTCCTGCACCATGCCCTACACCTGCGGTGACGGGGCTGAGCCCCCGAACTTTGACCGCGCACTTGCAGTTGGTGCTAAATACCACGGCTGCCCTTTCTTAGTGCAGGGGTTTAAAGGTCTGGTCCTACGGCAGCACAGCATCAAGAATTATAGTTCATGCGGGTGGTTGCCCCTCTGTAATACCCTTCTTCCGCTCACTTTGTTTGCCGCACAAACACAAGTGGCAGAAGTCTCAAGAATAATTAAGTTTGTTCAAGCTTGAAAAATAGTCAACCACATGAAAGAAAGGCCTTCGAAGGGGAAGGTTGCAACATAAGCCTGTATGTTCATCGGCATCAGTAAGTAAGCGAGGGGGAAGGGTGTTAGCTACAGCATAAATTTCAAGTGCTGCTTGCACTTTACTGTGTGTCAAAGGTGACCACCCCTGCATCACAAACGTAGGCTTTCTTGGTATGTGCTCACTGACTTCTTTGTATCATAAAATCATAGAATGATTTGGGTTGGAAGGCACCTTAAAGATCATCTAGTTTGAACCTCCTGCTGTGGGCAGGGACACCTTCCACTAGACTAGGTTGTTCAGAACTCCATTCAACTTGGCCTTAAACACTTCCAGGGATGGGGCATCCACACGTTCTCTGGGCAACCTGTTCCAGTGCTCACCACCTTCACAGTAAAGAATTTTTTCTTAGTAGCTACTCTAAACCTACTCTCTTTCAGTTTAAAGACATTCCCCCTTGTCCTATCACGACATACCTTGTAAAAAGTCCCTCTCTATCTGTCTTGTGAGTTCCCTCTTCAGGTACTGGAAGGCTGCAATTAGGTCACCCCGAAGCCCTCTCTTCCAGGCTGAACAAACCCAATTTTCCCAGCCTTTCCTCATAGGAGAGGTGCTCCATCCCTCTAATCATCTTGGGAGCCTCATCTGGACTTGTTTCAACAGGTTCATGTCCTTCCTGTACTGGGGAACTGCTGTGGTATGGTGCTCAACGTGGAGTCTCAACAGAGAGGAGCAGAGGAGCAGCATCCCCTCCCTCGCCCTGCTGGCCACGCTGCCTTTGATGTAGCCCAGGACAGGATTGGCTCTCTGGGCTGCCAGTGCACATTGCTGGGTCATGTCCAGCCTCTCATCCACCAGCATCCACAAGTACTGCTTTGCAGTGCTGGTCTCAGTCTGTTTATCCCCTAGCCTGTATTAACTACTATGTCTAAATACACAGTAGCAGTGTTCTGAATTTGCAGTGAAAACAGATGAGATCAGGCACATTTTTGTGTGTGTTTTTTTTTCCTTTGCTCCCATGTTAATTTTCCCCCCTGTGCAACTCATTACGGACTATTATCTTAGTTCCCGTTAAATCTCTTTTAGAGGTTGGCATTTTAACTTACTGGCTTGAGTTCTAGACTGTTGACACATTACACTGCAGAAAGCAGTGAAATTATCATGGACTGAGTTAACACTGTATTTTTTCTTAGACACTGCGTGATGAGAATAAATCGTGTTGTCACCCTGACATGATCCACTAATGAAGATGCACATCCTCTTGCCCTGCCTTCTTACTAGATGTTAAGAGAGGACCCTTCCTCCGTCTTTTTTCTTCATTTCCACTGTGGAAGAAGCTTTCTAATTCTGCACATTGGTTTGCTTAGCAATATTGCTGTTGCCTAATGCAATAAAAATCAGTTATGTAACTGCCTTTGCTAGAATTGCAGAGAGCATTCACCAGACGGGAAGATGGCCACAGTATCTTTATGCTTTCATTATGCCTCCTATGTTCACTGTTATTATGCAATATGCTCTACTTTCAGTATCTTTTTATTAAATAAGTTTCCTTGACATCATGTGTAGAGTATTATACACCTATAATCTAAGCTCCTGCAAAGACAAAGCGGGAAAAAGAAATAAGTTGATTCTGATTTATTGCTAAAAGGGCTGATATTATAGCACTAGTGCCTCAGAGGAACAAAGGATCGCCTACAGTTTGTCAGATAGTATTTTTAATACTCTAATTCTGAACCAAATTCCTAAAATAACCTGTGTTTGCAGATTACCGTGTGCTCTTTTGTTCTGAATAATGTCTTGCTTAGTGAACTATGTCTTATCAATCCACCGAGTACTGGGTGTCGTTCACCTCATTCACAATTCATCTTTTAATTAACATTATCACAGGCAAAATTCTATTTTGGTCAGCATAATTTGTCATTGGAACTGGCAGTACAGAAATAAAAGAATTACCATCTGAATTTCTCTTAAGACGATGAAGGAGATGGTAACTACAAACCTACCTCATCCGGCACTGAAGAGGAAGGCAGGGAAATCATGTAAATGATAATGGCTTTAAAAATTATATTTGCTATGTAAAAGTCACTACGTTGGTCATTCAGTATCTGCTAAGCCAACAGTTTCATCAGAATTACTGTTACTGAAAATATAAACCTGAATCCTACACTTAGACACATGCTTTATTTGGTGGAAAGGGTTGCTGACTTAGGGAAGATTTAAGAGATACAAATGTCTTTGCAAAGTGATGATTTTAGATACAGATATGTAATATCAACTTCGTGCAGCAAAATGCTGATCATTTGCTTTAATAATCAAACCTCAAAATTAAATTACAAGTGCAGCATTGTTTTAGGGAACACACAAAGAAATTAGTGTTTTCAAAAATGTGCTTTTTTTTAAACTGTACCAGAAGATGAACCATTCGCAGAGAATAGAAACATTTCTGAATCCTTCTCACAAGACTCATCTTTCACAATGATTGCCAGAAAACTCCATCGACGTGGGGAAAATTAAATAGCATTTTATTTTTCTGAGTCTATAGAGAAGACATCTATCCCTGCAGTCTAGATATGCAATATTTTTCTATTTACATTCAAATTAATACAGTGATGTCAAATTGACTGCATCCAGGGTACAGTGAAGACGAAGCAAACCAGCCACTTAAAAATTCACCCCAACATCCCTTTTACTTTATTATTTCATCCATTCCTAGTTGCAAATGCAACAGGCCCTGAAGTTGATCACATTCAAACGGTACTCATCCAAGATGACAATAGTTACTGTAAGCTGAACACTTCTTTAGGGCATGCTCTACTGGAGGTCCTTACTCTTTCAAAACAGCCAGGCTTCAGCTTGGCTGGCACAGGTGACTTCTGTTGCATCAGGAGGCAGTCTTCTAATGGATGTTTCATTAGTACCTTCTAAAACAGTTTTTAGAATTAAACAAGTCTCCACTGGAGCTCAATTATGCCCATTGTGCCTGTTTTGGCTGGGGTAGAGTTAATTTTCTTCATAGTGGCTGGTATGGGGCTATGTTTTGAATTTGTGCTGAATGCGGGGTTGATAATATATAGATATATTTTTGTTATTGCTGAGCAGGGCTTGCACAGAGCCAAGGCCTTTTCTGCTTTTCGTATTGCCATGCTGGAGGGTGCATGGGAAGCTGGGAAGAGACACAGCCAAGACAGGTGACCCCAACTGACCAAAGGGATATTTCAGACCATACAACATCATGCTCCATATATAAATCTAGAGGGAAGAGGGAAGAAGGGGGAATGTTTGGAGGGATGGTCTTTGTCTTCCCAATTAACCATTATGCATGATGGAGCCCTGATGGAGATGACTGAATGCTTGCCTGCCTACCCATGGGAAGCAGTGAATTAATTACTTGTTTTAATTTGTTTGTGTGCATGACTTTTGCTTTCCCTATTAAATTCTCTTTATCTCAACCCATGATTTTTCTAGCTTTTACCCCCTTGATTCCCTCTCTGCTGGTGGGGGAGTGAGTGAGCAGCTGTGTGGGGCTTGGCTGCTGGCTGGGGTTAAACCATAACACATATTTACATTGTGCTCTTAATGGATGCAACATTTATAAAAAATACTGGACCTCAATGAAGGTAATTGATCCCAAATCAAAGTACCATTCAGGTTTTGGGTTCTTTTTATTTTCCTTTTTTTTTTTTTTTTTAATGGCAGCAGCAAGCAGTGCTTAAGCAGAGAGGTCAGGAGGTGAAAGATATAGACAACATATGCATCTTTTATAACCATAGTCTGTAGCATTCTGTGGCCTATCTTGTGTGTTGAAAGCAAGGTGGGACCCAGAAACCTCTCAGCTACATCAGGGAAATGCTATGAAGATCTAATATTAACCCTGCTGAAACATTACATTCTCTAAATTTCTTTTCTTCAGTTTCTATCTGATAATAAACCTGGGAAGACTTAGACTTTTTGGCAGAAGATAAAGGCAGTCTCCTCAACCTTAATTATTATTCCTGAATTTGAATAATACCTTTGCTTATGAAGTTAATGGCACAGGCTAAAAGTTACCCTGAAAATTCTACCCAACGCTGTGAAAAATGATACCCAGGAAGCTGTTATGCTCATAATGACTTTGCAGTCTGTTTGGGTTGCCCACTTCTCTAGGTAAAATAAGATGCCTTTCACATTACTAAACCCCAGGATTTTTCTAACACTTTCTTCATGCAGCCCAGAAAGAGAAACAATTAAGTCATACAGCCTTCTTTCACCCTGTGCCGTGTTCCAAAGATGCATCATGTTCTGTATTCCATAGGCAACAACGGCGCATGAATGAGAAACAGCATGGGTTTTACTGATCTTCTAAGGAATATAAAATTATTTTCTGTGTTTTAACAATTACTTAAAAAAATGACAAATGAGATGAAAAATAAATACAGTAAATATATGTACCCTGCATATAGTAAGGGTACATACAAAAGGAAATTATACTTATTCTTAGAATATTAGAAGGTGAAATTAATATTCTTAAGGCCATTCTTTTACCGTTCCGTGATTCACACATAGCACTGGCTAAACTCGTGTTTTTCGGTTCTTGCAATCAATCTTTTCAGAAGTGTGCATTCCCATCATCTCAAAATTCCCCAGAACTCCCAAATCCAGTATGTAAGTCAATGCAATGATTTATAAACCCTCGAGATTTCATAAACAAGTGCTTACATGGTGTGAGTAACGCAGGAGCGCGCAGTGCTGCCCTCTGATGCAGGGAATGTTCAACCTCCCCGAGAGCAGCCAGGAGATGGCACACAGCCCATCTTCCTTCTTATATCAATGGATGGCCATAGGTGTATTTGCTACTGCTTGGAGAGATATAAGATAGTGTATCTCCCTTGGGAAACTTAATATGTAAATTACCAGTTGAGGGGAGAATCAGGAGAAGGAAGAAGAAAGGAGATGAAAAGAGGAGAAAGCAACCATGCGTGCTCACTATGAGAATGTTTAAAAATTGTTAATATAGGATGTGAAGCATAACTTGCTTGCAATGTACAGTTTTGCTGTAACTTAGTACTGTTTGGCAAAGGTAACATTTATGGCTGCCTTTTGCTAGTACTGCAGGCAGTTATAACTTGGTTTGCCTTTCCTCCCTGTTTATTCCTCTCCCATGCATTGTCTAGATTTGGAAGTGTAAATTCTCTGGAGCAGAGACTTCCTCAATAGGATTTGTTGGGGTAGGCTCCTGCTGGGGTGGGTCCTGATCTCAACTGTGGAGGCTGGCAGGGTGTGCGAGGTGGAAATAGTATTTAGTTTGTGCTCGACACTTAGGTCCACACAGAAGTTGCCAGCAAGCAAAGGAAGGTGTGTTTTTAAACCTCAGCATGGCTTCAGCAGCCGCTCAGGTGCCCCATGGCTGCATACACGGTCAGACACGTCTGCTTGGTTTGGGCCCAGCTGTAATTACTGAGGTGCAAGGCAAGCCCATGGGTACAGCAGTGGTACAACAGGTTTTCGGAAAGGCCTCCTAAGGCATGCCCTGTATTAACTGAGATGGTGTTATGAAGGATGACTAGTGGTTTTGTTGGTGGTGACTTAAGTCTCAGACCTGGATCCCTACTTGAGTGAGCAAATGGCAATACAGGCTTGGGTGGCCCTCTGGGAGCCAGGGCAGGAGCTCCTGTGAGCAACAGGATTTATAGCTTCTGCTGTTCAGTGACACTTGTCTTAAAGCCATAGTTGCCAGATGCATGTAAGTTACTGATTTAAGGAGAGCCCTTGCCACCCCTTCACCCACAGGCAGCACTGACAGGAGCTGTGGGGCCACCCGGCTTTGCCAGCCAGACTGAAGACACCCCCAGTCCTGGGCATTGGTTCACAGTGCGGAAAGGTGGGGGACAACAAGCTGGGGGACAAGCTGGGAGTCCTGGTGTACACAAGCACTGTGCCCCTGTGGCCCAGAAGGCCAGTGGTATCCTGGGGTGCATCAGGAAGAGCATTGCCAGCAGGTTGAGGGAGGTGACCCTGTCCCTCAGCCCTGGTGAGGCCTCACCTGGAGTGCCGTGTCCAGTTCTGGGCTCCTCAGGACAAGAGAGATGTTGGAGCTCCTGGGGCGGGTCCAGAGGAGGGCAACAAAGATGATTAAGGGACTGGAGCATCTCTCTTATGAGGAAAGGCTGAGGGAGCTGGGCCTGTTCGGCCCCACGATGAGATGGCTGAGAGGGAACCTAATCAATGTCTCTCAGTATCTAAAGGGTGTCCAGAGCATGGATCTAGGCTCTTCTTGGTGGTGCTGAGCAATAGGACAAGCGGCAACCAGGGGAAACAGATGCACAGGAAGCTCCACCTGACCATGAAGGAAGAACTTCTCTACTGTGCAGGTGACGGAGCACTGGCACAGATCGCCCAGAGAGGGTGTGGGGTCTCCCTCACTGGAGATATTCCAGAACCATCTGGATGCAATCCTGTGCCACGTGCTCTGGGATGTCCCTGCTTGGGCAGAGAGGCTGTGGTGCCTTCCCCCTGCCCCGCTCCGTGCTGCTCTGAGGGGCGGCGGGGGCAGGGGAGCAGAGGGCAGGACTGCAATCCCCAGCAGCTGGGCAGGGGGGGACGGGGCAGGACTGCAATCCCCAGCAGGGCTGGGCAGAGGGGGACGGGGCAGGACTGCAATCCCCAGCAGGGCTGGGCAG
>VWZF01006901.1:1944441-1996601 GCA_013396755.1 Sclerurus mexicanus
CCGGCAGCCAGCTTTTCCTGTTGTGCCGGCTGGCGCAGGTGGCTCCCTGTAAGCCGGCTGGACGCGGCCATCCCCTGCCGGGGGCGGGCGCGCATCTCGCCCCTTCCCGAAGGCCCTTCCTGCGCCCCTTGGCTGCCCTTTCCCCTCTCTCTGCCGGAGATCCCCCTCCCTCCTTGTTCATTTAGGTGGATGTCCGGCCCCAAATATCCTTTATAGCCTTGAAGGGTCTTTACAGCATTCTTCCTCCCTCCCCGCTGTTTAGCATACGGCTCTGGCAGAAGCTTGCCAGGGTAGTTAAGCTTAGAACCATTAGAATGGGATGTTTGTGGAGGAAATGTTAGTAAAATCAGTGCAGTGTTTCGTAGAATCACAGAATATGCTGAGTTGGGAGCAGTCTGCTTCTGTTCATATACTTTCCCCGCTTTTACCAAGAGTGGTTGAAAGGGAAGAGAAGTGTAGTCTTGGGGGGTGAAGTTTTCAGAGGAACTTTTGTTTTTGGCATAAATGCCTGTTCATGTGGACACTTGTGCGTTTGAGGAGCTGGATATAGTTGTTAAAATACAGACTGCTCACGTGCATATCTGCGGGATAAAACCTTGAAGAGCTCTCTGTGTGTGTTTCAATGGGAGTTGCATTGGCTGCTTTCCAGGTGAAAATAAAAGACTGTCATAATTCAGATTATCCTCAGATTATGCTGGTATATCTACACTGCAGACAGAGGTATGATTAGATGGGCAAATGTGCACAGTTAGCTATATCGTAGCTAGTTTAGCTCCAGGATTAGTCTTCTTTCCCAAACCAAATAATTCCATCAAACATTTATAAAGTAGCCCAAATTGAGCCCAGACTATGTGAATAGCAAATGGTTTTTTTGGGTCACACCGTAGATAAACCTAAGCCAAACATGCACCAATTAAATACATTTAGGAATTCACTCTAGTTACAAGTGCCAGCTTTAAACATAGTCATTTCTTTCTTATTTTTATTCGTCATCACCAGCACAAGCTCCAGTTCTGAGATCTATCACTCAAATCTGTGGTGTGGTTTTAACATTGTTTTTCTGCCTCCTCTGCTGATAGCCCAATATTAAAAAAACAAATACCAGTCCAAAGCAATAGTTTGAGCACTTTAGGCTTCAGTTTCTTGTTGCAACAATTTAATGATAAACTTCCAAAGAACAATAATCAAAAAACTACATTGTCTGTAACAGAATGTGAACCTGCATTGCAAGGATTTATTTGTGTAGCTAAGAAAAATGTGAGTTGTACCTTTTAGCTTTTGAAACAGCAAACTGAATTTTTTATGGCTTATTTGTATTATATGTTTTGTTCTTCTAGTATCTCTTACATAGAGATACTGTAGTACTTGTGGAATTAATAGAAAACCTGATGGGACATCAGCTATTGACTTACATAAAATGTTGTTTGATCAGTGGGGGTTTTTTTTGTTTTTTTTTCTGGGGCAGTTAAAAATTGCTGCCGGACAATAAGTCTGAGGAGGGAGGAAGTAAGGAGGAATACACTTCCCTTTCTATTAAAAACCTCTCTTCTCTTGAGTAGAACATTAGCTTTTCTTGCATATGACTTGAAGTTAGAAGGTACCCAAAAAAATACTAATTGAAAACTTGTCTAAATGCAACATGCTTTTGTTAAAGAACAAATTCCAAAGTTTTGAGTAGTTTTTCTGGAGTTTGGTGCTTCCCAGGTAGCAATTTAGAAAGGCGGTGCAACATAGGTGTGCATATGTATTTCTAGGAACAGTTTTGTATGCACAACACCAGGTAACTGTGAGTTACCTTCCTGGTAGCTCTTGGAGTGACATCTGTTTCCTTGACCTAGTAGCCTGGATTTCCTGCTAATATTTCGGCCAGGATCTGATTTTCAAAACTGTACACTCAGTTATGTGTATGGAACTGGTCCACAAAGAGGTTTGGGTGCGATGACGTTCAGTGTTGCCACACCTAACTTTCAGATGCTACTCCCAGAATTTTTAGGATGGGAAAGCCATTTACTCAAGGAACAAGAATTTTCTCTAGCTAAGTATTTGTCTGAGCTTGTAGTGCAGCTAATATGCACTGTGTATTTTCTGGGTAGAAGTTAGTAATGTACTGCTGAATTAAAAGGCTGAAGTTAAAGATACTTTGCTGAAAAAAATGCAGATGTAATAACTAGTATATGCCGTAGAAAATAATCTGAAAATGAGCTTATTAAATGGAAATCATGGAAAGGACTAAGTCAGTGCCATTGTGATTGGGTCAGTTCCTGGTGGTAGTAGATATTTGGCACAACTGATGAGAGGAAAAGATTAATGAGCTGGGGAAAAAGTCAAAGTCTTAGTAATGAAAACTTTTTTTTTTTTGGTGGAGTTTTCTGAATCGTGTTGGGAATGGGGAAATTATCTGTAAACTTTAGATTGTTGCCTGTGGCCTTTTGGCAACCTTTTCCCATGGACTTTGGAAAAAACCTGGCTTTGACCTTCTAAGCTGCATGAACATAGAAAGATTTAGCAGATCAATTATGATTTTAGGAAGTCACACCTAGGAAAAGAAAAGTGAGAAAAGCACCCTGACAAATTAGAGTGTTTTTAAATGTGAAGCTCTACTTTAGAAAACATACCTAGTAATTGAAAATACTCCAACATATTAAAAAAAAAGACAAAAATGCAGCCCATCTGTAATGGCACAGATGCTCTGCTGACTGTATGTCTGTATGCTGAAGAACTTGTTATAGTTTCAAAATATTTAATGGAATTTTTTTTTTCCTACAACTGTGTTGTCTGAAACGTAAGTTCTTTAGAGTAAGTTATAAATAATTCAGAGTAAATCAAGCTGTAACATTGAATCACCAAACCCATTTATTTTGGAATAATTAATTCTTGTTTTTCATGTACAGTTTTAGGTTAATTCTTAATTCTTTCCCTGAAGTTGCCAGGGGGCATCTGTTTGTCATATTTGCAATGAGAAATGACACACTAAGGCTGTTTATGTAATACGGGATTTAAGCAGTGGACACTTACAGTATGTGCTTGCTCCCATTGGTTTATTATAAAAACCTTACAGTCTTAATTTACAGTTTAAACCTTTCTAAATTTGTAATCCACAAGGCAGAAATAAAACAAATATTGTCTTAGAGGTTTTTTTTACTCTGTGTGTGTATATACAAGGGGAAAAAAACAAACTAGGAGGAGCTGTGAGTTTTTCAGTGGCTTAGAGCAGTTCAGTAGTTTGATGCCCTTTAAAAACTGTCAACATTGGTTTTTTACAATTGATTGACTAAGAGAATTGTCGTGGGTTGACCCTGGCTGGACTCTATTTACCCACCGAAACTGCTCTCATTCTCCTCCTCAGCTAGATGGGGGAGAGAAAATAAAACAAAAGGCTCGCGGGTTGAGATAAGGACAGGGAGAGATCACTCATCAGTTCCTGTCACGGGTGAAACAGACTCGCCTTGGGGGAAAATTAATTTAGTTTGTCACCAATCAAATCAGAGTAAGGTAATGAGAGATAAAACCAAATCTTAAGAACACCTTCCCCCCATCCCTCCCTTCTTCACAGGCTCAACTTCACTCAGGTTCTCCCTACCTCCTCCCACCCAGCAGTGCAGGGGGCTTGGGAATGGGGGGTTGTGATCAGTTCACAGGTTGTTTCTGCCACTCCTTCCTCCTCAGGGGGAAGACTCTTCACACCTTTTTCCTGCTCCAGCATGAGTTCCCTCACATGGGACACAGTCTTCCACAAACTTCTCCAGCATGGGTCCTTTTTCTTGGGGGGAAGTCCTTCAGGAATATTTTAGTCCTGTTCTAGTCCCCTGCAGGGTCATGGGCCCTGCCAGCAAACCTACTCCAGCCATGGGGCTTCTTTCTCATGGGTTCACAGGTCCTACCAGGAGCCTGCACGAGTGTTGGCTTCCTGTGGGGTCACAGCCTCTTTTGGGCATCAGCTACTCTGACATGGGCTGCAGGTGGATCTCTGCACCCGCAGTAACCTCCATGGGCTGCAGGAGCACAGGTGCCTCACCATGGTCTTCCCCATGGGCTGCAGAGGAATCTCTGGTTCCTGGAGCACCTTCTCCCCCTCCTTCTGCACTGACCTTGGGGTCTGCAGGGCTATTGCTCTTACATATTCTTACTCACATCTCCCAGCTGCTATTGCTCTTTCCCTCCCCACCTCTTCTGCCTTAAATATGTTATCCCAGGAATACTACCACCATCTCTAGTGGGCTCAGCCGTGGCCAGCAGTGGGTCCATCCTGGAGCCATCTGGTGTTGGCTCCATTGGACATGGGGGAAGCTTCTGGCAGCTTCTTAGAGAAGTCACCCCCTGCTACCAAAACCTTGTCACACAAACCCAGTGCAAGAATTCATGGATGTAGCTTCGCACATGAATTAGTAATTCAGATAAGTTGTTTTGGTAGTAGGAAAAACCAGAAGTCCCTCATTTTCACAGGTAATTTGTTGAGATTCAATGAGAAATAAGACTCTTACCTAATGCTGTTCTCCCTGTACTTTTTGTCTCTTTCTGTTCCTTTCTAATCCTTCTGATCCTCTGTGTCCCCAGCTGGCAGCATCTGTCTGCACTCCAGAGAAATGCAACCAACATAGTCTAGCCATATCCTAAAAGTCACTGCTAATTTTGACATGTTTTACTGATTGTGCTTTTATTAGTTTTTTCTCTTAAATCTTGTATTTTTGAAAAGGTTTTTGGATGTCAATAGGATAAAATGTGCAAGCAGGGAAACAAATTATTGCTTTCCTAATGTCTGTCTTTTGTGATCAGTGTGTGTCTTCTGTGATTTAACACTTTGAAGGAAGCATGGCTTTCTAGTTTTGCAATGCCATTTTAGATTTTTGATTTAGAAATAATCTAGATGGATAGAACTATATTTGGTGTTTTTATTAATGAAGCATTTATGTTCTCATTGCTTTTAATTTAAAAGAAATGGCTGCAAGCAAATGACCTTCAGAAAGAAGTATACCAGCATCTGGCCTATTATGTACCAAAAATTTACTGCAGGGGCCCTAACCCTGCCCCTCAGAGAGAAGACATGCTGGCGCAACACGTTCTGCTGGGACCAGTGGAATGGTATCTTTGTGGGGAAGATCCTACATTTGGTTTTCCAAAGCTGGAGCAAGCAAACAAACCTTCCCATCTCTGTGGCCGTGTTTTTAAAGTGGGAGAGCCTACATACTCTTGCAGGTAGTTCAACTTAACATTGTAAAGTATTCATAATTTGTGAAGTCATGGAACATTTTTTAATAAGAGTGTACTATCTTAATGAAAAGTTAATACCCCAAATGTATTTTTAAAGTAACCTTGCAGTGTTTCATGAGAAGTGGGATCAGGGGAAAATTAACACACTGCAGATTTTTAAATGGAAAAATATTAATTAGTATAATGTAGACCATTTTCTATACAAACGAAATGCAAGATTAAGAAAGTAGTCGGGTTGACCTGTCAGGGTGATTTAAGGGCATTAATCAGCAGTAAGTGGGCAGGTGTATGTGCATGTATTTTGGGTGTTCAATATCAGCTGTTAGTGTTGATGATGTATTTTAGACCTCTTTCCATGACCTGTTAAACCAATCTATTGGATGCTAAATCAGGCATACCAGCTTCTAGTTCCTTCCCTGACTCTATCTCTAGATCTCTCTAAAAATACTTCTATTGAAAGAGAACAGGAAGTTACTAACCAACTACCAGTATTTTAAAAAAATCTTCAGTTTTAGGCAACTGTATTACTAGCTATATTCGTTTTCATCTTTTTTCTGAACTGTTTGTAGGTTTAGTTTGTACCCTCTCTGTCACAGACTCCTCTCCTTTTTTGTTGTTTCTACCACACACTGGGGAACTTGAACACTTGGTGGGTGATGGGGAGAGGGAATGTCTCTTTTTTTTCAATGGTTTATTTATCTGCATTTTCATCCCCTTTGTGTACAATAGAATGATTGTGGAAGAATTTTATCTCTCTCCTCTTCTAGAAACACAATACCTGACTGGCCTTTTGGGTTTGAAAATGTTTTGAGACCTCTTTATCATGAGATGGATTAAACTGATGGGTACTTTAGATACTTTTGACCACTAAGAAATCTCTCTCGTCTTCTTTCAGTCAGAAAGCATTTGTTTCCTGTTGTGGGTTAATTTTCTTTAACTTGTAGTTGGTAATGAAGAGTAGTGAGAGTTTAATTTAAGCTTTTGTGGAATACAGCAAATAATTGTTTTCTGAGTCCACTAAATACGTTAAAAGCTGTGCATTTTCTGTCCAGTTGTGTATCTTCCAGGTCTGCCTCTGCTTTAGGTATAAGCACACTTAGTTTTTAGAGAAATTACTTGGCAAATGGTCCTGAGTTGGTAAGTGCACTGCCACAAGTTTAGAGCTCTGAAGAATCAAAACCCAATACTGCAGAACCGATCCACAAAATCCTGCAGGCACATTGTTGCCTGACATGTTTATCTATTTTTTTTTTTAAATTTTAAAATTATATATATAAGTTTTCTAAGTGAAAAAATAATACCTTAAACATAAACTATATTAAAACAGCAGACCTTTGCATCATTTTGCTTTGACATTTGCACGTTCAATGGCTCTTCTGGAGAAAACAAATGTGAAAATGGTACTTTTTGCATAGTGATCATAGTTGCCTGATTATCTCTCCATCATTTGTTTTATTAAATGAAATGAAAAGAATTTTTGATAATAACATTTCGTGTGATCTCTGGTATTTTCTTCTAGACAAAATGAGTTGTTTCTCTGAATTCTTGTTACGATAATAATCGTAAGACAGACATTCTCTTGGTAGTTATTTTTACATTGCAAAACCTGACTCCTTTAGTCCTGAGATGCCTTGAAGTCTGTAGCATTATATAAGTTCTTGTGTTTTCAGTGTTTTTCAGGGAGACAGTTAAATGTGGTGCATAATTGTCTCTTTCATTTGTTTAGCCACTTTTGCTAGAATTATTACTTCTGTCTAATAGAGCAGTGCTTGTAGACAGGACCTTATTATGGTCTCTGATCCCCTGGGTGAGGAAACTGTTCTCACACCTCTTCAGTGAGCTTGTAAGGCTAAACTTGGAAGGAGAGGTTTGATCTATGCTGTTGTGTGCTATCTTTCTTTGCAGTGTTCAGTGAAAAAATGTCTTCTCTGATTGCTGGAGGAGATCATTAGTGCTTGTACTCTGTACTTGAGAGAACATGCTTGGGTTTATACTGTTTGACTGTCCTGTGTTACGTAATTCACCTGTTTACTTGCTTATATACTTATATACCTCTCTCTCTTGAAGGCAATGTCTATATTACCCAACTATACATACTACCCATACAATATATTAAAGCCACTTCTGTTGTAATAACCACTTTTTTGTTTTCTAGTTCCTTTGTTTCCCCCTCTTTGGAAGCTGTCCCTTTACTCTTTCAGAATAACACATATGTTAGTCAGAAGGTTCATATTGGTGATATTTGAAAATTACCTTTGCAAAGTGTGTCATCAAAGGCAAAACCAAGTGTTTAATGCTGTTTTTTTGTCCTTTCTGTTGTTGCTGTTTTCAGAGACTGCGCAGTTGACCCAACTTGTGTGTTATGCATGGAGTGTTTTCTTCGAAGTATTCATAGAGAGCACCGATACAGGGTTAGTAATACTGCTGGACTACATGACACAGTCATTAGTAATTTTGTATGTGCATGAAACTCCTTGTTTCAGTTTAAGAATGTATACGTAATTTCAAAGTGTTGCATGGATACAACGTTTAAAATTATGTCTGCAGTAATCTTACAAGCACTTGAGTGTTTTGATCTGAGGGTAAATTCTGGAAGTTAACACTTTAAAATACCAAGAAATTAAATTTTATGTGCAAGAGTTAGGCTTACAAATATATGTTATTCTTAAGGCAAGTCCTGTAGTGAATTTTCCAGCATTAGAGTTGGTTTTCAACTTGCTTTGACTTTTATGTTTGACTTTTTAAAAGCTAATGAAAACCCTTTATTAAGAAGCCACTTCTATTTAAAATTTTTCCTTTAAACATCTGAATTGTTATCAAATTATGTACAATAGCAGGATCTTTATTTGTTTTTAAACATAAAATAGAAAACTAAATCTGTAGATGCTGTTTATTTTAGTGATCTACTGCTATTAGTAGTACAGATTTGTTAAAAAAACCCATACAAACAAAGCTGGGAAGGCCTTGATGTGTTTTTACACTAAGAAGGTAAGTGAAAACTGCCAGTGCAGCCTTTCTGTAAATCTGTTATTGAGAATACTGCACCTCTGTGAATGTAAATCTGATCACTGCCTGGTTACACTGAACACTAGGATTCAGGAAAAAATAACCAAGTACAACAACCTGCCTCAAGAAATCTAGCCAGATTTGCTGATACCAGCTTATTTCTTGTATGTAGGTTTTTAATTTGCGAGCCTAGCGAATTAATAAGTCTAGGTGACATCAAAAAGTGTAAGCAAATGTTCTTTCAAATATCCATCTAATTTTGTTGATACTGTAGGATGTACCTGTATGTATAAAATGTATCAGAATGTCAAAACTAGATGGAAGAAGAATTCTTCTGTGTATCAGTTAATAGTTGTGATGCAAAAAGAGTATTATTACACGTATTAATTTGAGGTGGTCTTAGCTTTAAAATAAATTTTATCTATTGTTTATAACAAATATGTACTATTTTATATATTTATACATTATATATATTGCTATATACATAATATATAAACATGTGCATATTTTATATAATAATTATATTTTATTTTTATTATAAAACAGTGTAAAGAGATCAATGCAGTTTTCAAATAAGTTTTTTCCATGCTTACTAAAACTTGTGTGAACAGTTTTTGTCTCTCAATTCCTTTTACCATAAAGCACATCTTTTACTCACTGTGTGATAGCACTATGTGAGATGATTTAGCTTTGTCCAGATTAAAAGTGTGAGAGTTATGAGTAGTACAGATGCCATTGCAAGTAATAGAGTCAGAAAATATGAAAACCAGGAAAAATCCACAGCCTTCAGGTGGAGCAGAATGGAGGTGTTTGAAGGTGTTTTGTTGTTTAGTTTTGTTTCTTTTTCTTCTGACATAGGCACACTGGTGAAGTAGACAAGCTTTCAGCTGTCATAGAAGTAGACATGGTTTCACTGCTGTTTTAACAGGGTACCATCTAAAGCTATGATAGCTTTAGGTGTTGTGATCATGCTTTTGTAGTTTGACTACTCATTTCTTAATGTGCATATATGTATATACATACTTACATGAACTGCTTTCTTTTTAAATAATTTTAGATGACAACATCAGGTGGAGGAGGTTTCTGTGACTGTGGTGATACAGAAGCTTGGAAGGAAGGTCCTTACTGTCAAAAGCATGAACTTAATACTTCAGAGACTGCAGAAGAAGAGGTAATTACAGGAGAGGCATCATGTTTCAGAACATTAACTGTGTATATATGTGTATATAAATCATTCACAAGAGGTTATTTTTAGTCTTGTATACTGTGCATGAGAAACAGTAGGAACTTTACTAGTAATATTTGAACCACAGTGTTAAGACAAAATTAATGTCTTGTCTAACTTAAGAAGTTATTTAGAATTACGTTTTCTACTTAAAGGCTTCATTTTGTATGTTCTTGGTCACCTGTGCAGCTTTAGTTCTGCTTCTTTGTTTTTCTTTCTATTCTGACAGGTGAAGGGATTCTGCCACATGCAGAAAAATTCTGTATGTAATCATGTGCATCAAGAAGCCAAATTAAGCTCTCTGTGCAACGTATGTTCTGATTCTTAACAAGGTGCAAAGATTTTTAAAATCAAAATAACTTGCTGTTAAAGGAAAATCATAATGGAGATGTAAGATAGAGGTCTCTAAAAACTTGTTTGGTATGGAGAAGGTAAATAGAGAATGTATCTTCACCACAGAAGAAGCTTATCAGCTTGGACATATTACTTGCCAAAAGACATACCACTTCCTACAGTATGAATTCAAACTGTTGAACTAACTGTTGCAAAACATCTTTGTTAAAAGTTTATATATGTTCTAAAGGATATTTATCATGGTTGTGGAGGGAAAAATTATCAATGGCCATTTAAAATTGGAGATAACTTTGATGTGTGAAGTATTAGTGTCTTAAGTTACTGGACTCTAGGGAAGTATTCTGTCTTCTGTTTATACTCTTCTCTTTGTTTCTGTTATTACATCTCAGGAATGAGTGTGGCTAATTGGGCTTCTGGTCTAGCCACTCGCATGTGTGCTTACATAGTATAATTACTGTGGGATTTTTCTAAAGGGAAAATACAAGGCAAGTTTTTGTAGTAATTTTGATTTATGTGAAGCCACTGTAATTGTCTTTTCAGTGGCAGTGGTCCTTCTAAAATCTGTTCTCACTGTCTCAACCCTAAGACTCTAGCCCTGCTGCTGGACTCGCAACTTTGTCTACATGCCAGTTTACATTAGTTGGCAGCCTTAGGAAAGTCTTGTTTTGAAATCTTGGGTGGACTGCAACTTCTGTGTCCAAAGATACTCAGTGAGTGGGACAGAAAAATTAAAGTAGCAGGCAGGCTTTGTGTTTCTTCCCCATGAGTGACAGGGACTGAGATCTCTTATGTTAGGCAGTCATGCTCAAGGTAGATAAAGGATTGTTTGTTGAGCATTATTGGAGCGTGTTTTCTGCCTTGCCCAGGTACATGTCTTTGTTGAAAGTTCTGGGAATGGAGAAAGTGCTGCTGCTTACTGTTTGCCTTTGCTTTTGGTGATTGATAGTTCTTTGTACTCTCGATAAGCTTTAAATGAAGGGGGAAAAAAAAGAATGGCAGTTGTTAACACTTGTGAAAAGCTTCCAAATATTCCCAAAGAGCCTTGGGGAGTGGGGGATAAACTTTACTAGTACAGGTGAATTGCTGACTGTCAAGAACATCCTGTAGATAATTCAGACTTAAGTTCTGAAAAGCTTATTGTGGCCATTTTTATACAATATAAGCTGTAGTGAAACACTGAATTTGCTATTAGGTAATCGTAAAACAGAAACTGGGCCACTGTTAAATATTTTAGTTGGCTAATAATTACATATAGTTCAAAATACGAAGTGATGAATTGAGCCTATGACCCAATGTGTAGTACATGTCCAGGTGACCTGCAGGGTCTACAAACCTTTCAAGATTCCTAGAAGAAGAATTAGTTGCTCTCAAAAATTTGAAATAGTAGAAAACAACTAACTTCTTCAGTGAAGAGATTTTTAATGTTTTTTATTCACAATCCTTGAAATGGATTGGTGAAAAATGGCAGTGGTACCAGCACTGCCTCATTCAGAGTTGGCAGTGGTTGTCCTTTGCTGCTCCGAAAAGCAGTCTGTTCGACCTGGCAGACTTGAGGCAGCACTTTTCTTCCTCCCCTTCCTCATTCTCTTCCTCCACCTGCAGCAGCAGCCTCCATTCTGCTCTGGCACAGAGAGGAGAATGAGTTTGTAGTGGCTGCTGCAGTTATTAAATGGAGAGCACAGAATGGGCACAAATGAGAGCATGGTCCACAGACAAAAGGGGAACAGCTATCTGTTGTGAGCAAGACTGAGATGTGGACTGATCATTATGAAATACCTTGTTACATTTCAGCTTTTAATTATTTATATACAGCACTGCGTATAAGAGACGTGCTTCATAAATCATGATGCCGGTGTGCTGCATGTTGTATAAGCTGGGATAGATAAGACTTGTGCCTTTAAATGCATCCTGCATATATAACAGGACAATAGATGCATAGTCATTTGTATTCTGCAGTTTACTAATATTGATAAGTGGAAAGAAAGATACAGTGTTCTGAAATTATGGTTTTGAAGGCATAGCAGAAGAAGCAGATTTTATATAACTGAGGTTAAAAGTTCTTCAGAGAACTGTCTTAGAAAGTGTGCAGAACTGAGAACAAGGAGAGTGAAAATGGAGGAATGTGTGTAAACATCAATGTGTGAAAATGTCTCCATAAATCAAAGACCAGTTACCATTCAGGTGTCGATTGTTAGATTGGAGCTTTGGTGATTGTCAGTGTAAAACTGGAAAAAGAAACAGGATGATTTTTGACTCTATTCCTTTCAAATGAAAAGTCATCTCAAGAGAGACATCATTAAAGATGCTTACATCATCTTTGAGAAAAGAGACGTGCAAATTTGACAGTGTGTTTCGAATTTTATTTCTCATTTGCTATTTATATTTATTTTTCAGGATCCTCTTGTGCACTTACCTGAAGATATGGTAGCAAGAGCTTACAATATTTTTGCCATCACATTTAAATATGCAGTAGATATACTAACATGGGAAAAGGAAAATGAATTGCCTGGACTAGAAATGATGTAAGTCTAATATTTGTCTTCTGCCTTTTAAAGGCTTGCAGATATTTACAGTCAAAAGTGCAAATTCTAAGTATCTTTTCTGCCTTTCCTAAAAATTGTATTTTGTAGACTATGGACTACAATAATTGTAATAAATTTGTATTTCTCCTGTTTTTTACTTTTGTGATTGTAAAGTGTATTTCTCTGCATAGCAATGATGGAATAATTTGTTTCCAGTATCTTAATTTTCTTAATATTGAAAAAGGTCTTATGATCAAAGTTACTGAAATTCTGAAGTATACTTCAGTACACTGAAGGCAGAAATATTTTCTTCTTTTTGTGAGCCGCTTATTACAAATTTTGAAGTGGTACAGAATGCTTAAGTGTATTAATAAATTATTGGAATCAAAAGATTGAACTGAATCTGTGAACTTAATAAGTTGTGGTTTGAGGACTGTGGAGTTTGGTTTTTTTAAGAGACTGCCAAGTTTTTGTTGTCTAATAGACCTTTATGCAACGTCAGGAAAACAAGTGTAGCAAAATAATGCCAAGACTGCTGAAATCTCTAAGAATCTATGGAGGAATGTAATGAGCACAGCTACACAGAAAGGAAGTATGCTTTCTTTAGTAGGAAACTATCAATTCATAATCAACAAATATTAAAAAATTAAACTCAAACTGAAGTACTGTCTTGAGATTTTGCTGATTGTAGACTTAATTCTGTAAGAAAGATGCACATTCCTATAGAGGATAGGAGTTATCCTTTTCAAATAAATTGTTGAGGTATGTTCCAGTATAGCAGAGGAAGCCCAGGATTGGGTTGTCTGGTGCAAAATTCTGTTAAATCAGAAGTTGGTTTTTTAAATTACATTGCTTTGAATGATATAAATTCAATCCTTGCTTTGAAGTGAGAAGAGTGACACTTACTACTGTATGCTGTTTAATGATGAAGTCCATACCTATGAACAAGTTATTTATACCCTTCAGAAGGCTGTCAACTGCACGCAGAAGGAAGCCATTGGTTTTGCAACAACAGTAGATAGAGATGTAAGTAAATTAATTTCTAGACCTTTTAATTACCTTGCCCTAATGTTTATTTTATATGACTATACTTACTCTAGTTTGTTTTCCCAAAGTGTGTGGTTAATGTGATTGAGCCCTGTGTGTCATGCCACCCTAAAATGTCTCAACTCATTGGCTAATCCGGACCAGACCTGACACTGAATGTCTGTTTCAATGTAAATGTTTTCCCTTAAGTCTAAGTGTAGATGGCAGGGTGTTTCTGACTCCTCTGTCAAGGACAGACAGCAGCTTTGGCCCATCCCTCACTATACACGGGGTTGCTGACAGTGAAAGAGCCCCTATATGTGCTCCAAGCATAGGAAATGCTTCTCAGAGTAACACCAGTTAACTGTGAGGGTTAAATCTGTAACTGACTACTTTTTTTCTGTTTCTCATGGAACTATTTGTGGTTTGTGGGTTTTTATTTTTTTAATTTAATTTAATTTTTCATAATTGTCAGATTATAATGGCATGAAGAAGTGAAGCATTTCATACAATATTTAGAACAATGAGTTCAGAATCTCTGTATGCTGAATATAATTTTAACTAGTATGTTGGTTTCAAAAGCACTCTGTCAGCTATTTTCGTATTGTGGCTCCTGTGCATTTTTCCAAGAAAGGAACAGTTTATAGGACAACTGCATCTTGTTATTAGTGTGATGAGCCTGTAAGCAGTTGCCATGAAAATGGTTGTCCTTTTCTCTTGGTTTGTTGGCTTGTGCTTTTTTTGAGGAGGTGTTGTTAGGAGGAAATCTCTTCCAAAATGACAATGTGAATATCATTTTCAGTGGTTAAAGTGCTTCAAGAAGGTCAGTGGAGAAGGAAATATAACCACTTGGTATTACCGAACACTAAATTAGATTTTTGGTTTTGTATTATTACTACTTTTTTTTTTTTTGTGGTACCAGTAACCAAAAGATTCTATAAATATGTGCTGACCTGTGCACGTGCTGTGCATTGTAGGATGCACTTAGATTTTTCCCTACAGTGAATCCCTGTCCTACTTTTAAATACATATATGAATGCATATATGCATGTGCAGGTATGTGAAAGAAAGGAGAATATTATGCCTGAAGCAGTGATTTGTCATCAGGCCGGACCTAAAATATCAGTAAGCTGTTCTGTCTGTAATACACTATAAATTCAATCAGCTGTCTGTTTTGATGTGTGTATTGACAGTATAGAAAGTCTGCAAACTTTCCTTTTGAAATAAAACAAGTGTTTTAGCCGTGTGTTTAAAAGACTATTAGCTTTAATATCTGCTTTTTAAAGGGCACTGTAATTGCTGAAATATCTTCAAATTCTACCAAAACTAGTGATTGATGCATTTGTACTAAAATAAGTTTTCAGTATTTTAAAATAAAGGAAATGTGATGGTTGCATCTTAAAAACAGTGTTATATACAGAAAGTTTAATATAACAGGTGACTGTGTATAATTTAATTTTCTCTTAAAGAACACAGGATACATTTTGGAAATCCAATTATGTAACACATACAGTACTTCAAAAGTTAAAATAGCATGAAGGAAGGAGTGGTTAATGTGCATCTGAAGCTTTTACTGTATCTTTTATACTAATGTAAAACACAGCATTGGAACTTCTTGTTTAGAAGCTGGTGGTAATTTCATATCTTTACAAATTCACAGGGACGTAGGTCTGTTCGATATGGAGACTTCCAGTACTGTGATCAAGCAAAATCAGTAATAGTGGTAAGTAATGGTGGTAAGTGATATTATCGACTTACTGGCCTCATCTTAAGCAAAAAAGAGCCTTTGCTACACAGTTTTGTGATGCTGTTATCATAACAACAACACTTTATATTTTAATAATACAAAGTGTTGGAGATACTATTTACAATATGCACGTTAGGGGTTCTTGTTTTTTTTCCTACTATGGCCTATCTTGCACCAAAAATAATTTTCTAAAAATAAGTTCATAGACAACTTTTTCCTTCAGAAAACAGAATGTGATCAGGGACTTCAAATGTAATCCTTTAGAATTACGTGCCAGTTCAGATCAGTGAAGTTAAACTATTTTAGTTTTTCTCCTGTAGAATGAAGTTGTTTGTGTCTTTCACAGCCACAATTGTGGAAGTTGTTACAGACTGAATCCCAATTGAATTGTGAAACTGCAAATATGCTTTCATTTTGTATCTGTGCATTTATATATGTATATGTGTATTAATAATAGCTATATATTACAAGGTTTATGTAAGAACAGGGGAATAATATTTTTCTGTTTAATTTAAGTCCTTAATCGTATGTAATAAATAGTTTATATATAATACTGCTGCTGCTGAAAAACAAAGGCTGCAACTAGATTTACTCATCTTAAACTATTTAAGGTATTTTGAAAGCATTAGTGTATTTTTAAAGATAAAGTTGTGCACTATTTTTAATTTACTGCCCATGCAGTCAAAGAACAAACAGCTTTTATGTGTAGTGTCTAACTATTATGGTTTCTAACACAGAGATGAGGGTAAATACTTTCTTTCTTGTTCTAACTGTGTGTTTATTTTGTATTTTTGAAGTCTGTGGACAGTCAGTTTCCTTGGTGGGCTGCTGTGTGACTTGCATGTCATGTTGTGAGAAACAAACATGCATGGCCGTCTCAGGTTGTGCGTGGGATTGCTTATCAGTAACATGCAGCAGATCAGTGTGTACACTGATAAGAGGCCAAGAGTGGAAAATGGATTGACCTAAATATGTTGATATTGCATAATAAGGTCCTTCAAATATTAATAGGGTAAACGAAGTTCAGACTTTTTGGGTTTGTTATGTAGGTGTTAGTAATTAGAATGTGTATTAGTATTTTAAATTATTGAAATTAATCATAGGAATGCTGTGTTTCTGAATAGAAATATATGCTAGTCCTCACTTAAATATACATTGCCTCCTTTTTCCTTTTCTTTTTAAGAGAAATACCAGTCGTCAGACAAAGCCATTGAAAGTACAAGTTATGCATTCATCTATTGTTGCCCATCAGAGCTTTGGTCTGAAGCTCCTAACTTGGCTTGGCAGTGTTATTGGATATTCAGGTGGGCAAACTTGAACTTTTTTGAGATAAGTTAGAGAATATTTATGAGACAAGCTGATTTTTCTGAAGCAATTTTGTCCACTTGTTTCAGATATGTAGTGCATAAGGCAAAGCTATTAATAACTTGTCAGACTTCATTCTATTTTCTGTTGCTGGAGTGCTGTACTGAGTTCTAACCTCCATGTGAAAGTGCTACCAGTCTTACGTAGTCTTTTCTGTTTAGTTGCTGTTGAACAGAAGCTGAGACTTGCTGTCAGATGCAGTATGCCAAAAAGCTATTTTTCAGTCCCCGCATTTTTAAATGAATGCAGTAAGCTGAAAATAACCTGTCTGATTAGATAAAACAAAATTATTCAGAAGTAATTTGATGAATGATGATGAAAGTGATTGCTTCAGATATTTTGCTAAGTAGAACAACAGAGAAAATATAAGGTTGTGTGGAGGGTTTTGGTAAGTATAGAAGCCAACAAAGTATTAATCAGATTTTTGAAAGAGGTTTTTACAGGAATCAGGATGCACAGTATCAGTTTTTACGGGACTGCTCTGTGTTTGTTTTGACCTGGTTCCTCCTTTGCCCTGGTAAATTACAAGGTGGTCAAGATCTCTGGGGTATGAGGGAAAATGGAAAGCGTCAAACTGCTGATATGTAGAAATGTAGGTACAGTCCTCCATGCACTTTGTGTTCTATGCATCTGTAAATGTTAGCAAGAAGTGTTAGCAAAGCCCACACAGCTGTACTGTCGCATACGTATGTTCTGCATGGGTGCAACATTTCTTCAGAGACTGTATCTTTTATTAGACTGATAACTGGAAAACTAGTCATGATTTTAGGCACAGGGTCTCTGTAATTGTGTTCCTGTTTTTGAAAGATAAGTAGTTTATGTTTGTATAAGTTAATTTTTAAAGATACGTAAACATTTGAATGACAGTTATGGTAGCAGTTTGTTCAACTATTTGCCTGTATTGCTGCCAAACAATAAGTATTAAAAGGAAGGCTTTATGAAGATATTTGATTTCTGAAATAAATTTTCCTTTTGGTGAAACATGTAGGCAGGCACCGTCTTTCTAGTTTTCTTTAAGCCCAGTTTTGTGCCGTGTCATTAGTGCCAGGTGACAGAGTCTCTAATTTTCAGCACTGACAGTTGCAAAAAAGTAATTTGATTATGTTAGTGATGTCTTAAATTACAGAAGAAAGTATTGAATTTAGTTTGACTTGTGTGTGTAGTGTTTTTGAAGTTCTGAAGAGTTCACTTCATTAAATTCTGTGTTCTTTGTGATTCAGAAGGACAAAAATAATGTTTGATGGTAAACAGTATGCGTATATTTTGTCTGTGACGATGTGCTTGACTAAGTGAACTGCCTCACACGTTGGGGGATGCAGCCTTGCAATGTGCTCTGGAGTTAGGTTTTGTGAAATGCACTTTTGAAAAAATTGGTTTCCTTCAGCGTTTCAACAAATGTACCCAAACAACTCGATTCTGCTCAGTCTTCTCTGGAACATGGGGAGATAGAGTTGCACTGCTTAAGTAGTTACACTTAAATGTCCCTGAACAAAGGGCAAGCGGCAAGTGAAAAGGTCTTCTGCTGGGCCACAGAGTTAGGTTGGATGATTGCTGTGAAAGGAATATCAAATTCTTGTCTTGAAAAAAAAGGAAAAAACCTTGCTATGGAACTTAATCGGATGTTCGGTTACTACTACTTCCTAGCGTGTGTCAGTTCTTTAGGAATAAGCATCTATCTGACAATCGTTGAACAGTGCAGTAGTTTCCATTAATTTATTGTCTTTCATAACATTAGTTAGACTTGAACTCTGCAAAGCAAAAAGGAATAACCCCACACTGCTGTAGGTGTTATCAGACTATAGAACTGCAGTGTGGTATGGTGTAGACAGCACTAAGCCACTGCCCACTCTACCTAAGAGGCTGAGAAGGCCAAGCAGTGTGTGGAAATAAGGGGTCTGTAAGTCACAGAGCAGTTAGGGAATATGCGTTATCTGCAGTGCAAAGCCAGGCTGAACATTCCTAATAAGAGCATGTCTGGGTTGTGCTCTGTTGCAGATGCAGGCTCATCTGCAAGCATTAATAATTTACATATTCATATAACAATTATGACTGCTTTCCATTAGAAAAAATATTTGGAGAAGCTTTAAAATTATAGCAGCTCCAAAATGTAAACAAAAAATTCACATATGAGTATTTTCGTTTATGAATTGTGTTTTCCTTTTGATAGGGCACTGAACAGGAAAAATAAAACCTAGAAAATTAGCCCTCTGTATAACTTCCTTATATTAGTAAATCAACAGCACTTTTAAGAAAGCACATTTTTATTTGATAATTTTGAAGCAGATCATTGTGTTTGGCAATTTTCACAATGTTCCTAATGTTCCATAAGGCTAGTATGAAACTTGTAAGGTATGAAATATTTGTGTTTCTATCAGCAAAATACAAGTGGTGTTATTCACTTGTCAGGGAAAAGAGGGCTGTGTGATGACTTCTGTGTTTTATGAAAATTTCAGTATGTCAAAATAACATATGTTTGTGTTTAAGCTGGAACTAACTTGTATCATGTCTCTTCATTAAGATGGCCTCCGTCGAATATTGTGTCAGGTTGGTTTACAAGAAGGGCCAGATGGTGAAAATTCCTCTCTTGTGGATAAGCTCATGTTGTATGATTCTAAACTGTGGAAAGGTGAGTTTTGTAAAACGTCTGGAAAATGCTAAAGAATGCTGTGCATAAGTTTTCCTTTTACTGTAGCTGCTAATGTTTGATCGTTTTTGCTGTGGAGTATTATAGATAAATTTGCCTCATTTGTTGTAATCTGTCTCTTCATGATACACTCCCAAGTATATTTAAGAAAAGAACATAGACTGTTTGAAGAAGGGGTTGGTTTTAGATCTAATTTTTCAAAGTGGTCTGAAATTAAGGCTGACTTGAATATGTGGATGACAGTGATAGTTAAAGGAAATTGAGTTAAAAATAGAGCAATCTGGGGTTTGTCTGCTTTATAGGATTTCAACATGTGTAGCCTATCTACCTCTTTTTAAGACAGAGCACAGGTTTTCTGCTTGGACTTGTGTTTGTGTTCATGATGTATTCTTAAGTGTCCTGAGAACAGTCAATAAAAACTACTGTTATTTTAGAGCCCTTAAAAATTTAAAAGCCTGATTAGTATAATGGAATTGGCTATGAATGTTGTAATTCTGAGAAAGGGGAGCTAGTTAATTTCTTTTTCCTCATGAATTTGGTATCTGAAAGGGCGTGTAAGGCCGGATATAAGAAAGAGAGGCACAGAAAAGGTAGAGAATGGGGAACTTCTTGGAGCAGCAATAAAATAAGTTAAAAAGTAAGGTGGAAAGCATATGTAGTGTGGAGAAAATTATTATTTTAGGTTTTGTTTATATAATCCCTTTATCTTCGGAATGAGTTCCTGACACTGCAAATTTTGTGAAAGGTACTGCTGTTGTGGAGTATTACAACATTTTTAACACAGGTTTTGTTAGGATAATGTCTTTCATGTAAGAAGGAGTAAAATTTGCATTTTTATTTCAACATCAATATTTCTCTACTTTTTCTTGTATTCTGTAATTACTCTGCGTCAAGGAAACAGTGTAATGGCTTTTGACTTCGAAGTGATCCACTGAAAGAGATGGTGTATATGTGCATTTGTTTCCAAGCTACATACAGACAAATCTCATTCGTATTGATGATACTTTCTGGGATTCTCTTCAGACAGACTAGAAATCTGGAGATAGCTAAGCTGATTATTTTATGGAGATGTTCACAACCAGCAAAATTTATTGCAGTTTCCAAGACTTCTCATAATAGTGTGCCCTTCTTTTCTCTGGGCCATCCAAATCCCCTGTTTATCCTGAGGAGGAACAGAGTTCTGTTCTCATTTTGCTGACTTCTCATATATTTGAAGATTTATGTTCCCGTTGAACAGTGTTATCTTATACAGCAGTAATAAATAATGCCTCTTGAAGAATTTTGGTTTATGTATTCTTCATCCTTTGCTACAACCTGACAGACTTAATCAAAGCAGCTTCTACTCTGAAATGAACACTTACCTCATTCTGTAGAAGCTTACTTTTCTGAATGTTTCCACAATATCTTGATAGCAAATAGTAACATGCAATATTTCATTCATTTTTCTTGACAGGAGCTAGAAATGTGTATCACCAGTTATTCATGAGCAGTCTACTTATGGATTTGAAGTACAAGAAACTTTTCGCTATCCGCTTTGCAAGAGTAAGTATCTTTCTTATTAAGAGCCATTAAATGCCTAAACTGTCTAGTGAAGAGAGTTTAGTTAGCATATAGTGCTTCAAATGAACTGTTACCTGAATTTTTTTCCTTTTTCTTGGAAGTGAGAAGTTGAAATGAAATGCTGACAACTGTATTTTAGTCTTCGAAGTATTAGTTATAATGGCATCTCATCTCCTGGGAAGGAAATGGCCTTTGAGACTCCTCAGAACTAAAGCAGTGTAGATGTTTTTGTCTTCACAATCAACTGTGCAAGCTGTCTCTCTTCTTAAGAGCTAATCGCTTCTCATTGTTGAGGTGTAAGCTGTTACGGCACTGCTCAGAAATAGTGCTGAAATTCAGTTATGCTGATTAGTATTTCTGCAGTAACTAGTATTTGAAATGCTTCAAATCAGTACTGCGAAATTCTGCTCACTCTGCTGCAGACAAGTAACTTTTTGGAATAGAAGATAAAATACTAGTCTTTATTGTGAAAATGAGAGTGAGTAGATCTCACATGTGAGCAGATTAAGTTGTCATATTCTTTGTACAAAATACCCATATAATAATCCTTAAGAGCTACTCTTCCCTTTATCATGGCATTAAAGTTTCCCAGAGCAGACATTTAAATTAAAAAATCAGGTCAGTGTGGATTAGAGGTGAATTTCCCCTTGTTGTTTAGAATTACCGGCAGTTGCAGAGAGATTATATGGAGGATGATCACGAACGGGCAGTATCGGTGGCTGCTCTGTCTGTCCAACTCTTCACTGTACCTACTCTGGTGAGTAGTGCCTGTCTTTCTTTTAAAAACTGATAGTTGGCACTCCTTGCCTTTTTTTGCCTCCTTCTTAATAGAACTATGAGCGATTGCAGAGTGATTTTATGAAAGATGACCACGACAGAGAGTTCTCAATTGCTGACCTCTCGATACAGATATTCACAGTGCCTTCTCTTGTAAGTACTAAAAGACCAAAAAAGGAAATCTTTATTTGTTAAAAGCCACTCAAGGTTCATAAATCAAGGCTGCAGATTTCTTTCATGTTACTGTGGAAATGCAGAGCAGTCAGACTGTTTACATACATTGCTATGGGTTTAGAAGTTAAAGCATTCAGCCTTGCAAAGTTTGAGTCTGGCTTCCCAGAGTGAGCTGGGTGTTTTTGATTTTTCTTTTTATGTTTTACTTTTTTTAGAAAGGTACTTGCATATTGATTTAGACACACACACACACATAACATTTAAATTCCTCATCATACTGAGCCACAGTTACTGTTTGTAGAAATCTATATTATGGTTTGCATATCATGGTTTCAGAGCACCATTCTGGTGCAGTTTTAGAAATTATGCACTTTATGTTGATTTTCCAATCAACACAAGTGCAAACAAGAGTTGTCTCATGATATTCTCTACTTCCTTTGGTACTTTGAGACTCAGACAATGCCTTCTTTCAGGTGTCCAGGTAATTTTTGTTATGGTGCTTCAAGCACTGTGACTTCTCCCAGCTCACTAAGTCTGCTGGTCTTTCTCCAGCTTATGCTTGTTTGGCAAACTTTTTTTTTTTTTTTTGTCCCCGTCTCCAAATAAGTCTATCCTTGCTGATATTATGAACTAGACAAATTAAACTGTGGAGCTGTACTGGAAATAAAAGCCTGATTTTCATACCCAGAATTGTTTAAAAAAATCAATGCTTCTGAATCGTCCGATTTAATCAGCTTAGTAGAGCTCTAAAATTCCATAGTAGCATCGCAGTCACAATACTGAGCAAACTTGTTCTTCAGTTTCCAAGGGGCAGATGTTATTCATGGGAATTCAACAGGACCTCAGGATTTTGTTCCCATGGTTCAGGGCAATATTGTGTTGCCTCTTTTAATGTTGATGCTTTCAGTAAGAATATTGCCAATATTCAGACTTACAGTTAGATTTAACCAACTACTGTTATTCAAATGGTTATGGTGGTGTTTTTTCCTTTGGCACATGGAGTGGTACAAGATATGAATCAATACCTGTTTTTTTAAAAAGTGATTTCGAACATATCCTGAAGCAGAATAATTGCAGTGTCCCTTTTACGTGTGTTCTATTTTAAAAGCATGCAAAAAAGTAAAGCAAATGGGTTTTGACTGGGTTGCAGGGTGGTAGAATAGACAGATGAAATGAAAGTAATTATGATAACTTCCTGTCTTATTAACTAGGTATTATTTTTCCTATGTTTAGAGCCATTAATTCTTCACTAAGTAAGTTGAAGAGTGTAAACCACTGCACTGCCCTCCAGTAACATTTTCAAAACTGATCTTAGTAATTTAAGAGGTTGAGCTCTCAGGTAACTGACGTTCTTTGACTTGAGGATAGATGAGCAGCTGTGTTGGTGATTTTTGGGGGGGGAAATGTTAATCACTAGATTTTTTTTCCCCTCTGCAGTAGTATTTTAGAAACTATTTCCGAGTATTGTTAGCAACTCTAGAACCCAGAAGCTCTAGTCAAGAACCACAGTGCCATTGGGGTAGAACAGAGTGACCAGTCTTCTACAAGCTACCAGCCAGACCCAAGAACTGCAAGGCTCACCCCATTTAGCCTGAAGAACCAACAGAACGGGCAAGTTCTGGAAGTGTTCACTAGTAGGAGCTGGCAATAACTTCTTAGTTCCCCCTCCTCTGTTGTGGAGTTGGGTTAGGTTAGGCTGGGTGTGGTAGACAATCTTTGCCAGACTTTGCAATGCCCTTTGATTTGTTTCATGTAACACATGGAAATACGCAGTGGCCCCTGAGGGGAATTACAAGCCATTTCATGTAATTTCCCTGTGGAAGTTGCACTATACAGTTCCTTAGCAGGTCAGATGCTCTGTTCACCACAGCTCTTGACAGTTTGTAAACAAAACAGAAGAGCTGTCCCTCCCCTAAAGGGCTCATACTTAAATTGTGTGAGAGGAGACAACACATACTTAAAGGGAGGTACAAGTTAATTATAAGACACATAATAACATGTCTTGTGTCATAATTATATGGGTTAGCAGGAGCCTTACCACAGACAAACTTCTGTACAGAAAGGATCTGAAAAATACCTGAATTATGACAATTTTTGCTTAGATTTTTTTTTTCTTCTGTGATTCTGTCAAAAGATTGCCTTACAATGTTGTGTTTTAATTACTGATATAACTATTTTGGATAAAAAATAATGTATTTTATAAACTTCGTGGTGCAGTGTGAAAATCTTGTTAGCTCTATTAATTACAGCAAATTTCAATGTATTTTGGCATAGGCTCGAATGCTAATAACAGAAGAAAATCTCATGACTACTATCATCAAAACTTTCATGGACCACTTAAGGCACCGTGACATCCAAGGCAGGTTTCAGTTTGAACGTTACACTGCTCTGCAGGCTTTCAAATTCAGACGTGTTCAGAGCCTTATTATGGATCTCAAGTAAGTATATTAACTGTGTGCTGATTTGATAAATGGAGTTTAAAAAAAAAATCAAAAATTAACACTTGCATTTTACTCATCTACCCAGGTATGTGTTGATAAGTAAGCCAACTGAGTGGTCAGATAACTTGAGATGCAAGTTCCTAGAGGGTTTTGATGCCTTCTTAGAATTACTCAAATGTATGCAGGTATGTTAATCTGTGAATTACAAAATTTTGTAAAATTAAAGCAGAGAGCTATCATGATGTAAAAATGGAAGAAATTTAATATACTCTTCAGTGCAGTATGTCTTTTGGAGTTGTCATGTTTTCCTGAAATACAGCATCTACTCACTTTTTAAAATTTAGTTTGTTGTAGAGGGCAGTATAAAGGAAAAGCAGTTCAAAAAGGAAAGTGTGATTTGGAGCATATTTTGCATTTGTAGAGGTAGACGAGGTAATGAATTGTGTGAGCGAAATCTGGTCCATCTTAAGTGTCAGCAGAGTTGCGCCTTGTGTATTGAGGGATATATTGCTCCTGACACACAAATAGGCCTCTTCTCTGTGGTTTTCTGCCACAGCCTTTTCATGTACTATGTTGCCTTAAGAGAAGCATTTTAGAAACAATGCAGCTTTTACAAGGGCAAATTGACTGTATGATCAGTGAGATGTAAGTCAAAATCACTCCCATTTTTCAGTACTTAGGTAGCGTACCTTTGTCAGTACTTAGCTTTCATTGGTCTGTTTTTATAGTCACTTGAAAATGTTGTAATCCTCAGATTATGCTGTGTTTTTTTCTTCTTATGCTAAGAGCTGATTAGGTACTGTAGTAGTCTTTAGTTAGTACATAACGGTGCGTAATGGCACAACCCTAGAAAGTGTATTCAGAAACCAAAATGTGTATGTAAGATACTGTATGTATGTAAACGTTGTTGGACTGCTCATAATACTGAAATCTACATTTGTTAATAATAAATACAGCTCATATCCAAAACCTTTCTTGACCCAGTATTCTACTCTTCCAATTCCCATTTAATTTTCTTGTTATTACTTGGATGTGTTTTGTTCCATTTCAGATGGTCTGAAGTTTCTTTTTACCTGTGGCAGCAGGACTGTGTTTATAAGAATAGCTAACCACTGTCTCATGCTCATGCTATAATGTTGTCAACATATGTCAGTACTACATTATTGAAATGCATAATTCCTTTTTGGTTTAGGGTATGGATCCAATAACTCGTCAAGTAGGGCAACACATTGAAATGGAACCAGAGTGGGAAGCAGCTTTTACATTGCAGATGAAATTAACACTTGTTATTTCAATGATGCAGGACTGGTGTGCATTAGATGTAAGTTCTTTCAGAATTGTTTTTCTATGTGAAGGGGGATAAAACCCAAATATTGATATGTGTAACAATTGAACTAAACCTGTAAATTCACCATAAGCAAAGAACATCTCTGGGTGACTACAAATCTTTTCTGTATTTAAACACATCTTTTATGGTTTGTACTGACCAAGTCTTAAGTATGTGGTTAAGCCTTTTACAAAATACTGCAGAGAGTTTTATCACACATCTGATAGTTGTGATCATAAAGCTATCAGGTTGTAATTTTCAGAGAAGAGGGAATAGAGGAGGAAACCCTGAATCTACCAAATACTGCTGATTTTAAATCATGTTTCTACTTTGTAAGTGTTTCAAATTTTAGGAGTACAGAACTTGAGCATGGTAAAATATGGCTGTAGAATAAGTGATCCTAGAATATCTGAACATTCAGGCTAACTTTAATCTCTTACTGTTAGTTAATGTGCAGGTTTTATTAGCTTAGTATTGATTGTTGCTCAGAAAGTTACCATAACCCAAACCCAAACAACATATTTTTCTAATCAGACATACCAGTATGAGTTTTGCAATCTGTGCCCCCCTTAATTTGGCTCCTTGTTGGATTCCTTGTCTTAATTTTGCAGGACTGTTGTTAGAAGTAAAAACTGCAAACCCTTCAGTCTCTTTTACATTGGCTGTATTATTTTTCAGACCTCTGTTGTGTTCTTTTCATAATCTCTGTAAACTGCAATCTTTCTTTTAGGAAAAAGTTTTGATTGAAGCTTACAAGAAATGCCTGACTGTCTTGATGCAGTGTCACAGTGGGTTCACTGACGGAGAACAGCCTATTGTTCTCAGTATGTGTGGACATTCAGTTGAGACCATCAGATACTGCGTTTCTCAGGAAAAAGTTAGCATTCATCTCCCAGTTTCTCGTTTACTTGCAGGTATGAATGAGTTTTAAAACATTTCAGGAAATGAAAAATGTTGTATACATGTGATTTGTATGTGTGTGTACATGAAGAACTGCACGGCTGTTGTTTAAGGTCTTAATAGGCTGCAATTTGGCTGTTTTCTAGCTGTTAGGTACCCTCTAGGCTAAATGTTCCCAAGCACTTGTTATCATTTCAAGCCAGGTGGAGATTGTCTCATGCCTCTGATTTTGCCACTTGAGTGATGCAAAAGAACAATAAAATATGGACTGTAGTTGACTGTTTTGGAATACATTTAGCTGTCATATGGAATAGACTAATCAATGTTCTATTAGAGAACAGATTTTTCAAACAGATGTGTCAGCAGAAAATTAAACTATGCTTTTCTCTTTATATTGCCTGACTTGTTCAACAGTTGTCTTGAAAAACACTCTGTGAGTTTTAGTTTACAGAATCAGAAACTCACTAAATTCACAAGTAATGAAGTGAAATAGGTAATTCTTAGGTCATATGCCATGCAGCTCAGCATCAGACAACTTTGAATATTTGAATCTTTGAGCTAAGTCCTTGTAACTTTGAAGCAAATCCAAAAACCCTCATGTATTTTGTAGGGGCCTCATTCTAGTTTCTGAGGTATTTTGTAAACTTCTAACGACTGATAAAAAGGACGAGGTATCTGTTGTTGATCATCCTGATAGACCAAGGACTCTTGGCTGACGGGATGTGACAGAATCAAAAGAAAGGCAAAAGCTTACTTGTACTGCAAGTTTTATACAAGGGGAAAATTAATTCTCTTAAGATGTATGCTTTGTAACGTGTACCTTCAGGAAATAGCTCCAGGGTGATAAATTTGCACACTAGTAGCTGTGCCCAGAAAATGGTCCGAGACTAAATTAGATGTCCTTTTTTGTCCTATTGAAATTATATAAAATATGGCATCTAATATTCTGTATGGGGTTTTTTCCATGTATTTTTGTAGGCTTGCATGTCTTGCTGAGTAAAACTGAAGTGGCATATAAGTTTCCAGAGCTGCTGCCCCTGGTACGTAATTGCATGTAGTGTATTCATTATATATAATTAATGCTGAACATAAAATTGGTCATGTAAATAGAGGATATTATTAAATAAAACAAAGAACCTTTTTACTATGAATTCTATTCAGACTATCTTTAGTAGATGAAACTGTATCTTAAAAGATTAATGTCTAGATATTAATGACTGGAGCACAGGCAATCAGTATTGCTTTCTGAAATAACTAAGACTCAGGTTTAAGGCTTGGATTTTGTTCTTCATGCATAACCTTCTTTTTGTAGTAGAAACTGTTTTTAGCAACCTTAGGCAGGATCTGATCTCTGCTCCTTGGCCTAATTGGATTCTAATTTTCCTCCTCAGCTGTTTCTTGCTTCCCAGATCTTACCTTACTGATACACTGTTTCTTTAGGGGGAAGTTAAGAAAAAGTAAGATAAAAGTATAAAACCTAACTGGGAGAAGAAATCTCAGTGTCTTTTGAAAGGAGTAAAACTTAACCTTTGAATGAAAGAAATTAGATTGCAGCATTATTAAATTGATAGTGTTGGTGTTTTAAAATATGAAACTTGGTGTCTTTAGGAATAAACTAAAGCCCTTGTGCAGTACTTTTGTGGAGCAAAGTGAATTTTTTGATTGGATAGAATGTGAATAGGCTCATCAGACTTTCATGTTGGATTTGCTTCTCTTTTGTATTGCCAAAGTATTTTTATGATTGCAAATATCATCCTCCTTCATTTCAGTCCCATTTTCTTTTATTTCCTCTGTATGTATAAAAATATTGCATTTTCTTAATGCAGAGTGAACTTAGCCCACCTATGTTAATAGAACATCCTCTACGATGCCTAGTCCTGTGTGCTCAAGTGCATGCAGGGATGTGGAGAAGGAATGGGTTCTCTCTTGTTAATCAGGTGAGTACATAATACCTGTAGAATCACTGTTTTCTGTTAACTCCCCCAAGATAATTTCAGACCTCAAAACCTCCCCTATCTGTATTGATTTTAAGTTTTACTTATGTAAATCTTATGGCAATGTGAGGTAGGTGTTTATATCAGTACTCGCATCATTTGAATATTTGTGCTTTTAAACTGGTCTTTGATTTATTTTTTTTTAGTCAGAAGTTGCTTTTTTGTTTCAGGGCTGCTACAGGGCCCAGTGAACATAGTGGTCTGCATGTAAAGAAGTTTTAGTATAATGCAGTTAATGACTCCTAGCCTTTTTATGGCATACTGTCCAAAGGTAGTATGAAGTGTAAAACTAGATCTGTGTGTCTTTGGTAATGCATTTGTCACCTCCACATAAAAGTGTCTCAGATATAAAAATACTAAGCATTAAGATACTATGGCTGTTTATAGTTATAAAGGAGTTGAAATCTGAAGACCCTACAGAAGCATTAGAACCAGTGTAGAACTGAGTGTTTCTTGGCTTTTAGCTCTTATAGTTATTTCATACTTCTGGAGACCAGCTCCTTTCATCTCTAAACTTATATTCTCTGTATTTATATGAATTAGGTGTTTCAAGCATCACAACTATAAAATGAGTACTGTGGTGTCAGTACCACCCACCAGGGTGATCGTCTAAAGTGGTTTTCTTAGCAAGACTTCGATGACAACAGGAACAGGATTTAATTCTGTGAGGTGTTAACTTGATTTATTTGCAAGAAAATCCTTTCAGTCCCACTAGCCCTCATCTTCACTAGATAACTGCAATGCATGTGTACTAGGAGATTGAATTAAGCTGTTCAAACATACTGTATTCTGACACTTCTTGACTCTTAAAGGATCTTTATAAGGTGTTGTCCTTTATTGTCATTATTAAAGCAAAAAGAGCTCAAGTTATGTACAATTACAGCAGTGCCCATATTGCTGTAAACACACATCAAATCTGGAAGTTCAGCATAGCTTTTGGTGGTAAAATAAGTCTCTGTGTGAATTCCCCCTGGTTGTCAGTGTCTTGAAATTAAGAGCCTGGTCTAGTTTATATAATAAGGCTCCCAGGGTCAGCAAGTCCTTTCTCTTTCCTTTGACTGTGAGAGCTCACGTTCAGCCAGCTCCTTTTGGATATTTTACCAAACAATAGGGTTGGGAATCTGTATGTGTGGACTATTAGTGTGGGGAAGAAATGGAAGGCATGCTTAGCTGTCTTCCATCTGAGTGTGGTGAGAAATGGTGTGTCTCTAGAGGAACCATTAGCATACTGAAGGTTGCTCCTGGTCCTAGGTAGAAACTTGTC
This sequence comes from Sclerurus mexicanus, assembly GCA_013396755.1. NCBI lineage: Eukaryota > Metazoa > Chordata > Aves > Passeriformes > Furnariidae > Sclerurus > Sclerurus mexicanus. The sequence continues at coordinate 1,973,976 of VWZF01006901.1, forward strand.
AGCCCTATTTATTTTTCCTTAATTGTGGTAGACTCAAACTTTCCCACATTTTGGTGCCATGCAGTGTGTGCAGTGTTGCTGCTGCTCGGCAACGTAGTGTTGAGTTCATTCCCAAAATGATTTGGGTTAAGCCTAGTTCCATCACAGTATTAATGTTTTGCTGACACTGGCAATTCCTGTAAGATCATAGCTCAACTAATTAAAGAGCAATTCATGGAGCAAAGCAAAAGCATTTCTTCAGCTGCAAGGGCTTTCTCTCCTGTGAATTTCAAACAGTTAATTGCTAAACAAATAGATATATTAGTACGTAAACCAAAGAGATAAAAAATACTTGTCCTTCTAAGTTTATGCAGTCCTTACATTAGATCAATACACAGCCAGCAACTATGCTTGTTTTATGCTATATAAAAGAGCTTTTTGCATATATTTGTATATTTTTTTTCAAATCACAGGTTCATTTTTTGTTTACTAACACTGTATAGCAATGTCTATTTTATCCAGAATTAAAATAATTTTAGATTAAATATGATCTTTGTTAATGATTGTGGTGTTTGGGGTTTTTTTTCCAGATTTATTACTATCATAATGTGAAGTGCAGGAGGGAGATGTTTGACAAGGACATAGTAATGCTTCAGGTAACCACATATACCAGTTTGCATTTTTATCAAGCATTTTCAGGATGTGTTTGTTTTTAGCTTTATCAGAACCTTTTAATGACAAGGAAAAAGGTCATTTTTTTGTGAAAGGCCTTCGATTTTCTTACTGTATCTGTATTATTATGGGATAATTTGTAAAGGAAATAACTGTGTTTTAATCCTTATTTTTTAACTATACTTTGGAAAGTGCAGAATTTTCTGTGTAATGCATATATAATGCTACCTCTTCAAGAATGTAATATTCTAACTAATGGGTTGTGCTGTAGTAGGAGTTGTGGAGTCTGCATGTCTTCAGTAATGTACTCAGTGTATGTGTCTCTTCTCCCTCCCTTAGAAGTCAGCATCTAAAATATTGGGTAGAAAGTGGAACCCCATATAGTAGCGACTTTTTTTTCCCTTCAGAAGAGATTTTGCAAATCTGAAAGTCTTGTCTCTGACACACATTCAATGCTTCTACATTTGGAGCAATGTAAGCTAAAATTTGCAGCTCAGGATGCACAGTTCACCTGGACAGCAAAATATTTTCTCAGAAAGTCCCTCAAATCTTACCTAGAGTTAGCAATACCCAGTAGAATATATATGTCCCAAGTTACTCCTGCTTTCAGACATATTTCTCTGAGGCTTAATCTCCCACTGGTTTTTTATTATTTATTTATTATTTATTATTATTTATTTATTTATGCTCATCTGCAGCTGCCCATCTGGATAGATATCCTTTAGCTTTGTAGGAAATTATTCTGTCTTAAAAATGGTCCCATTAGCAACTTTAAACTAACAGCAGATTTTTATAATTGGCTAACTTAGATATCTTTTTTTAATAAAAGAGAAAAAAACTTTAGCCACAGTTTTTGGAAATGGAACTCAATGTTTGTGCTGCATTAAAACATTAGTGTTTTTCTTTCCAAGAAGGTTTGGGAAGTTTTGCTCTAGAATCTTCAGCCTTTCTTTTGAGGATTGGAATTGGTTTTTAAAATCTTCAGTGCTATATGTTAAGTGATATTATGCCTTCCAGAAGCTGAGCCAGCAGGAACAAGATTGGAGAGACAAAACAAACCAAACAAGTATTTCACTGAATTTTATTTAGACTGTTCCAGGTAGAAGAAATAACCCTGAATATTTTACATGATGCCTTTAAAAGGGCATCAGAAATTATTGATAAAGCATAGGATTCTGCTTCTCAAATGTGCTGACACTTGTGTTTTTGGAGTCCTAAGAGAGTAAATTTAAGTCATTAAGTCTTCATGCAGAGGATTGAGAAAGGAACGAATTTCATAAAGAAAATACTGTGAATATCATATATAAATATACAAAAATTCTATAGTAACACCCAATCTATTTTCTGTTTGTAATTTTCCTTTCTTTTAATAGACAGGTGTGTCTATGATGGATCCAAATCACTTCCTGATGATAATGCTGAGTCGCTTTGAACTTTATCAGATATTTAGTACTCCAGACTATGGCAAAAGATTTAGCTCAGAAAATACTAACAAGGTATTTTATGTTTTACTGCAGTAGAAAATCTGAACTTTTGTTTTTCAAAGTGTGTCGGTTGCTGTTGTACTGAGACTGAGCAATTTCTTGAGGAAAAAAAATGAACACTTATCATATTTTAATTTCATTTGGCTACTTTGAAATATGCATAAGTATTTTTACCTGTCAAACTGGTAAATGTCAGAAAGTGTTGCATAATTTTTCCACTTCTGATTGTGGTTCAGCATAGCTCGGTTTGGGAGTGCTAAGGGTGAAAACAAGCAATGTTTTGAATCACTGGAAGAATATTTTCAGCATATGGAATAATTATTTTAATTGAAAAATTAAATGCTTTTTTTGATTTTTTTTTTTTATTTCAGGATGTTGTTCAACAAAATCATACTCTTATAGAAGAGATGCTATACCTCATTATAATGATTGTTGGTAAGTTCAAAATGTATTCAATTAATTTTTAAAATCTAGTCTCCATAATGGCCTGGAATGAACAGTCTTCATTGTCATCTTAAGTTCAGTTCTACTGTGAACTTCCTGTAGTTTTGACTTCTTTCATAGGAGGAAAGCCTTGAAACTAGCTTAAATTAATGTAATGAATTTTTGAACCCTGGTGGGCGAACACAAAATTCATAGTAGGTGGCTTATTTTCCAGCCTTTAACTTGCAGAAGAAGAGAAAAAAAGTGTTTAAAATCCTTAAAAAAATATGCATTTTATTTCTGCAGGTGAAAGATTCAGTCCTGGAATAGGACAGGTAAATGCAACAGATGAAATCAAACGAGAGATCATCCATCAGCTGAGCATCAGACCAATGGCTCACAGTGAATTGGTAAAAGCATTACCTGAAGATGTAAGTAACTTGGCCTGGAGTGGGGAAGAAACTTCAACTTTATAAGGCTGATTGCTGGAAGTTTTTATTATGCAAGTTTATGTCACTTAATGTGAAATGGGAGCAGCATGATTATGCTAAGAGCAAGGTTAGCATGATTAGTAATTCTCATGGAGAGGGCAGGAAAGAGATAAAGAAGGAATATATGAAAGATGCAGGAATCTGAGAGCCTCTTCAGTTCCTTTCTCTTTTTAATACTGTTCCTTATCAGGCCATCTGGCTGGCTGTCTCTGCAGGCTGCTTGTAAACCCTGAATTAGATGTATAGGAAGTGGGTTGTTAGGACTATCCAGAAATATAAGCTCTTATATTTTAATGCCTAACAGTAAGTGAAAAGGCATGGAATCAGGTGAAGTATTATGACTTGTGTAACATAAATGTTTTATTTGCTTGAACAGAAGCATTTATCTGAGTTCTATTATGAGTACTTTTGTAGGATAGCAATACTCCCTTTTCTTTTTTATATATGTGTAGCAATCTTTTAAACATGATTTCTGAAGACAGTCAAAATTCAATAGTTTATTTTACTGTACAGATAGATTCTGAAACATTTTTCTTTGTTCTAAGTATTTTAGACTTAAAGAATTTGAAAAGTCAAATTTTAAAATTATTTAGGAATAAGTTGCATGAAAGAGCAAACTAGAATTTAAGCTGGAGTTCCAAATTGTATTGTCAGTCTTAAATACTTTTTCCCTGGCATGTTAACTGCTGTGAATATGTATTGCAGGAATGGGATGGGGATATTGAAAGGTAATTTGTGTATGAAGTAGTGTTACGTATTTGAGCTGGTGTCTCCTGCTGCCTTTTGTGGTCATTCTGCCATTTTTAAGTAACTTGTCTTTTTAGCTTTCCTATATTTATCTAGTTTAAAGGCCTAGAAACCAGAAATATTGACTGTGTTTTCCAAAGATAAGTTGAGTAAACTAGCTTAGAATTTTCTTCTGCTACTCTTACATCCAAATTTATTATGACAGTGAAAACCAGTAAAAATTAAGCACTTAGAGCGGCATGACTTGTTAAAAATACTTTTTGCAGAGGTGGTGTTCCTGACCATATTTTCATGTTACATGCCTTAGTGTTCTCTTGGGTGCCAGTAAAATGACTTTGTACTGCATTCATTTTACATGCTCACTGGAGTGTCGTATGATATTTGAATGTGTTTAATCCAAGAGCTACAGTAACACACTGTCTTGCCTTTTCACTCAATCATAGGAGAACAGAGAGACAGGAATGGAAAGCGTAATTGAAGAAGTGGCATGTTTCAAGTATGTTTCCCTCTCCTCTAATATTTCAGCTTTAGAAATGGAATGGCTATAAAAGAGTGAAAATGAGAGAATAAAAGAAAGGGGGCTGGGTCATGGTGATTTCCCATGGCTTTATTCACATGCAGAATTCTTAATATTGCTTACTTAATTTATAGAATGCCTGTTGAGCAGTGTTTTTTAGCTGTTCTAGTTAGCTATTTTTTCTCAGGTGTTAATAACCAATGGACATAAGGTGTTTGGTTTGATTTTTGTAGGAAACCTGGATTAACAGGCAGAGGGCTGTATGAATTAAAACCAGAATGTACCAAGAACTTCAATTTGTATTTCTATCACTTTTCAAGGGCAGAGCAATCAAAGGTAACTAGTAATTTAACTTCTGGAGTTTATTTTGTGCCTTTCTTTGTTTTTTTTTCCAAAGCTTAGTTCTGTGAAGAAGTGCTATCAGCTGGATATTTGAGAATGTTAACAAAATTTGCCCAAGATTTTGCAGTGACTTCTGTGCTACTGGATCCTGTGCCCCATACAGAGATGTTGAAATCAATGGGACTTCAGGAGCTTGTCTGTGCCTTCTCTTACATCTTATTTTACTGAAAGTATTTAAGACAATCTGTATTTTCCCGTACCTTTATGGAAATTGCCATTTTACCTCAGACTTACAATTTTATGCTAGAAAAAGGGTCCGGGCTTGGCTCAAGATGAAAGATTAATTTTGAAGCTGCATGCCCTACTTTACGAGTAGAACATAAGACAAACTGAAAAGACATGCAAGCTTTCATGTTTATTTAAGGCTGGGAGAAAGGGGAAAAAACAGTAACAATGTAGTAAAGCATGAATGCTTTTTTTATTAGTTTTATATTTGTACAGGTTTTGAGTAATGCTGGCATTGTTCTATTTCAGGCAGAGGAAGCACAAAGAAAGCTGAAAAGACAGAACAGAGAAGATACAGGTATTCCTTTTTGAGACAAGATGAGAAAGGAGGGAATCACACATTGAGCTGTATATTGCCCTGACACTTAAGACTGTTCCTGGGCTAGAGTAGAAATTGGTTGAAAATGCAGCAATTTCCCTTTATGTCTCCCTGGCTGTAGCAGGGAGCTGATCAGTCTCCGCCTTCTGGAGAGCTTATTCCTTTGGCTCTTCTGTTACACACAAGTCATGTTCAATGTTACAGCCTGTTACCAGTAATACTGTGTTATCAAGCAACAGTGTCCTGCCTTAGGATCACAGAATGGTTTGGGTTGGAAGGAATCTCAAAGATCAAGATCTCAAAGATCCTACCCCCGTGCCTTGGGTTAAGCTGTTTCAGTCCGGAATTTTTATATGGGTGTTGTAAATCTTGGAGAAATGTCAAACACAAATTTCCCTTTCAGCACTTCCGCCGCCCGCTCTTCCTCCTTTCTGCCCACTTTTTGCCAGTCTGGTCAATATTCTGCAGTCTGATGTGATGCTGTGCATTATGGGAACTATACTGCAGTGGGCAGTAGAACACAATGGCTATGCCTGGTCAGAGTCCATGCTGCAAAGGGTATGGGTTTTTTATTTTAAATAATGCTAATGCTAATGGAGGAATATTTATTTTAGCATTTTAACATGGGTTTATGGGTTTGAATTCTTTACTTGGTATCTGAAATATCCAGAATACTCTGAATGAGAAATAAATGGTGTGTTCTGATATACAAAACTAGGGAAATCCCTCTGCCTCCAATGCAATTTATTTTTAGAAGTGAATAGAAGACGATGGTAGAGAACCAGTTAGAATCTGAGTTACTGCATATTAAGTAGACGGTGATTTTTTCTTCATGTTCATTTGCTTATTTTCAGTTTAAGCTAAATCATTTTAGAAAAAAAAACCATAAAAGTCCACAAAAGAATTTTCTAACATGAAAATGTAGCAGCTTTGGGAAACTTAACTTGAGCTGTTTGTTCCTCACTGTTTGTAATGATCTTTAGAAACCTGAAGGGTTACTGTAGATTTTGGTGTTGTGATCGTCATTTTCTGGGGTGTGCAGAGATGAGCAGTGAACTGCCATCAAGGGGCTGTTCCAATTGGTCAGGGTTATTAGTTTAGAGTCCAAACCCAAACTTTTCAAAAATACTGATGGGTTTTTCTGTAACATTTTGCAGTGAAACCCCAGTTTTGAACCTGAGTATTAATTTTGTGACATTGAGTCTTGTTGAGTAAGTGTATATTACCTTTCATAGCTAGATTTAAATTAACGTAAGCAATTCTGTATAACACAGAGAAGTTGCAAATGGAACAATATATCAGTATTGTAACTCACAATAAAAATTGAAGAATGTAGTTATGTTTAGATAATGTAAGATTGCTAGGCTTTGGAGTAATGGAATACAGTAAGGTTTTATTTTTATAAACTGAACTAAAATATGCACATTCTCAAAAATGTGCAATTCATTAGGGATATATCACTTGCTCAGAAAATTGTGGCACTTTGTCTTCAATGGTGCTGTTCAGTCGGACTGTATTTTTCCCAAGTCAAACACTCTTGTCTTGAAAGCACATGCAAAGGTTGATATGATACATCTGCAAGAGGAAACAGTCCATATCTAACGGGACCTTGTTAAATAGATGTAATAGACTGAGGAAAAATTGGCTGTTTAATTAAATTTTTAAAACTTCAAGACTCTCATCAGGTTTTACCAGTTTCTCTGTAGATCCTTAGACTGTTACATTCCAGTTGTGTTACTGATTTTCAGGTGATTATCCTTTCCTTGCATGGGTTTCAGTGTTGATTTCAGGCATTCAGTAATGCTTTATGTCTAGAGCATCCTGCCAGTTTGCATAGGGTTACAAAAAGGCTGATTCAGCATGACAGAGTTCACCACCAAGATTGAAGTATTGCAGCTTTAAAATGCCACTCAGACGATGCCAGTGCTACATAGGAAGATCCCATTCTTTAAGTGCAAGGAGGTTACAGCTTTTCACTGACATAAAAATTAGCATTATTTTAAGATGTGTTTCCAGAGAGAATAAATTCCATTTAAAAAATTTAACTTTTCATCAGTAAATTTTCTATGTAAAAAGGATTTAAAGTGTGCACTGTGCTTCTGTCCATAGACTTGGGATAGTAACATGCTGTTGCCAGGGGGAAAGCTAAGAAGCACTGACTTCTCACTCACTAGTCAGGACAGCAAAACAGAAAGATACAAGTAGTACAATGTGGGTTTTACGTGGCAAAGTTCCAAACAAACACTGTTGCTCCTCTGTAATGTAGGTTTGGAATTCTGTATATAGAAATAACTGCAAATATATTCTTGTTGTATAATTGTATTGTATGACTTCCCTTTCTCTTAATTAATTACCCAAACTATATAACGAGGTTATATGAATTATTTAAGGAAAGAACTAAAATTCATCATTTTTACCCAGGTTTTACATTTAATTGGAATGGCACTACAAGAAGAAAAACAACATCTGGAGAATCTCAGTGAGGAGAATGTTGTAACATTTACCTTCACTCAGAAAATATCAAGTATGCGTTTCTTTTCAAATGTATAGCAAATCTGATATAACTGAAAATGCCAGGATCTTGTATTTTATTCTTCTGAAGCAGTATTTACCAGAAGATTATATTTGCTTATCCTTCAAAATTTTACCAAGTTGACTATAGATACATGCCTTTACATCTGTGCAGATTCTATGATGGTAGCAGTACTAAAGGTATTTTCTAGAGGCGAAATCCAAAAGTTGAATAATTCTCATTAAACTTGATTCCTAATATCTTTTAAGTAGCATCTCAACAAAGATTGCTGGACAGGTTTAGATGCAATTGCAGAAATGGTAGTTGCATTCTTTAAGAGTCTTCTTATCTTGACTCTCCTTTGTATCTTCTGACTAGTGCCTCTAGTTTTTCTAGCATATGAAAGTTGCTAGGACTCTTCCATTTAAAGCAGTGGGAAATAAAATACTGAAAGTTCTACATGGCAGCTCCCAAGATGAAAACAGCAAGGGAGCACATACAGTGCATTTCTCTTACAAGAAAATATAGTCAGTGAGTAAGACTTTCAGGATTTAAAGGTTCTTCATGAAAATGCTTGTGATGGGGAGAACTAACAGTCATGTATTGTGCCTCTTTGTTGAAGAAATCCTTCAGCTACTGAACAAGTGTTGGGGGTCTTTGTTTTTAGTGCTAGTGAATGATTAATTTGACAGGTAGTGGCATAATCAGTTATCATTATAATTTTTTTCTCAGAACCAGGAGAGGCACCCAATAATTCCCCTAGCATACTAGCTATGCTAGAAACACTGCAAAATGCACCTCATCTGGAAGTGCACAAGGACATGATCAGATGGATATTGAAGGTAAATGTATTTTATATTGCCACCAAAAATATGGAAATAAGATTTTTGAAACTTTCCTAGTTATACTGTGGTGATATCCTTATTTCTCCATGTTGATTTGTTCTACCTATATTTGCTTTTCTGGAATCCAACATTGCATGTTATCTGGCCAGCATTATAGTATACACAGTTATATTCTCACTTCACAAACCAATCAAATGTTGTATTTTTTCTTACAGACTTTTAATACTATTAAAAAGCTAAGAGAAAGCTCTTCTTCAAGTCCTGTGGCTGAAACAGAAGGAAATATTATGGAGGAGGTAAAAGCAAGCTGTAACACTTCACTGATCTAGAACAGGGCTGGGTTATGAGTAGCAAAGAACTGTATTTTTAATTGTGTTGGTTGGAGGTTAGTCCAAGTTACACCAAGCAGTAGCTAAAGTAGATTACCTGTTGCAACAAGATTTTAGAAATGATTGAGTGAACAATACAATTTCAGAGTTCACGTGATAAAGACAAAGCTGAAAGGAAGCGAAAAGCTGAGATTGCCAGATTGCGCAGAGAGAAGATCATGGCCCAGATGTCTGAGATGCAACGGCACTTCATTAATGAAAACAAAGAACTCTTTCAGGAAACTTTGGATGAGCTAGATACTTCAACTTCTGGGGTACATGAAAATAGGTAAAGGAATCTTGTTGAATTTTTTTTCCATTAATTTTATCATGAGATTGTCTATTGTTACTGCTTTAAAAAGTTCTTTCTGGTTTTGTCTTGATGGAAAACTTTTCATAAGTTTTTGAGACAAAAAACCCAGCAGTAGATGGAATGCTTTCCTCCCCTTCTCTGTCAAAATGGTGGGATAAATATTGATTCCTCCCTTGTCCCATCCTCATACTGTGCAGTGTAAACAGGCAAATAATTTTTTGTACAAAATCATCCAGTAAATGATTAATAATACTGAAGAGACTATGCTGTTAAACATAGTAAATTAGAAATAGCTGATTATATGTCTGCTGAAGATCTGGAAGAAAATCTGCGTGTACCTAGAAATACTAATTGAAGTATGCTAATGATTTTGGGGGGAAGTGGAGAGTGTTTTCAAAATCCATGTCAAACACTTGAGGGATGGATGATGGAGGGCTGCACATTTAATTTCTGTGTTAAACTGGAGTGGATTATACTGTTGGGAGAGTATGAATTTTTTCAGGAAAATATATGCTATTTCTGGAAACATAGAAATTGTTGTATAAATGCCAAAACTATTTTTTGTCAGAAAGCGTGTATCATAAATCTAGAAAACTCATTCATCACATGTAAATCATGATCTGAATTAGACTGTTTTTCAAATAATTGTGTACTAATATTCTTTGAATATTCTAGCCCTGTAATTTCAGATGCAAAACTCACAGCCTTGGGACCAGAGCAAACTAGAGTGGCCGAACCCAGGCAGGTTGTTATGTGTATATTGTGTCAGGAGGAGCAAGAAGTTAAAGTGGATAGCAGGGCTATGGTCTTGGCAGCCTTTATCCAGCGATCAACTGTGTTGTCTAAAAATAGAAACAAAATTACTCCAGACCCTGGTAAGTACTGTTCATAGTTGTCTTTAATATTGAATAATGTTGGAGTCACTGTGACAACCTTACACGCTCCTTTGAGACACTGACATAGCCTTCTTACGTTACCTGTGTGTTTGTGAAAGGCTTCTTTGTAATCAGTGGCAAATCTCTCCATACTTTTAGTGAGGTAGAAATGTGTGTTCTAAATAATGTAAGTCACTGTGAAGCATAATCTAAATTATGCTTCATTTGTGACACATTATTTATAACTGTTAAAAAAACCCTTAAAATCAGAAGAGTTTGTTCTTCAGCCATGCCTGTAACATTAGAGAGAGAGGAGGTGTTGATGTAACACAAGATGTATGTTTTCTTCCTACAGTTACGTCCTCTGAAACGCCTCTTAGCAATAATAAAAAAATCTTAGATTTAGGTACTTTGTGAAACAGATCACAGTGAGCAGTGGCATTGTTACAAAGGTTTCTCTGGATTCTGTATATGTAAACACATAAAAAAATCTCTGAATTGTTTTGCACTCTCACTCTGAAGATTAATGTTCTTGGACTCATTGTTTGATGGTACTGAACCACCAAAACTGAAGGTAGATCCTTGGGGGTTTTACCAAGGTCCAGCACCTCCAGAAGCTTAGTTTGAAGTCTCAAGTACAACAGACACACTCAAAACAAAATTACATGATACTTGTAAATGCTCTAAACAGTTTAAGTTGTTGTGGATTAGTAATGTGTTCTATGCTTCATCAAACAAGTTATACTTGTGTGATAAGTAATAATGCAATTGTAGTAACATCAATCTGAAGTTAAGTCTTTTGATAAATGTTTATTTCAAAGTTGTTTGGTTTTGTTTTGTTTTAAATACAGAAAAGTACGACCCGTTATTCATGCACCCAGATCTGTCATGTGGAACACACACGGGTAGCTGTGGACATATTATGCATGCTCATTGTTGGCAAAGGTAAAAGACTATGTTTAAGTTTTTAGTCCAAATAGCATGTTCTGTTATCAATTTGCCTAATGGCACTGATTTTAATGGCAAAATTACTACCATGTAGTAAATTTAAAAAGTAATTTCATAAAGTGATTAAAACAGCTTTCTGTTGGAACAAAAGAGTAGAAATCAAATAGTGTAAATATGTTCAAAATAATTTTCATTTGCTGTCTGTTGTCTTGGTAAAGAAGAATAAAAAGCCATGCATAGCAGCTTTCATTCCACTTGCTTGTTTATCTTGATGCATGATTTCCTGGGGTGCACATATATTTGAACACTGAATCTCAGATTTTTTGGTTTTTTTTTTCAGTTCACTGATAGATGTGTTTTTGCTGCTTCTTCTGCTCTCTACTGGAGTTTTAAATGACAGGGCATCCATTGCACTCTTAATTCCTCAGACGTGCTTAATTTGATGTAGAAACATCTGCAAGCTAGTTCAAGTTCATCTTCAGCATAAACTCACGTTTATCCTTTGTTATTAGGTTTTTAATAAAGCCTTTTCCAGTTATTTTTATTCTTTGATTTTTGGAGAGGTATAAACATACTTAGAGCTGTGTGGTCCAGTGCCACATGACAAATGCGAGCTGTTCAAGCCTCTGACTTCAGTCAGGCCCTTGCTTTGGTCCTTGGCATGGCTTCTGAAGTGCCTAATTTCAAATTCTGCTTTGTGTGTGAAGAGTGTTAGGAGCTCCCAGAGATTCTGTGTTTCGTTTGTGGTCTTTGGTGTCACTGCTCACAGTCCTGTGTAGTTGCCATTGTCTCCTGGAAATGCCCTTAGATGCCTGAGTTCAGATCATTTTGGGGTCATTGTTTGGCATGGTTTAAACCACATCAGAGACTTCTGGAGTAGCAGTTACATTTAGCAAAGCAGTGCATTCAATTTCTTTTCCATAGAGGATTCCACTAGTTTTTCGAGTTGCTGCTCTGTTTTGGTTGTGGCCTGTAATGGATAATGCTCATGACATCTCCCTAAAAGTTTTATGTAAAAATGAGGCTTTTTTTTTTCTTTTAATTCTTCAACTTTCTCTCTACCTCTTCCTCATTTTTCCTAAATAGAAATTGTCTTAAACATGGTTTTAACAGCCCAGTGAATGTCAGCACTTCATTTTGGCAGCCAAAAACTGGGGATAGCCTGCAGATAGTAATACTTTATCAGTCGGAGGGTACAGCTTTTTCCTTCAGATAATTCTCTTATTTATATCTGAGAAAAGGCAGAACTGTCTTCCTGAGAATTCTTGAATGTATATGTTAATGTTTTAATAATTTGCCACTAATATCTGGCTGTTTTCTAAAGGTATTTTGATGCAGTCCAAGCAAAAGAGCAACGAAGACAACAGAGATTGCGAGTACACACAAGTTATGATGTAGAAAATGGTGAATTCCTTTGCCCACTTTGTGAGTGCTTAAGCAACACCGTTATTCCTCTGCTTCCTCCACCAAGAGTGTTGTTTAACAGGTCTGTTTGCTTTATAAATGTCCTCAATAAATGTAAAGAACAAGATCCCAAGCAAGTGACACCCCAGAAAACCCTCCTAAATGTTTATTATCGTTTATTTTGATAAACTCAAATGGATTGCCTGCCTGCCTGTTTTGGGTTATGGATTTTACTTTGTTATTGTATATCATGGAATTCAGAGTATGAAAGGACAGGAAAGCGTAGGACCTGCAGAAAAAGAACTGAACATAGAAAAAAACATGGGCAGCAGAGAAAGAACCTACTGAGAAACAAGAACATGGAATGTCTGTAAAATATTAATTCTGTATATAAATTGTTTTAAATTGTTTGTTTGTTGGCATCTTTTTTGACAGGTTTGACTTTTCACGCCAACCAAACCTAACTCAGTGGGTCAAAACAGTATCCCAGCAAATAAAAGCACTGCATTTACTTCGAAATGAAGACTCTGCAAGTAAGTGTGAAGAAATCTGTATATTTTTATGTGAAAACATTATAATGTTCATGGAAAAGAACTGAGCATATTGGTTCTACCACAATGGAGTTGAGAGATGATGGCAAGAGCAACTTGGAATGTCAGTTTCTGGTGATGTGCTTCTGCACCTTTCTATAATGTAAAAATCATGTATAGGTGAATAATCAGTGATTTATTACTTTTTCTTTGTACAGGCCATTCTGGTCATTCAGAAAAACTGGATCAGCTGCAATTACCTGAAGGATTCAGACCAGATTTCAAACTGAAGTATGTATTTGCATCTTAATAAATCATTAAAAATTCATCATGAAACAATAACTTGAAAATAGAATGTAACTTTTGTGCTAGAAGGTCTCAGTAATTAAGACAAATATATGAACTTTGCTTTAATTAGAAAAGTTAACCCTATTATTATTATGGTATTGGAGTCCAACCTCCATGTCCTAAATAATGCAGTAGAATTTCAGAGGTGGATGTGGTAAGTGGTTGTGCACAGAACATGCTGTAGTTATAGAAATTTTGACATAAAGATTAGGCTTTGTACTACTTGGACAAAGGATTCATCATCATAGCCAACACAACATGTGAAACATGAAGGGAGGCTAAGAAATGGAGACTAAGCTAGTAAGTGATTTCACCTGTTATGGTGTGCTTGTGTTTGGTTCTACCTTTCTTCACTTGAAGAGAAAGTAATAAAACTCGTTATGTGGTACAGGCATTTATCTGCCAGCTGCACACAATGATGCAAGACACCTGCCCCAGCTGATGACAGATTTAGCTGTCACACACATTTCTTGTAATTTAGCCATTACTATATTATCTTTGAAGACTAGATATACTTAAAACTAAAAAATTATTGGTTCCAATCAAATAATCAAAAAATAATTAGGAACATATCTGTCACAAAAAAGAGGTTACAGAATACCAGATCCAAAGAAGGATATTGGAGTTCTCACTTAAATTTTAAAAATCCAGTCGCTAAGGTACAGGATGAATGCTTATTATTAAAATTACCATGCTGCCAGTGGAGAAAATAATGAATTAATAATATTGTTTTCTTTGTTTCAGGAATCCTTTTTCTGAGAGCATAAAAGAGATGTTGACCACTTTTGGTACAGCAACCTACAAAGTAGGCTTGAAGGTTCATCCAAATGAAGAAGATCCACGTGTACCTATAATGTGCTGGGGAAGCTGTGCTTACACAATACAGACTATAGGTACTAATGTATTCATTTTGCTCCTTCCTGTGATTTTCAGAATTTAGTTAAATTCACAAGATTGAATTTTTTTTACAGAAAGAATTTTAGCTGATGAAGATAAGCCATTATTCGGTCATCTGCCTTGTCGACAGGTAAGGATCAAGTAGCAATTCCTCTTTGAGTAGGTGGAAAAAAGGGAATTGTGCTGCAGTAGTGAGGAATATCTAAATTTTAAGTTACAGTTATTTGATAGTTTTATTTGTTGGATCCTACTCTTTAGTCTATCTGTATCTGATTAGTAATCTATTCAAAAATCAAAGCTAGCGAAACTGTTGTTTTTTTTCCTATAAGCACCTAATTTAGTAAGGCTGTGGTTTCTCATGGTAACAGTCAAAATAAGAATACAGAAAAGAACTTGTGTATCTGCATACAGTAGGTATCTGTCATATTCTTACACAGTCCAACTCCCCCACAAACTACAGTTGAGAGGCCTAAAAAAGTGCAGTAAGTCAAAAGACCTTTTCATGTTGAGAAGCTTTGTTGACTATGGCAGTGTCTCTTTTTCATTGTTTTTAAAGGATGACTGCCTTACATCACTAACAAGATTTGCTGCAGCTCACTGGACAGTTTCATCTCTTTCAGCAGTACAGCGTCACTTTTCTACTCTGTTAGCATGTAAGTTCACCACCTTACACTGGTTTTTTGGCAGATACAGATATAGAAAAATGCTTTCAGAATGACTGTTAGTATTGATTAGAAGATTATTTTATGTACTGGTTTTAAGGAATAGACGAAAAGCTGATATTTTTGCCTACATTTATTATGTCATACCATGGAAAAAAGAAAAAATACATTTCTTTTGGTCTGCAACTCCAAGATACGTTGCAGGGGAAGCATGAATATTTTGCTGTGAAGGATTGCTATTGATTCTTGCTTTTAGAAAGATACCTAGACCAAAGGAGAAGAAAGTGTGGTCCTTCACAAAAGGGATGCACTGGAACTTTAAAGATGAGGAAATTAAGATTAATATAGTGTTGAAAGGAAATAGGATATTTGCAGAGGTCTGGAATAATATATCTGCAACATTTTCTGTCTTTGAAAAGTAGGATCTGTGATAAGACAGGACTTAGTATGTAATATCATATGTTAGTTGAGAATTTTAATGAGAACAGGCAAAATGTTGCAAGCTTGAAGCGTCAGTAGATACAGAAGAAAAGGCTGAAGTTCAGCCTCATGCAGTAATTGCCCATGAGAGGACTATTCTGAAAGGGTATTATAAAATAGGATAACTTTAATATTTCCAGTCAGTAGAGCAGGGAAACTTTTAAAATAGATTCATATACTGAAATTACTTGTAGATGGATACCACCTACTTCAGCAAACAGTTGGCAGCTTTATGAGGAAAAACTTAATTGGCATCAGTTTGTAGCAGTAATGGTTGAGCCATTTTCTATGTGAAGCAGGAGAGAAAATGCTGCTAGTTACTTGACTGAAACTTTGTAGTATATGGTGTTCTGTGTGGTTGGGTTTTTCTTGACAACTTGAATCCGTGTTTCTTCAAAGCAACTGCACTGCATTTAGTTTTATGAAGGAAACGTTTCTGTTATTTTATTTTCCAAGGCTAGGAATAAGGAAAATTATTAGCCTTTGATCTGTCAGTATTCTATAAACTATATGTAAAGATGACTTATTTAAAAGAAATCTGGGATTGTAAATCCCTTGCTCTAGTCATGTTTTTGATAGAAACATCACACTTTTGGGTCGAGTTCCATGGCTATATACTTAAAAAAAGAAAAGCATTTAAAATCTGAGTGGTAATGAAATCTTTAGTAATAGAAATAGATTCAAAATGTCACACATCTTCAACTATTAATTTTTTGGCCAGCAAGGCAGCAGTCTTCAACTGAAGTATTTTTAAGTTGTTAAGATGAGTCTATTTCTTACTGTAGTCGTGGTTTTAAACTTGGCAACTTGGTGCTTATAACTGAGTTGTAAAACTGTACCCATAGCTGCAATTTAAACTCTTTTATTATAAATCACATTTTACTACTTGGAGCAAAGAAGTCTGCAGTCATTCTTTGGTTGTTACTTAAAATATGTATTAACATTTTCAAAACAATTTATATTGTTTGGTTTTAGATGGAGGTGCTTGGAATTTATTAAGTGTGTGAATTTCTTTTGTCAGCTGGAGTGCTTTGATTAATTTTTGGTTACTGTGAATGTGGATGCTATAGAGGTGGAGAGACCAACACCTATCTCTTTCTTAATTAGAGATAAAAAAATGTATTTATATTTTTGAGTTCAAAAGGCAAATGATTTCTGCGAGGCAGCTTAAGTGAGTCTTGGCAAGTTAAGTGAATTGCAAAGGTTTCCTTTGAGCAGCTGTCCAGCAACAATTAATGTTCCTGTTTAATCACTAATGTTTGAGCTTATTTCTGGGTCAGTTTGAGATTTTGTATTTTAAGGTGTTTAAGCATGTAAATGAAGGAAATGGCTCTCATTTTATAACTGAAGTACACTAAAATAACTTCATGTGTAAATGTTTGATTAGTGATTTTTTTTTTCCTCTCCAAAATATTTAGCACTGGTGCCTAATGAAAAAAATGGAAATCTTCCTTGCATACTTGATATTGACATGTTTCATTTATTGGTATGTATTCCATAATACATATTCATAAGGTTTTGATCCAGTAGGCACTATGTAAAAACTATTGAAAGCTTTTTCTTTATTCTGGGTTAAGAACCTTTCCAAGTGTTCAGGTCTTTAGTTATTTTTTCACTACTTACATTTTAAAGACTTCCTTAGTTTCAAATATTCTTATCTATATATAAAAAATGGGTAAAATGAGGTGGAATATATGCTCTTTGGCTATTAAAAACCCCCAAAATAAACAAAAACTAACCCCACCAACAAACCACACACAAAAAAAGGACCAAAAAACCCTCCGACAACAACAACAAAAAAACCAAACAGACTCAAAACTCTCCTGATGGGTAATCATTCTTCTCTTCAACAATGTCTGAGTAATTAGCTTCAAAATTAGCCTTAAGTCTGCCTGAATTCAAAGGGCATCATTACAGCATGAGCAGAGAAAAGGGGAAGGAAAAGGAACGTACCAGCTTTCTTGTTTTCTTTTACAGGTAAGCTTGGTGCTCTCTTTCCCTGCCATACATCATCAGGATTTTTCAGGGGTTAGTCTTGGCACTGGAGATCTTCACCTGTTTCATCTTGTCACTATGGCACACATAATACAAATTTTACTTACCTCATCAACAGGTAATGCCACTTTCTTTGAACTTTTATTGAAATGGTTCTTCAAATCTGTACTTAGGAAAAAGCTACAGTGCTATTGGTAAATGTGTGCGGTTTACTGCAAAATACAGTTGTTGGTGCTCTGTCTTTCAGTCAACAGAGAATATTGATAAATTGAATTTGTGCGAGTTCAGTCATCTTGTCTTTATTGCTGAACACTGGAGGTTTCCTGGAGCATAGCTAGTCACGAGTCCTAGCTTTCCACTTAATGTAGCCAGTGTCTGGAGGTGTTTATGGCAGAGACTTGGCTTAGGCATTGTATGGTGATTAAGTTGCAGTTAGCAAAGTAAGGAATCAATGTATCTTTTGAAAAGAGGTGCTGGATAAGGCATAGTATGCCAAAAGCAGAGAACTCCAAGCAAGTACATTAAGAAACTCATCCACTTTAACAAGTAAACCAACACCTCACTGGAGCTGACAATAGCATAAACTTACCACATAGGATGTGCAGCAGAAAACTTTTCTAGTATGTGATATTCCATCCCAGTAGAATATTTCACTTAGTTTGGGCATTTTTTATCAAAACTTGGAAAAATACATTCTTGCTGTATGATCCTGTATATATAAAACAACTTCCTTATTATTTATTTCTTCTTCAGAAGAGAATGGCATGGATCAAGAAAACACTAACAGTGAAGAGGAAGTAGCTGTGCTTACACTGTATAAATTTCTTTGCCAGTGTACAGGAAGGTAAAAGTGTGATCTTTGATAAAATTTTATGATATTTTTCTCCCTCCTTAACTCAACATTAATTACTGACCGAATTCTGTGTAATAATGCAATCAAAAATGAGACTTTTCACTTGGGAGCTCTTGTATCTTGTTTCTTATCCAATACTTCTAGATTCACTTAAGTAACTATTCCTATAAATTTCTCTGTGATCATGAAGATACCTGCCCATGAAGATTGTTCTCTGGAACAATTTTGTTTTAGTCAGTTTGTAGAATCTGGAATTGCTAGTGTCTGAGTACAGAAAATTTGTTGGGATAGGAGTGCATTCAAACTGGAAGAGAGTAGATTTAGATTAGTTATTAGGAAAAAATTGTTTGCTGTGAGGGTGCTGAGGAATGGAAACAGGTTGCCCAGAGAAGCTGGAAGCCCATTCCTGAATGTGTTCAAGGTCAGGCTGGGTGGAACTTGGAGCAATCTGTTCTGATAGAAGGTGTCCCTGTCCATGGCAGGGGGGTTGGAACTACATGATCTCTAAGGTTCCTTCCAATCCAAACCATTCTATGATTCTATGATCTGAAATGTTAATGCAAAAATTTCCTTGATTAAGTGTCCTAGTTGGTTACATTTTTATGAATCTCTAATTCGTTGTTTTTCTTGGAGTTTTCTTTGAAATAAACACATTGCATAATGATTGTTTCAACTGAAGTCAGTATTTAATATGCAATATGACCGACAACATACTATATATAACTCAAACTGAGATTATTATATAAAAGCAAGCTTTTTTTTATTGTATTCTTTTAAGTGCCTTGAAAGAAGTTTCCTCAGGCTGGCACCTGTGGAGGAATCTGAAAGCTGGAATCATGCCTTTCCTGAGATGTTCTGCTTTGTTTTTTCATTACTTAAATGGAGTCCCAGCACCCTCAGAAATTCAAGGTACTGTCTGCTTTTGTATTAAATCAGCTTTTGAAGACATAAATATTAATGGTCAAAATAAATTATATTTTAGCTCTCTTTTCTGAAGAAACTGATTGAATGAATGAAGAACTGATTGAATGGACTTGTTACCACTGCAGAATCGTATCAGCATAATGAAAAAGACACAAAAAATTTGTTTTTTTAAAAATGTATTTTTAATATAGAGGCAAACGCTCTTCTATACTACTTAAAAGAGAAATTGATTATTTTCTGTTAATAAGGGAAATTTTGATTATTTCTAACTTCCTACAGATTAGTATTTTTAAATGAAACCTCCTTCTGCTTGCACTGATTTCATTCAAGCAGCATCCGCTGATAATTAATGTCAAGGCCAGGCTGGATGGGAGTCTGAGCAACCTGGTCTAGTGGAAGGTGTCCCTTCTCTTGGCAGGGAGGTTGGAAGTAGATTGTCTTTGAGGTCCCTTCCAACCCAAACCATTCTATGATCTCTCTGTAAATACACTATGTTATGTTACACCCCAAATAATCGATGTTAGTTACATACTTTACTGCCCTCGACATACGGTGTTTGTAGGGATGGAATGTAAATCTGAAGATGTTAATAAAAAGTAGGTTCACAACAATTCTGGACTCCCATGTTTCAAACAAAATCTGGTACTTGGTGCTGAGCTGGCATGAGAAGAGTGGTTGTCTCTCCTCATGGGTGTGCTTGTGATTTGGTACTTTCAGAATGTTTCTGTGACAAGTTATGTATAAAATGTAGATTTTTTTTTTTTTTTTATTTAGCAATCACAATACATCATCATTTAGGCCAAAAGACAGAAACCTCGTTTCCTGAACTTTGTTTTTCTGTAACAAGATTTCTCAAGCTCATAGCCTGGGCTAGTAGAGATCCTTTGAGTTCTTTATGTTATGGATACTCTAAACGTGAGGTGCAAAGTACAGATTTAGTACAGTACTTCCAGACAGTAGGTCCGTGAACCTTTAAAGAGTGTATTGTAAGAGAGCAGAAAAGAAAGGCTTTGCTTCACTTCTTTTTTGCAACCCTCAAGTCCCAGATGCTTGGATGGCCCTGCAGTTTCCCACCACTGCAGGATATCCTGGCACTGTCCCTTGAGACTGGGTGTTTTCCATTCCATTCCTTTCCCGCTCCCCCACCCCAGGATCCACTGATCACACAACTGGACTTGTTCCTTTTCTCTGGTGTTTTACTGGGGATTGCAAAACAGCAATTACTTGGGCATGAGAGGGAAGTGAGCACAGCTTTTATTCTAATTGCCTTCCCTCCTCTACTCAGAAGCCAAAGAGGCTGTTCCCCAGAGGACGTACTGGTACTCTTTATCCTGGAGGTTGGGAGAGCAGGGGCCAGGAGAGTCAAACCAGTAGACTAGTGTGAATTGGCAATCTGGGCCTATGTCCTAGATACTTTAGGAAAGTTTGGCATTGCAGGCATTTGCAATTTCTGTATTTCTTTCTAAGGCTGTGGTACGCTGGCGACATTAAACAAAGACACGCTAAGTTGAAAAGGGTGTTCACCTCTCATTTGTGGTTCTTACATGACTACACTTGAAATGTGCTTAGGGGGAAATTTGAAAGTTGCTTTTTGTTATTGGTAGTTTTCCAGCATAGCTGTCTGGTGCCTTTAACACTTTTATACATCATGCCGTGTTTTGGTTGTGGGAGAATACAGTTTGGAAAAAAAAAAAGTAAAAGGATAGCTGTCCCATTACATAGAGCTGTATTTAATTTATTGTAGTTAATTTCATTTAAAAAAATGTAGTTATGACAATTACTTTTTTTTTTTGCAGTAAATGGATCAAACCAGTTTGAACACTTATGTAGCTATCTTTCGTTGCCAAACAACCTCACTTGCCTTTTTCAAGAAAACAGTGAGATTCTGAACACGTTAATAGAAAGGTAAGTTGTGTTTTTATGCATAGTTTCAATATAACAAGGAATCGTGCAAAAAATAGTAGTATAAGTATTCTCCCAGGAATGCATATACGGGAGTGAATCGTAGATTTTGAAAAGCATTTGTGAAATAAGTGTTTTGAAAGAAATCATTTTGGTTGTAGGGGTTATTTAATAGATGTACTGTGGATTTTATTCTTAATTTTTTTTTATCTGTTGAAGTTAAAATCCAATTTTTTTCTTTCTTTTAGTTGGTGCAGTAACAGTGAAGTAAAGCGGTATCTGGAAGGCAAGAGACAAGCTATCAGGTAAACCTGGAGAGATTTCAAGGAGAGACAGAGAGGGAAAAAACCTTAATGTTGCTGTTTTCTCCAAATTATTTTTTGTAATGAGTGTTTATAACAACATTGTATCAGTTCTGCTTAATTAAAAGACAAAAATATTAATGGATAAGCAAAGAGATTTGGGGAATTCTGTAAGAAAATAAATATTGCTTAAATCAGTAGGTTTTTAAAGGTAAAGTTAGATATTAGAGTTTTTAGACTGACCCCCAGTAATGGGAGGCCATGAAATTTCTTCTCATGTTTCCAAAAAAAAAATTCACTTTTCATACATTTCTTCTTGCTGAGCAATTACTTTGAATTCAGAACACATGTATTCCTTTGTGGGTGTAGAAAAGCATTTGAGGTGTTCTTTTTGAAAGCTGGGTAAAAATAGTGGTTAACAATTATTCAGATAATTATAAATGAATGCAAGGTTCACAATGCTGTTATTAGAAACCTATACCCACATTTTAGTCTCCTGTTCTAAATACATGAAGTCACTCTTTCAATGTTGTATGTACAATAAGGCTAAGTGACAAAAATAAAAATAAATCACTTTGTCTGTTAAACACCAGATTATTAACAGAATCTTATACAATAAGAAGGTTCTGGTTGTGTGATTGATTTCCTGCTACTTGTGATTGTTGGGATTTTTTTCCATGTGTTCCTTTTGCTGATTCTTAGCTGCTCTTCCCAAGATTATGTCTAAATTAACAGTGGGGTTTTTTTTTCCTTCTCAGCATGTTCCTCTACATTGTTTCTGTTACAAACCTCTATTTACATGTTATAGTCTAATTTGTATTACTCCTAGACTTGAAAATTATTACAATTTAGTGTATAGTATCTGTTATTTTTAAATATATAAATATTTGGTATTAAATAGGTCCTTGTCATTGCATGAATATTTTATTCTCTGCAAGATACAAGTTCTCTGAACGTGAGAGTCAGACTATCTTCCATTCAGTATTAGTTACTAAAGAAAAACATGAAGTGAACTGATGTGGGAGGGAACAAACCTTAGTGACCTCATAATGAAATTTTGGTAAAAGCATGCATATGACATATTTTTCTGACTTTCTGCCTCTGTGTTTTGTCAAGCTAATAAAAAATATGACAAAACAGGAGGTGGCTTAGTTGAGAGATGTGGGTTTCTTTTTAATGTGTTCCCATTGTTATAAATTGAGACCACAA
>VWZF01006902.1:18380-47881 GCA_013396755.1 Sclerurus mexicanus
TAATAAACTTACTCTTGGTATTTCTGTAGCAGCTTTTGCTTCATGTTAATTAGACCTGAGGAAACTGGTGACTTTTTTTCTCTTGGACAAAGAAATTGAGAGCTGTTGACTAGCTCATATCTTTTGTTCATTGTTCCTGTTCTGGGAGTGGGAAATGGAAATAGCTGACAAGGTTTCCTTTCTGTACATCTTGTCTTTTTTTCTTTTTTTCAATGAAAAAATGTTTGTTGCAATCGTTCTTATATATTGACACATGACAACTGGTTATCTGCTAATTATTTTACTGTGTTTTGTTTTTTTTTTCCTAATAAAAGTCAAGTCCTTCATCTCCAGAACCAGCCAGTCTTCCTGCAGAAGACCTCAGCACAAACTCCAATGGTCCGAAGCCAGCAGAAATCATGCTGGATGGTGACAGAGAGGACCTCTTTGCTGGTAATTGCCATTTTCTTCTACTGTACCTCCACAAACTCTTCCTGTTGGCCTGGAAAGGATGTGCTTTCTGAGAGGGAAGATTGAAGCCTTATAAGTAGTTTGACAGTGTTGTACAGGTTTTTTTCTTGGGGTACATTAGTTAAGTTTGTTCACTAAATGTGAGTTTCTCAGTGGTTTGTACTGTCAGTGTGTAGTGTGGAAATGTTTAGCTGGTCACCAACATGTTCTGCTGACAGTAATAATAGTATTTACCATTCTGTGATTAAAAATATTCGAATCTGTTTGTGTGAAAAAACGTGGCTTAAGTTGCATCCTTGTTTTCTCCTTGATAATACTACATAATATGTCCCAGTCTTTTTTTCAATTACAAAGAGAGAATTCAAAAATAACGCAAACTGGAGGGTATTTCCTTCTTCCTAAAACTCTTGTTTTAATGAAGTTAACAAACTGTCATATGGGACCAGTCCTATCATTTCACTAGTGTATGGTTGTGTCTCTGTGTGGTTGATAGTACTGGAAGTTCTGATAAGTAATCTGTTAAGGTAGCACATTTCTAATGCTTCATTACTCAGTTGCTGCTTCAGTGTTGGCTTTTGGCTGAGTTAGCATGGGTTATTGTTGCTGTCAATTGCAGGTGTAGGAGCATTAACTATTCAAGAAAGGTGGTGTAATATTTGGAATCTATTATGCACATCAAAAGATGGTTCTGAATGTTGTATCTCAGTGCTAGTATTTTCCATATTACTACACATAATGGGTGAGTCGGCTGGCAGTGTGCTTGGAGTAGAGTCCTCATCTCATCTTTGTTGATATTCTGATGTAGTAATTTGAGAGGAAACTTCGTAACCTTTAGTTTTGGGCTATCTTGTATAAATACATGTATACACATGCTCATTACCTTTGTTATAAATGTCCTAAATTTGTGTTTCCATATATTTGAACTTAATGTTTGCTCATGACACTCTTAGAATGTATTGACTAATTTACTAACTCTCTGAAAGTGTTTTACTAGAAAAAGGGAATAAAGAATAGAGAAGTAATCTTTTTTTTCTTTTAATTTATTTTATCTTATAAAGACTGTCAGTTCTTTAGCAGTGAAGCTTTCTAGTACTAGTTAGTAATTTGGTTATTTAGCCTCAGTATATAAAGCCAGTTTTTTATAACCATAGAGCCATCTGGAATGTGTATTTTAGGAAAGCCAGTTCCCCTTTGAATAATATTAAGAAAAAAGGTAGTTGGAGTAAATATTGAAAGGGGCCAGACAGAAGGAACAAATGTTTGCAGCCAGATTGTTTCAACTGAAATGAATGCTGTGAGAAAAACACACAGAAAAGCTGACTTAATGAGTTTGAGTTTTGCTGTGTAGGACATTCTCTTAAATGCTTGCAGTACTAAACTAAAGGTTTCTAGCACATTGCACGTCTAACACAGCTGAGACTGGTTTTTCAAAGTTCAATTTATATACAGAGTAGGCTAATACTCCCAAATAGTGGGGAAAAAAAGTCTGATTTATGGAGCCTGAGATAGAAAATTACATTTTCCACAGTTTTCTGTTCGAAGCAGGAAGTTTGTGTAATGCAGTTGAGCCCGAGTGATGAACTTCTGTCTTTCAATCACTGTCATTCTTAAATGACATTCAGGAAAACTCTGTCTAATTTGTGTTCCAATGCTGTGCACTCACAAGTATAACTGTTTTTTCCTTTCTTAGGACTGACTTGCTAGACAGAATAGAAATAATGTGGGAAAGGCAGTACGAGCTACCTATTTTCTTGCTTCCAGCATGATTGCTTTCTATGAAAGCAGGACTTAATTTAAAAGTGAGTGTGACTGGTTTTTTTCCTTGACATGTTGAAATTGCAGAGAAACCTATCTTGGCACAGCTTATAGGAGCACTTAAGTGGAGGGAAGAAAATGAAGCTCCATAGCTTTCCGTTGTTCCTTCATATGGAATTACTAGACATTATAAAATCCAGGTAAAGGAAACCCTGTGTGTGGCTCCTGAAAGGATGGACTGTTATGCTTAGGGGTCAGAAATAATTCTAGTTTTTCAGACTTTCTGGTAAGGAGATGTGATAGTATGCCTCTCCAGCTATTGTAGGCTTTAATAAATCTTTTTCAGTATTCCACCTAATAATGTAACCTTATGGAAAAGGAGAACAGATTTTCTATACTGTTTTAATGCAGTGGGAATTTTTTTACTTTTTTCATTACACTTAAAATCCCTTTGCTATTATGTTTCTGTGGCAGCTGCAGGATAGTATGTGCAGTAAAATGGTTTAGATATTCTAAACCTTGTCTCTAGCAACTCATAAGTGAACTAATAAGGGTGGGTTGCAAAGGGGGAAGAAATGAGTTTTCCAGCTGTTGTTGAAGACCACTAAAGTTTGCTGCTGCATTGTGGTCCTTGGTTCTGTAACAAAGCAAACTGTCTTGCTAGACCCTCTTAAGCACATTTCACCCTTAGAATAAAAGCCAGTATGTTGATTATTTGACAAAAAAAGACTTGCTTTATCTTACCTTGTAGAGCTCTTATATGCATAGAACATAATGGTGGATGCTCCAAATGAGGTAGTATTAGGCGTATCTTGAGGGATTTTGGGATGTATCTTAAAACTTGACTGTCCATAAGTTGCTGTTATCCACTGAAGAACTAGTTATTGAACTAGTCTTCCAAAATGTTGACCCAAAGTTCAGTGTGTAACTGCACAATTACGCTGTGCATAAGGCTGTCTGTGCCTTCTGCCCCTAGTGCTTCTAGGTGGTGAACAGATCTGTGAAGTTATGTCAGTGCTAAGTCACCTTCTCAGAAAAGTGGAAAATTATAGCTTTTCCTCTCCTTTAGTCTGGTAAAAGATTACTTTCTATGTTAGCTTGTTTTTTCAGCTCTGAAAGGTGTTTGGGAATGGATCAAGTTATGCAAGTATCTGGCTACTGTGTTGTGGGGAAAATTTAATGCCTTGGGACTAGAGTGATGTTTGTTTTTATTGGGTTTTTTGTGGGTTGCTTTTGGTTTTTCCCCCTCTACTTTGGGTCATGATAGGTTTGTCTTAGGCTTTTTTCCTGGAAGTTGAGATGGAAAAGGACATGATAGTTCTGTGGACCAGACAAGGCATGTACTTTAGGCCCATCTGAGCAGAACAGCTTGTAGCTGATGGGGTCTGTCAGGCTATTGTCATGTGATATGTCTGATAGAGTTTGGTGCAAATGCTTTGCTGCTTTTTAGAAGCTGGTTCTTGCGTTCTACCTTTTTCCTGCAAGGAACAAGTGCACAAAAGCAAGTGAACCTACACTTTTGAAGTCAGAAGGTGTTCTTATTAATATCTGACTGTTTTGTTAAAACTATTTCTGTTCTCATTAAGGTCACGCTTAGGATTATGGCAATGGCAATATGGTATGACAATAAGGGTCATGGGCTTTGACTTGGGTGTAGTAGTTCTTACAGTCAGTTCTGTTCAGTTTTGTCCTGAAATATTGCTACACTTGGAGAAGCCTTTTTTAATAGCTTGTCCTCTCTTCTGGACAGTTTCTGCTTCTGTTTAATTTCAAATTTATGTGTTCACATGAGCAAACTTTCAAAGATAATAAGCTGATAATAATAACATTCAAAACTATATCAGAATGTTAGAGGTCTGATATTTAGAAGTGTGACTAGTAAAAATATGTCAGAGCTGGAGTGAGCTGCTAGTGAGGATTTGCAAACTTGCACTTCCTAAGATGTTTGACAAATACTGGTGGTGAAGAATAAAGAAATGAGCTGTCTGATGCTGAGATTGAGCCCCATGCTTGAGCACTGATAGAAACTTGATGGCTGCAGAATGTTAATTAAACATACATAGTTGTCTTCTACAGCAGAACGAGATGTTTTCATGATCTTTTGGAGCCAAGCAACTTGACATTGATCCATAACAAAGATTGTATATGGTTTATAAAGTATGTATTTATTTGCAGCGGTAGGATTAGATTGGTGGGAGTACTTAATATATACTGGTAACTCCCATAGCTGATAGAAGTGTTGGATGTCAATGTTTTTCTTTCGAAAGTTGGGCAGAACATTTGTTCGTATCTCTTTAAGCAAGAGCTACACTGGAAAACAAGACATCTAGATTTCATTTTTCATGCTAATACCAAAGCAAACAAAACCTACACACAAAACCCAAACCCAACTAAAAATGACACCAAAAAACCACAGCCCCATACTAAGTTTTCAGGGGAGGGTCTAAAGTGAATAGATCTAGCAAATATTTCTGAAAGTGCCAGTTTCTACTCTGAAAGCTACCAAATTAATATTTCCATGAAAGAAAACCAAACCTGCAAAACAAGCAGAAGAACTGTCAATAAAACTTTTTAATCTAGACTATGTCATCTGATTTCTCAAAGTGAAGGAACATGTGTAAGAAGCATAAATGTCAGAGTTCGTTGGAACAAACCTATTTCTTGGGAAATAGAGGTACAGTCTCTGTGCTATTCAAAGGCTGCTTTTCTGACAGAGGAAAAATGGCTAGAAGTAAGAGCCTGCTGTTGTTATATAAAGCTAATACTTTTCCCTTTCAGAACCTTGTAATACTTCTGCTTTAACAAAAAGTACAACAACCTGTCACACTGTCCCATCGTCCCCTTTTCCTGCCTTTTCTCTTCCATGCTTCAAGATTCGCATACTGTGTGGGATGCATGCAGACTTGGGGTTGAGAGGTAGCAAGAGGGAGGATGGAATAAATTATTCTTTCTTCCTAAAATAACTGATTTAGTGCTATTGAGCAAACAGATACTATTTTCTCTGAGTCAGTTCCTCCAGTGAAATAGAAAGGTTAGTAGGCAGCAGCTATAAAAATGTGCTCATGCTCACCCAGTGTGGGGTCCCATAGTTTCAGAAGGACCGGTGTGGACCAAGTCTAGTCTCACTGGTCCTACTAAAAGGAAACACCTTTACCTTCCCAACTGCTCGCTCTTGACACTTTGTCTTTTATGTAAATAGTGCACCAGCTTAGCAGTAGCTTCAGCAGAAATCCTGGTTGGTGTTCTTTTGATGCACAACATAGATCACTTTATGAGTGTGTGGATGCAAGTTTGAAGAGGAATGCTTGGGAAGGAGTGCTTCTGTTTCATCTGGTAGCAATGCTTCTTTGTTACATTAAATTCACACTTTTTTCATGAAGTCATACTTTACAGTAACAGGATTGTGTTCTCAGCTAGTGAAAGCAAGAAATCTGTGTGCATTGAATTGTTTAATGACTTGTTTTATAAACCTGTCTAAAATTTGAAGGTACAGAGAATTATATAGTAGTGATTAATGGTTTGTTTCCTAAACACATGCTGGAATATAGCTGGTGATAGGAAAAAAGGAAGAATTGAAGTGAAGTCACTTTATTTTATAAATATTTTGTATTTTACATTATATCTTGTATATAACATACTGTGTTACCTATGTGTGTATATATTTTTCTGAGAAATGTTTCTGTAAAATAACAATTTGTATAACATATATATTGAATGCTGTTAGCCCGCATTCAACAAGCAGAGAACTGCCTCTCTACCATGTTGAAATGTTGTACCAATCTAAAAGCCTTTTTGCAGCTTCTTTAGCATGACTTTCCACCTGATCTTAGATTTTTGAATTAAAGTTCTTTATTCATTTAAGATGCAGTGTCCTTCCTGTGGCATTTGAGGAAAGGAAGCATCAGCAGATGCTTAAGGTCTTCAATATTTAGAAGTAGGAATAAAGCAATGCTAGGAGAATAAATATTTTCAAAGAAAGACCTTGGATATTTTTTGTTCACATTAAAACAGGAGCATATAAAAAGATGCTTGCTTTTAAGTTTAGTTTGAAAATATATGAAAGTCTGTAACTTGAAATTAGGAAAAGCTTTTCTAGCACATTCAGGGAAGTGATCATTCCTTTCTGCTCAGTCTTGTGGAGGCTACACTTGGAGTCTTTTGGTCCATGTTACCTTTTAAGGAACTAGAATTATTGAATATGTGCATCTAGTGAGCAACATTGTTCATTTATTTGAAATAGAGCAAGCATTTCTTTATGCCCAGGAAGTGTATAGTTTGCCAGTAGTCAAAACCAGTTAAAGGTGGAAAGCACACAGGATTTGTAGAGCAGAGGTTTCATTCTCCTTAAAGATAGGTGAACTGTCCATAGTCTAAAGAAAGTATGCAGCTTTTAGTGGACTGTTTTAAGCCCTGAAGAGACTGAAGACAGAGACTAAAGATAGTCATACTAGTCAGAATATCTCACCTGTTAATATTGCTATTGTACAGGTTGTGGTAAGGTGCAGATGTGGCAGGGATGGGGGTGTAGTATTGCTGTGTAACTTCATTAAATACATGGCATGGTCTGCTCAGTTAGCAGCCTGTATGACTAAATCAGCTGTTGCTCAGCAAAACAGGTGATGAAAAAGAGCAGTGTTAAAAAAAAATCTTTAGTTTTCACAATATCTTATGCAGAAATAAATGAATTGTGACTGCTTTAAAAGATTCCTTAGTGAACAGTGTACAAAAAAAGAAGAGCAAAGAAGAGCAATATTAATCTTACTTTAACTCATTCTGCACTGCAAGCTCAAATGTAACATCTGGTTTTAGCTATGTATTGAAAGAAATTATCCTGCACAAATGGATGTTATTTGTCATTATTCTTTAGTGTGTGTGTTTTTTATATTTTTGATGCTTATCCATCTCTGTTTCACAAGAACTTCATAGCTAACTCAAAATGTTTATCTGCTCTAAATGTTTACCTAGAAGCAACAGAAGAAGTTTCCTTGGACAGTCCAGAGAGGGATCCAATACTTTCACCAGAACCTACTCCTGCAATCACTCCTGTAACACCTACCACAGTAGTACCTCCCAGAATGGAATCAAAAAGTGTAACAGCTCCAGTGATTTTTGATAGATCCAGAGAAGAGGTATGCAGTAAACTTCTAAATTGTGGAAATGTCGTTTGGCATTTTCAGTTTTTCCTTGTTGACTCATGGCATCATACTTTGCTAAGGGCAAGAATGTAAAAGAAAAGCCATTCTTTTTATTTTGCATATGAAGTTTAGTGTGAATTAGACTCATGAAAATACCATAAGAATTCCCTACTTAGGTGATTACGTTGGAGATCTGTAGTGTGAGGAGCAAGAATTTCTATACTTTGAGAATATTTGGAAAGTATGTGTAGGAGTAAGTTATAAGCTTGATACATGAGAAATGTTAATAACGTAAAGTAACTTCTACTAGCATGTTACAGGTCAACTTATATTTCTGAAGCTGTTGTTAATGAGGAAGTGGAAGAAGTAGTTTTTGGAATTACCCTGCATAGTTACAAACAGCTGAGCATAATGGTAGTTTTAATGTTGCTATACACATTTGGTGTTCCAGTCAAAGCCCGGACATTGCTGAATACCATTCATTCTGGAGAGTTTTTTTCCTAGTCAGTGGCTTTGCTAAATGAGTTTGCAAACAAGACCTACCTGTGACTTGATAACAGCTGCTTCCTTGGATACCACATGATGGCATTTGATTCTGATTTTGCCCCTTAAGCCCTGGCACACTGCCTCTTGTGCCATGGCATTTCATAAGATGTCTCATTTTTATCGAACTTATATGTATTATGTGAAAGATTATGAAATTCTGGAAGATTAGAAACTCAGGCAAGTATCAGAAAATTTTGATCTATTGCATTTCCCTTCCCAAGCTCTTGTGCTACAGATAGTATTAATGGAGTGCCTGTCCTTTTATTAGAGGAACATAGTAATACTGCAAATGAGAGTGGTTGTGAACCACAGTATCGTTGTAGGTCATACAATAAACATACCCCTAAGTTAAATGTTTTTAAACTTTTTAGATCAACAATTTCTCAGAAAAGTCTGCTATACTAAAAGCTTTTGCAGGAAGGCTTAAAACTAAAATCATAGAACCATTTAGGCTGGAAAAGACCTTTAAAATCATTGAGTCCAACTGTAAACCTAGCATGCCAAGTCTACCACATGATCTTTACTACAGTCACAGTCAGTGTTAGGACTTGTATTAACATTGGAAACTGAAAGTGTTTTTTAATTATACAAACATAAGGAATTTTTCTGCTCCTTCAATCTATACTCTTATCCTTGTAACCATGTATAAGATGAATGCACCTTACCTAGTTAAATGTGGCAAATCTTTTTCCACAGATTGAAGAAGAAGCAAATGGGGATTTGTTTGATATAGAAATCAATGTATCAGACCCAGAGAAAGTTGGTAAGTTCCTTGAGCCTAGCAGTTCAGACTGTTTTATTCTCTGAAGAGTATTCTTAGATTTTAGCATGATTTATTCTTCACTTGTCTTTTGGCAGTTATTAGTACCTAAATGGAAAGCTATTTAATGTATATTTTGGAATAAAATATGTGTGATGGGATTATCATATCTTGCCCTGGGATAAGTATCTTAATTTTCTTACAGGAGATGGCATGAATGCTTATATGGCATACAGAGTAACAACAAAGGTAACTAGTGCAACAAATATTTGTGGATAACTTTTTGTCATAGTTAAGATGGATCAGTAATTCATAACAATTTATTTTTTTTTAAGACATCACTTTCCATGTTCCACAAAAACGAGTTCTCTGTTAAAAGAAGATTCAGTGATTTTCTTGGCTTGCACAGCAAATTAGCAGCAAAGTACATGCATATTGGTTATATTGTGCCTCCAGCTCCAGAAAAAAGTATTGTAGGTAAGTGCAGTTCCTGTTAGGTGGCATTTAAGTACTGTGATACAAATTGCTTTTCTGCACAAATACTGCTTTCTGCTTCTCAGGTGGTCCAAGTATTCTTAATTTTCTGTATTTTTAAAAAATTCAGTTTAAATTGGAACAATATTAATGGCCTCTTCCTAACTCAGACCAGTGTTGATAATAAGAAGGACATATGTTTTGCTACATGGCCTTGTGTTTCTTATCTATAATTCTTTCTTTGCTGTTGCCCTTTAAAAGCTGATTAGGCTATCAAAGCAAGGATGTTAAAAAGTTTATTTTTAACTTGGGCTGTTATCAATTGCCTGCAGCATACAGAGCTTCATACATATTTGTTACGGGTTCAGGAGGATGGATTCCTACACACAAAATAAAAGCCACTAAAACATGATTGAAGTAGCAAAGCAAATTTATTAGTAAGCAAAGCAAATTTCTTCCTATAACATGGTTATAATAGCAGAGCAAATGTATTCTCTTACTTGTGAGAGAAAACAATACTTACTGACCCCTGGAATCTTGACAAGCTGCTGAGCAGGAGAAGGAGATGCAGCCTGTCACTCGGTGGGAGGGGTGGGCAGGCAGTGTACCTTCAGGGCATCCCCTGGACCAAAACAATGTGCATCTGGTCCTCCTCACTCCGCCAGCCCAGAACCACACCTTATATCTCCCTCTCTGGAGTGGAATCTTGCCAGCTGCAGCATCAGCTCATGCATGGCCACCGCATGAGCCGAGGCTGCAACAGCTCAAGATGCTGACTCCGGGCTAACAACGGCTCTGTTCTCTGTTGTTCCTTTGCCAAAGGCTAAGTTCCCACAGTTCAATGTTACGTTAATGTTTCTTTCTTCAAGGCTGAGTTCTCCACAGTGAAATTATACAGTATTTTCTTGTGCCACATTGGCGAGCACAGCCACAGACTAAATATGACAGGGCCTTAGACATGATTCTGGTCCCTAACACAATATTCCACCTCTCTGATACTTCAGTCTGTTTCTTTTTATCATGGTGAATGCAAAACCTCTCATTAATTCTGCAGGGTTTTAATGAAAATCCAGTTTTGGGTGATGCTAGTCTTCATGGATTCTGTGAAGGGTCAGATCCTTTCTCCATCAGCTAAGAAGCATGCCTAATGCATTAAAAGAGTTTTATGATTTTGAAGCAGTAGTTCTTCCAAAATAACCAAGCATTTTTAAAAAGTAAAACCTGTGGAAGTCTTTCGTGTTACGCATATAAATGATTGACTCTGGAGTGTTGTTTGATAGACTTCTTTTTGAGTAGTTTAGTCAGAGCAGCAGCTTTTCATATAAGCAGGAGTAGGCAGACTGAGTATATGTAGGCAGTAGAAGTCTTGGGAAATTCTTTATTAGAATTCTGTGGAAAAGCACTGCATTTTGATGTCTGGGAGACTGAAAATTTGACCTGAATTTTTGGTAGTTCCTGAAAGTAAAGGTGTGATTCTCTAATAACTAGTGTTTCATAGGAAAAAAACCCAAAACAACCCACGTTTAATTCCACATGATAACAGGGCTTACAAAGATGGAATGAGGTTTTTGGTCACATCCTTTGGATGAAACAACATTTAAGGCATTTATGGCAGCGTGCATTTACATGGAAATAGAGTGCATGTATCATAATCTAAATCACCTGTAAGACAAAGCTTATACTGGATTTCAGGTATCACTTGAACAAAACCAGCATAAAAATTGATACACCTGGAAGTCTGTAAAAAGGTGGGACTTACTGCAGTGTAAGCAAGTACTGACTGCGCTTCAAATTCTTGTATGGAGACCTTTCTTAAGCTGTGGGTCAGTTGGGAAAACTCGCAGATGCTGTAGGGCTTTTTCAGAAGAGCATGAAACTCTCACTTGAAAGTTGAATTTCACTGTATGCATGTTACTTAGTTCTGTTCAAAAGCATGTAATCAATACACTTCTAAGCACTGGAACATGCTGCTTAGGGAGGCTGTGGAGTCCCTGTCTGGAGACATTCAGAACCCCCATTCCTGTGTAACCTACTCTAGGTGACCCTGTCTTGGCAGCAGGATTGGACTAACTGATTGCCAGAGGTCTCTTCCAACCCTAGTAATTCTGTGATTCTGTAATTCTGGAGGACAGAATTCTGGAGGATTGATTCTAGGCCATTTTAAAATAATGCATCTTAAAGCAGAGAGCTGACAAAACATCTGAAAACAAGATGATCTATAGTGTTTACATTGCACATGTTTATTTTTAAAGTCTTAATACATAATGTCACACATTCAGTATTATGCAGTATCTGTTGTACAAGAGTCCTTGGTCTGTTCATTCTGTTACACTGTTGATAACACGTGGAGTTTTAAGCTCCAGCTTTATTTTGGTGATGAGTGAGAGGGGCTGTAATTTTAGATTTTTAGCTGCAAATTCAAGTGAAGAATTACTGACTGTGGAACAAAAGAATAAAAATGAGTCAGTGGTGAGTTAGAGTTGGGCATTCATCCAAACTGCCTCATTATTTACATACATGTGTGTGAAAGTCACGTTTTCTTTTTTAAGAAAATAATCTGTTAAGTCATGGATCTTTTCTGTGAAGGATTTAGAAGGATGCTTGGGCTGCAGAAACAGCCTTTATGCTTGCATTCAAATAGGCTTATATTAACAATAAAAGAAATCTGGCATGATATCTAGAAATAACCATCATATCACAGGCTACTAATTCCTCATATTGGTAATTTGATTATGTATTCAGTTTTTTCCCTATGAACTTCTGGTCAAACTTCAAAGGTGAAGCATCTTTTGTATTAAACAGCATTTCATGCTTTCTGCAGCGAAATGTTAGTGTATAGTAATAACCTAAGGCAAAAAGGTGAGGCATGTGAATTACCTCACTTTTGTTTGAATACTTCAATCCTTTTACTTAAAGGCATACTTGATTTTATGGGCAAATTTGTGGATTTACAGTTACATTACACTCTTTAGTATACCTTTGGAAAAAAATGCCTATCAGACTTATTTTCATCATGCAGAGACAGGGAAAACTAAGGCTTCATGGAGAGGTTGAGGCTTCCTCCTTGTTTCTGTAAGGATGCTCTTTGTCCCCTCCAAGTGCAAAACTTGTAAAGCCGGAAGGGAGATGGCAAGAGGAACAACACTGGAGGCTACTGACGTGGCGGGTCACTAGAGTACATATTCAGAATCACAGATGTAGAGCTTTTAGCTGGAGAAGCACAGAACAAACAGGTCAGAAATACAGTATTAGTAATAAGGTGTTTGGACTGTATCATAACATATCTTCCTTGTATTTTAGGAAATAAGAATAGTTATGAATGTCCACTGTTTCATGGTGTTTTTAATAGGACTCATGTTGCTAACATCTGAGTTTAGGTTAGCGTGAAAAATAGTGACCTCAGTCTGACAGTTTGAGAGTTCTTTTGATGCTGAGATTGAGTGTATCTGGCTCCCCATCATAGTTTTTTAGCCACTCTCATCTTGGTCAGAGGAAGCGCTCTAAAGCTGCATGCATTTTATTCTGCTGATTTTATTCTCCACTCAGTTTGTAGTTGTTCAGAATTTTCAGAACTTGACTAAAAAATTGCTGGGTTTAGAACTTGAAAAAATGAATGAATGAAAATATTTGTAATAAACTTACCAATCAACAGGCTTATAACCTGTGATTTATTTTTCTAATCTGCTTTGTATGGGTAACTCTTTTCGTCTTCTGAGCGTGAGTTACCAGTGAGACTCTAATTGGCATTTCGATTGTCTTCATAAATGCAAATTAACCTAGTTTTGCATAACTGTTAGTCACAATTAATGTTACAGGAAATTGCATATTTCACAGAGCTGCTTCCACAAAACAATGTAGCATGAAGCGTTGATGTTTTGGATTTTTTTGTTTTTATGGTGTGTTCTTAATTGTAATTTGACTTAAATATGTAAACTTAAGTGACTTTTATCTTCTAATGACATCAGTTATATTAAAGATTTGTCTGTGGTAAAATCAAAATTATCCCATTTTCTTCAAGGCATGACCAAGGTTAAAGTGGGGAAAGAAGATTCTTCATCTACTGAATTTGTAGAGAAAAGAAGAGCAGCTCTAGAAAGGTAATATGTGTATCTAAAATCTGTTTAGAGTCAGAATGACTTGTAATATACTACATGCTGTACTGAGATGAATTCTGGAGGCTGTATACAGCTGTCAGATTTTTGTGTAGAAATTGACTAATCCCCATTAATAACAAGAAATGTAGCCTTATTCATAGAGAAGATTATGGATGGTTTGTTTCTGACTTGAAATTAAGACTGCATAGATTCAGTAAGTAAAGCTATCAGTTTATTTAGACATTTTAGGTTGAAGGAATTAGGGCACAGCAGCATATCTGTTCCATAGCAAATCAACTGTTGGGCAGGGAGAAGGGTGAAAGAGTCTTTCAATCACTTTAAAGTCACGTGGCCTGATTGCGTACATTGATGGCATTGATGTGACTAGCTGAATTATGGCTTAAGAGATACCAGATCTCTGTCACTCAGTGCTGGTGTACAGCTGATACCATTCAAGTATCTTTGCCATGGAAGGGTCCTGTCCCTCATATAGTGCCACATCAACTTGTACTTGATACTGAGTATAGAACTAGGAAAGTAAAGTTGAGCAATCTAATGTATAATCACTACAACCCTTAAGTTCTTTAGGAAGAAAAATAAGGATCTGGTAGTCATACCCAATGGATGATAGATGAAAAATTGCACTTTTTATCTAAGCAGAAGTGCAAAAAAAAATCCTCCTTCCCCTTGTGCAGGGAAGGAGTTGCATTGATTTTTACTTCTTTTGTGTGTGTATACATCAGTCCTTTAGAACTAAAGGAGTTGAAGATTATAGTCTACCCAGCATATAAGTAGGTCATGCCTGGTTCATAATCAAGTTGCTTGTCCAAGATTAATGACCAGAATTACCTGTAACAAAAAGTCTGTCCACTGCACTATACAAGAATGTTTAAACAAGCTCAATTTTTTCTGGTGTAAATTGGATGGTATTAAAGGAGGAGGTCTTTATTCAGCTGTTGAAAATATGAAGTTATATTTTACCACTGTGCAACATACAGTTATGATAGGTGTAACCTTAAGGACTTTCTGGTGTAAAAGAATTGTTATAAACCACTGCCTGGCCTTTAGTGTGTTATGTTGTGGTATGGAGCACATGGCACTGCATTACTTTCAGTCAGGCACATTAAATCTGCTTTGTTAGCTGATATTTTAATTTTTAAAATCATAGGTATCTACAGCGAACAGTAAAGCACCCAACCTTGCTACAGGATCCAGATTTAAGACAGTTCTTGGAAAGTTCTGAGGTATTTAAGTTCTTTGAACTTCTGTTTGTTTCTAGATTCAATAATCTACCAAACAATGTATTCCGTTTGTATCGAGACCTAATCCCCTAAATTAATACATAATCCAATTGAACTGTACCTTTCATGGGACAGAATGGCAGAGGCTACTTAAATAATGGTGTGCCTCTGGTTCTCATAAACTTGGAGTGGTAGTGACAAAAACCTATTTGCTCTACAGTGACCTTTCAAGTGAGTTGGTCTGTTTAGTTCTGAGTGAAACCTGTCATGCATGGTGAAAGTCTATAACTGATGTTACTGATTGTAAAGTAGGATCAAGAATTAAACTGGCTTGGAAGCAACTCTCTTGCCTCTAGGAGTTCAGCATGAGCTTTATTGGTAGAATAATGAGAAAACGCTAGCAATGCTGCTAGCCAGGCTGGGTGTTTTGTGAACAGAGGACTTCAGTCTGCCCTGTACTATCAATCTGGCACCTTTCACAATATTAAATATATTGTTAAAGATACACAGTATCTCTTTGTAAATGTGCATAGTGGTTTCACTGCAAGACTGAAATGTCTTTTGGCTAATGTCAGTATCTTAGTTATACTAATAAGTCACAGAGGCCTCACTACTGACAAAAGCATCAATAGATAACTTACAGTGGGTTTGTCAATGCTCCTGACAGACAAAACATCACACGAAGGGTAGATGGTCTGAGGTAGGGGCCACCTTGTATGGCATATTCAATGTAGCCTGAGTAATAATATCAATTAAAGTTTGTTAACTTATCTCTGAGGATTTCTCAATATCCACACAGATAACACAGCTCTCTTGATACACTTGAGGTATGTTTTAAAATTGAGCCTATATTGAAATGCAAAAAGTCATCAGTCTTTTCTAATCAGCACACAGTGCATGTCTTGCATTACAGATAAATGTTTTACAGAATTTCTTTCATCTAATTTGTTGTAAATCTAAGCTTTTCTCTTTCTGTAGTGACAGTTTTCTTTTTGTACTGTATAGGTGGCTAGTTAGGACATTTGGCTAGTTCATAACAGCTTTGGACAAGTGGGTTGGTTGTTCTATTTAAATGTAAAGATGTAGAAGAAAAGTAAATAGTCTATATTTTTAAGTTTTCCTCCTGAGAATGTAAAAGTAGTAAATCTGAGAAATTAGATTCCACTACATTGAAACACACAGGAGCAAAGAAAACACTATATCCTTTTCTTTCCCCCTTGTGCCCAGTTAAACCTCCATCCTTTTAACCAGTCTGTTTGCCCTTATTTGTCATTCATTTCCAGCTGCCTAGAGCAGTTAACACCCAGGCTCTGAGTGGAGCAGGAATATTGAGGATGGTGAACAAGGCTGCCGACGCTGTCAACAAAATGACAATCAAGATGAATGAATCGGATGCAGTAAGAGCTGATTTTTTGGCTTGAATAATGAGATGAATTAATGAGCCTCAACAATTGCATTTTAAAGCGGTAGAAGTAGAAAATGGGTTATTAATTTGCTTATTGGCTTGAATTCTTAGCTGTATCAGTTGACCACCCTGGTAGCACCTGGATAATTTGCTTCTTCAGAACCAGAAATGTTGTTGGTAATCTAATTTGTAATGCTTGACTCTTTCATCTTTTGTCAGTGGTTTGAAGAAAAACAACAGCAATTTGAGAATTTGGATCAGCAACTTAGGAAACTTCATGCCAGTGTTGAAGCATTAGTCTGCCACAGAAAAGGTAACTTCACTTTTTTGTGACTGCATGAGCTTTAGGAAGTGATGATGACACAAGAGCTAAGCATGTGAGAGCTCTTAGCTAATTATTAGTTATGCAATTTATTTTAATGCATAAATCTTCTAATTGTACCTTTTATTTTAAACTGCTCTAGTATTTTTGTATATATGTTTATATTCTTAAATTTAACCAGAGTATTCCTAGAGTTACTGTATCAATTTAGCTTTTTTTCTTTCTCCCTTGCACCATTTCAATACCACACCTACGAAGTGAGTCTTCTACAGTAGACATCCATAAATTTATCTCTAGGTCTCATGGCAAGAATAATTTCTTTCTTAACAAGAAGTGGCTGCATAAATCCATTTAAACACCTCTTGGTTCAATATTGCTCTCTTAACTAAGTTTAAGCTCTTACACGAATTTGCTATTCTTAATTTGGTCCACATAATGATACATCATCAAAGTACTGTTAAAGGAAGCTTCTCTGGAAAGATAAGTAGTCACAGACTATTAGCTTTTTGTTCACTTATTTTAAAGATAAGTAAAGCTTGTAAGTGTGTAAGCGGCCTGTGTTGCTTTTTTGTCAAAGATGGCCTTCCATGAGATGATTAATAAAA
The DNA here is from genome assembly GCA_013396755.1 of Sclerurus mexicanus. Taxonomy (NCBI): domain Eukaryota; kingdom Metazoa; phylum Chordata; class Aves; order Passeriformes; family Furnariidae; genus Sclerurus; species Sclerurus mexicanus. The sequence goes on from VWZF01006902.1 coordinate 35,168, forward strand.
AACCCAAGCCCCCCTGCAAAAGCACATCCCAAACCAAAAAAAAAAAGAAACAAAACCCCACAATTTTGATTTGTAGTTCAAGGAAGATCATGAGTGTGCTTTCTGACACTGTCACATTATGTTAAAATATGGTGTCACTTTTGAGCTCTTTCACAAGTACATGAAAGTGTCATAAGTTGCTTTCATATAATTCTAAGCACAAATTACTCTCTGTAGTTAAAAAAAAATAAAAAATCTTTAGCCAGCTGTCCTTAAGGCTAAAGAGTATTTAAGACGTAATGAAAAATGGAAATTTTGGTTTACTGTTGATTTGACATCTGATTTATAGATTTGGAGAAGTGTTGGTTTGTTGGTTTTTTTAAGAGTTGTGTTTTAATTGTAAAGGTTTCAAATATCTGCAGACATTGTCCCTCTGCAGTTACTTCTGGTGTTAGACAATTTTGCACAAGTAGCAAGTAGCAGAGCTGCAAACAAACCTGCGTTTTTAATCCTGACGTAATTGGGACTAAACATTGATTCAAAGTGCCTTCATAGAACTTAACTTCAGACAGGATTACTTAACATAGGATTTGATGAGACAATTGCACCAGTATTTATTAATAAATAAGCTCAAAAACTACCTCCACAGATGCTGATATGTGAGAATTGTTCATTTTTTATTTTAAGGCATGTCAGAATGTGTCAATACATTGCAGTATGCACAGTAAAAGTTACTTAAAAATCAATAAGAAGTTCCAAGAGAAATAAATTTTACTCAGGGTAGTGGTGGTTTTGTGAAAGAGTTGGGATTTTTCCACTTTGAACTTAATGAAATAACTGTGCTGTAAACCTGTTAAAATTCTGGATTTACTCTGTGAGTGATTTGGCTTTTGTTTTGTGGGCTTGCATTTTCTCTGAGCTGGCCAGTTGAATAACACTGAAGTGACATTTTTTTCTGTGTCTTTTGCTAGACAGAGTAATCATGGCATAACAGACTCAGCAGAACATTTACTGGTCAAAAGGTTTTTACACAGGAGTCTTTCTCTTAAGCGTGATTTCATTGTGTTCTCCTTGTGTATTTTATCCTGACCTTTAGCTTCTGTTTTTCCGTTGGTGAAGTTAGTAGGGTTGAAATTGGGCAGAGGTCTCTGCTCCACTGATCTGTGCTACTGAGTAATATAACAAATTAACTGTGTTGTACTGAACATTACTCCTGTGTTTCAGAGCTTTCAGCCAACACAGCTGCCTTTGCTAAAAGTGCTGCCATGTTAGGTAACTCTGAGGACCACACTGCTCTATCTAGAGCTTTGTCTCAGCTTGCAGAGGTTGAGGAGAAGATAGATCAATTGCATCAAGAACAAGCTTTTGCTGATTTCTATGTATTCTCAGAGCTGCTTGGTGATTACATTCGTCTGATTGCTGCAGTAAAAGTGAGTACTACTAGGAAAAATACCAATTTTGTGTTTAAAGTCAAATTCCTCAACTTGTAGATTTAGGGTAAATGTGTGCATTTGCACATGTTGTAACACAGTTAAGACAGTTAAGTTTTTGTCTGAAGTTCTAGCTGGGTAAAGTGAATGCATTAATGATCAGTAATTCCAATTATAAAAATAGTTGTGATCAAAAATGTGAATGGAGTAGTAAGATCCAGAGAAAATGCAAATCTACTTTGAGCAGTACTGATTGTATGCAGTATTTGGGGACACCATACTCAACTGTGTTTAAACATACTATCTGCTTCTTTCAAATTACTTATTGTTACACTATGCTCATAAATTTTCAAGAGCATAATTGAGCTATATGTGGTAGATAGCCAATAGTTTCTGTAAATAAGAAAAAAATGCAATTTGTGGCTTTACGTCTCATTAAAGAAAATATTCAACTTAGGTGTGAGCTATGCTTCACAGCTTAATTAGGTTTTGACATGGGAAGGCGTGTCCGTGAATCGTTTCAAGAAATACCTTTGAGCTTGCCAGTTTATTTGAAGTACATATTTTTCTTTTTACTTTATTTCTGTTTTTTACTAATATGTATATTTTAATTCTGCTACTGTAGTCCATTGCTAGCAAAAATATGTTGCTGAATATGCTTGTAATCAGTATGCACAAAAGTTTGCTAGAATCTGCATGCATAGAATTGTCTGCATAATAGAGCTCTTTGTGGTGGTTGTTTTGGTAGTATTTTGATGGAACGAGGCACATAAAATGGTTTGGGGCACTATCAGAACTATCTGTTCCGAAAAGGGTTCTTCTTAAATATTTACTCTGTTGTTTGTGGAAGGTATTGAGCTGTGCAAGCGTGCTGTCAGATGAAATGCAAGACATGGGAGACACGCTAAGGTTTCTTTGAGTATACTTCACACAGAACCACGCAGAATATGCTCAGTTGGAAGAGACCCAGAAGGATCATTGAGTCCAACTCCTAAGTGAATAGCCCATATGGGGTTGGAATCTGCAACCTTGGTGTTATTAGTGCTTTGCTCTAAGCAACTGAACTAATCTCCAGCTTTATCCAGAATTACTTTTTCCTGCTGAGAATCTAGATAGCTCTGACAATTCCAGTTGTTTAATAAATTTGTCTATTCTTGCAGGGTGTGTTTGACCATCGAATGAAATGCTGGCAGAAGTGGCAAGATGCTCAGGTTACTTTACAAAAAAAACGTGAAGCTGAAGCAAAGCTCCAACTTGCCAACAAACCTGATAAATTGCAGCAAGCTAAAGATGAGATAAAAGAGGTAATGTTATCAAACATTATTTTGGAGGTCAGAACTTGCTGCATTAGCTCATTCATTATGCATTAATGCTGCTTTATACCATTTTTATTTACAAATCACTTACTTATTTGCTGTTTTCCATATTTACTGAAATTGTTGAAAGGAGTTTATTTAAAATACTAAATGTGTGCAAGTGTTACTCATTGTAAGATCTGTAAGGCAGTTAATACTCTCTGTACAGTCTGGGAAATGGGAGGAGGGGAATGTGTGCAAGATAATGCTTTTAACTGTTAACAGATCACTTGGATAGGCAGCAGAGCATCTCTTTGTTTCTAAAGCTAAGATAACTTGGCTAAACCTAGCAAAGGCAACTAATAGAGAACTGTTCCCATGTTTTGCTTAATTATGCAGCATATCTACCCATATATATATATATGCATGTATATATGGTGTAATTTCAGTAAAAATAAATCTAACATGTTGAAGTGTCATAATTTATACACTTTTTCTGTCATGCTTCACTAAGGAAATTGAGGAGGTAGGACAACTTAATTATTTAACACTAATGCATTCTAATTTTACTCCAGTACTCTATTAAATAATGGAAGAACATTATTGCAGATTTCAAGCTCTCTTACACAGTTGCTTTGTTTGGCTTCCTCATTGGTCACTAACCACATGCTCCTTTGTTCTTTTTGCCCATCAGTATACTTTGCATAGTATTGAAATTACTCATTAACTTGACTTTTTCTTAAAAAAGCCTTTGTTTATTGAGAAAACTTAGTATCACTCTTGTGTGACCACATTCTTGCTGATTCCCTCTCTTGATGTCACCCATCCATTCACAATACATTTCTTGATTATTGGAAGTCCTAGGACATAATCAGTGATCCTTTCCTAGTCCAAATATTAAAATAATTAATTAATTTTTTTCTTAAGGATTTATTTTTCCTACTTTATTGGATCATTAGAGAAGGTTTTTAGTAAATCCACAATTTAAATGTGCTGATTGAAAGTTCTTGCTGCCATTGAAATGTGTTCAGAGTTGCTGAATTCTGTAATAGTGGATCTTCTGGCAGAGAAATTGCAAAGTGGAAGCTTGCACAGCTTGAGCATCATCCATGACTCAGTTGTTTTTTCATGGATAAAAGGGTAAAGAACAGTCCTAGAAATACCTTACTGAATGAGAATTTCCTCCTTGTCAGATACTATAAGATGGCAAACTGTTGTCCCATGATAGTTCCCGTAGAACCTGACATTTGGGCATGCTGAAACTGGAATGTTGTTGGATCCGTCAGATCTGTAGAGAGACTTTCACAGAAATCTGAGGCACCTCTAGCTGATGTGGTAGGAAGGCATGGACAGTCTTAATCTGCCTTTCCTTAGCTGTGTTTTATATTTTTTGAGTTCTTAGATAAGTCTTTAGGCTGTTTTTCCACCACAGGCATCCTATTCTGACTTACTGCTTCATAATGTACATCTTAAAAGGGAATAAGGGGACTCAGAATAAATATAAACTAAAAATAAAAATACGGAGATGTTTATTGGAACACAGATGATGTTTGTCATATCACAACAGTAATTTGACGCTGCATCTCAAAATGCTTTTTGTGAATAAGTAGCACCACTGGATTGCAAGCAGGAGTATGCTACATGGAAGCATATTCCTTCCCTGCTCCCTCTTTCTGAGGAAGATAAATGTTACTGAATATGTTCCCATGTCTCAGGTAATATGTTGAGATGAACAGATACAGTTGTATTTTTAAAACTGCTAGCCTTCATGTGTCTGCAGTGTGAGACTTCACAGTGTATTTACACAGATAGCTTAAACTTAATAATGTAATAAGTGTGTAAAAGCAGTTACAGGGTAATGTAGATGTTGATGATCTCTTCTTGTCTAGCTGTATGTCTTTTCGCAGGAATGAAGGAGACAACCTATTGTCAGGTATCTCAGGATACAATATGGCAAAACCCATAAGAAACACTCTTCCTCAGAATTTTCCTCTCGTGATCTTCTTACCCGCAATAACTTTTCTACTCCTGCTTCCTATATAAACAGTTTCCACTAAAAAAGAAGACTTGTGCATTGGCTTACTAAAACAACGTGTATTCTGATTAGAAAGCAAACAAACACATCCTCAGTAGCTTTTCAACAGAAAAGTGTTAATTACATACTTGACCATAGGCAGAAATAAAGATTTAATCATCTCTTCTGGGATGAGGAAAGTACAGGGAATGAAGCTTTGAGACTCTCTGGTGTTTGATTGGACAGATTTAGATTAATTTCTTATGATGTCTGTAAAGGGAATAGCAAGTAAAACCTTAGAGATCCATTTTCTTTTTTAAAGAATAATTTAAAAATGTTACACTTCTTAGTAGCTGTACTAAGGTATTTTTACGTTTTATCTACAGATAGTGTTACCTTACAGATGCCGTTGTTTAACTGATCTGGTGACATTCTATTACACAAATTTGAAATTATTGTACAACTTTCCCATAAGTAGGCAAAAAAAAAAATCAAACAGGTTCTTTTAACTCATAAATGACTATAAATATGGTAAAAAGAGTTCAGATACTGGTAGACTGAATGAACAACACAAACTCTTACCTCTGCATGTCTTTCCTTTGCCAGTGGGAGACAAAAGTTCAGCAAGGGGAAAAAGATTTTGAACAGATCTCCAAAACCATTCGCAAGGAAGTGGGAAGATTCGAGGCATGTATAATTTTGTCCAACTAAATTACAGTTTTACTTCAGACAATATTGACATTCCAAGTAAAATCCGTTAAGAAGTTAATATGCCATAATTTATTTATTAACAGAAGGAACGAGTGAAAGACTTTAAAACTGTTATTATCGAGTACTTAGAGTCATTAGTGCAAACGCAACAGCAGGTAAGATAAATTTTAAGCTTTGTACAAGTTAATATTTAGTGCATTCCATATTAGGTTAGAAAAAAATGAGCTTTAAATATAGTAATTTCCAAAACAAAAAGAACTACTTGTCTGTACTGTATTGGAGAATGCTATGATGATTGCAGGTTGCTTGCTATTGCTATACTCCCTTGCACAGTTGGCATTCAGGAAAGTAAGAGAGGAGCTTCCTTAGGGATACAGGCAAGCGGACAGTTTTGTCATCTTCCAAAACCAAAGTAGTATTTCCACCTACAGACTGGAGTAAACTGTAATCAGTATGTACTTACAGTTACTGAAGAAACTTCTATACTCAAATGTTTATTGCTCTTTTTAAAAAGTATGAAATATTACTGAATATTGTAAAGCATTAAAACAGTTTCCAGTGTCTCAGAAGTTGCAGCCTTGTTCCCAAGAAAGTGTCTGGACTCTTTTGTTCATTCCAGGAATAGAACCCTCCTGATTTGTTTAAGTAAAAAAAAAAAAAAAGGGGTCCTTAGACAAAAGAATAACAGACTGAGCTGTCAAAAAAAAGTGTAATTGTACTCTATAGAATTGTGTTCAACATGTGGTAAAATATCTGTAGCTCTGAGCAGATTTGTATTTATTACCTGGTTTTTTTCTTGCACTATATAAAAACATGAATGAATAAGCACCTGTGTTCTAATTTTGTCTGGTGGAGCCAAGTTTACCACAGGAGGAGGTAGGTATCTGTTGTCTTTTCTAACATTTAGTACTTAATGAGTGATTTTCCCTTCTCTTCAAGCTAATAAAATACTGGGAGGCATTCCTACCTGAAGCCAAAGCCATTGCCTAAAAGAAGAATATTCCAAATGACAAGACACGCTGGATGTTTGTCCTGGATAAAACTTAAATTCCACAGTGAAATCACTTTAAATCATCCAAATAAACCACTATATATTTTATGAATTAACATGTGGCTTTTTTTATATACCACAGCATTTTACTAACAAGCTGCATGTCCTGACCCTCTTTGAAGTGGACTGTGGCATGATGTTCTGCAATACATTGCTGAATTGAACACTATTGTGTCTTAATACTTGCACTGAAGTGTGCACTGCAAGGCCAGAAAGCTGATATTTTTGTTCTTTAAAATACAGTGTTCTGTAGTACGTTTACCTGATCTTTATGAAACAAATTTAATTGCATTGATTAATGTTCACTTAAACATTCCTGTACAAAATCATGTTTTTGTGATTACAATAATAAAGGGATGTACCTTGTGAAACATTAAACACTCTGGTTTTGTGTCTCTAGATACTTACTGTTCAGAACAAATTGAGATTATATCCAAGGCAAAAACAACATATAGTAAAGAGTGCTGGAGAAGGTATTAAAGATCCACAACCAAGTATTTGTGGTCAACTGTTCTGTTTTTAATTTTGAATCTCTTCATTACAGGTATTCTCTTCACCTCAAGTTATTACTGCCTTGGCAAACTGTAATGAATTAATATTTATAGATAAAAAGACTGATGCTTGGGCAACAGACAGACATAAACTGGAATCTCCTTCAAGTGTTTACAAAGCTTCTGCAGAGTTAAAATTACCTGCATGGTCAAATACTGGACTGATAAGTTTCCTCAGTGTTCTTGGGATACAAAAGGAAAAACAAAAGCAGTAATTAGGGTGATCAGGGAGTAAGTAATTCAGCTGAGTGCATGTTAGTTGTAAGAGCTAGCATTCTACTTGGATTTTCTTGAGTAGAAAATATATTTGCAGGGACTGGTTATCCCTTCTGCAAGAAATCAGAGCAGCTAAACATTTCTCTGAAATACGCGGTATTAATATAGGATATACTGTCCTGTCATTTTAATGACATACTGAACTTGCCAATGGCATGTATTAATATAACAAATTTTAGACAAATACTAATCATATAAAATACAGGAGAAGCTGTTGCTTTCAGCTAATCATAAAACTGCAGGAAGAACCCGTGAATTTATGTTATTTGTGGTCAAATACAAAGAAGTACACAATACCATTTCTGAACAGAATGAAAATGTACATTTGGCTGGAAGACCATACTCTACAACAAAATTAGTGTAAACTTTACAAATTAGTGTCTTGTGTTGTTTCTGTTAACTCAGCATTTCTGGGAGTCTTCAAGGAAACTAGAACAGAAAACAGACAAACAACAACAAAAAAACCACCAACAAACCGAAACAAACAAAAATACCCAAACCCAACTTAACCAAGCCTTTATCAAGCATCTTTTTAATTTGTTAAATGCTAAAACCTTAAGCTTGTAATACCTTATGCATTTATCTTGTAACTGCTTTTTGAAAAGCTCAAATATGCAACAGATTTATGATGGGAAAACTCAGCTAGATGTAACACTCTATTAAGTGTTATGATGTATTTGACTTTGGCTTGCTCAGTGCTAATGTAAATTGATCAACAGCTCAGTCTTACACTTCAGATTTGTTCCATAGAGAGTGAAAATTATATTTCCAAAACTAAAGACTTAATTTGGACATGCAGGGTTCAAAATTTGTAAGCATGTCCTTTTCATGATCTTTTTTGTCTAAGTGTTTTATCCAGCTTTCTTAGTTCTTGATCTCTTTTTTGCTTCTGTCAGGATTTGAATTTGGTTGAATTATGGATCAGATTCCTTCTCTCTGTGAGGAGAGAATGAAATAGAGCTTTCACATTAGTCTCCTGGCAAGCGTTAGTGTCACTGTCTGTACTGGACAACTGAAAACAAGAATGAATTGTATAGCTTTTTTTTCTTAAAACCCAAACCAAAATCCAGACCCTGTTGAGGAACAAAAGGATAATGGCATTTCTGGAGCTCAGTGTCACAGAGGGTTGGTTTTGGTTGCTCATACCAAAAAAATTGTATGTTTTTTCTGCATCATGAGGTTACCTTGAACAGAAGATCCTGATCCCCTGCCATGTTTGGCTAGCATAAAACTGGTTGTTTCAAGAATCTGTTAATTTATTTTGTGTATATTCCCATACATATGAAGATTGAAGGTTTGCTTACTGTCTTTCCTACTACAATTAACCGGTATTAGCAGGTGTTTCTCAACATGGTGAATGGAGGTGTTGCTGAACTATTTCCTCTGTGAAGTTCACTACAGCACACTACATTTAAGTGTTTCCTCAAAACTCCAAGCCAGTGTACTACAGAAGAATCACTAGCATGAGCAAAATGAGTGCAAAATGATGAAATGCATTTGAAATACTGTATAAAAGACAAGGTGCTACTGAAGTCTAGTTTACTTTCCAGGTTAAAGTAGACTGTAGATGTTTGCAACAACTTAAAACCATTCCCATTCTTCTATCCATCATGCCTATGGTCCTTTTTGAATTAAAAATATATGACATGAAGTGGTTCAAATTGAAGATGTGAGTTCTTAAACTGATGTTCAGTATACTAAAAGTCTCTGATTCTTTAGTCACTCCCTTTTGAAACAAGATTCTGCTTCCCTATCAATTATTCCCTCTTCTAAGTTATTTTCCCTCTGAAAGCACCATATGGGCGTTTGTTTCAGCATCTGTGGAGTTCATGCCCCAGATATGTCCATTTCTTTCAAATTGTGGAGATGAGTTGCTGGCTAATGCATTCTGTGCATTTAAGTGAATAGCCAACCACCACTAAAATTATGTGTATAGTGAAATGATTGTCTTAAAGGAAAACAAATAGGGAAAAAAAACCCACATTTTTTTTCTCTCCTTCCACTTTAGAGTAGAACAGGTTGTGGAATAATTTGAATCTGTGGCAAAACATGAGTCCACTACAATCAAGTAAGAAGAAAAGGTTCAGCATTATAGCAGGTTATACAAAGTAACTTAGGCAGAATCCTTCTAGCAGGATATTTGTATGAAAACTAAAGTAAAAGAAATATGCTATGAAAATGGAATGACAAGAAAAAACTTGAGGTAAACCATGTATCTGTAGCTGACTTTGACAAGTTTACTTAAAACCAGTCTTTCTAGTAGCAACTGAAAAAAACCCTTAGGTTGTGATCTAATTAAGGACTTTTTTTTTTTTTAAATTCTGTTTTGATGTGTATTTTACTTATCACTTTTACTAGAATTTTCATATGGATTTCTTTGCCTATTTCTGTTCTGGAAACTAGCCCTTCAGAAGGTCCTCGAATAATGAAATTAGTGGAAACCAAAGTTACCTATATTCATTCCTTTTTCTCTCCTGTGAACGAATCTAACATGATGAATGCTAAATCCCCACTCCTTGTATGAAAAATTGCACAGTGACAACTTTGGGAAAAAAGAAACAGAAGTAGCCAAAAAAGGGTGAGATTGATGAATCATAGATTCATTTCTGTAATCATGGAAAGTTAAGGTAGAATCTGATGATGGCTATCAGCAATTGGAGGGAGTATATTATTAATTTTTTTACATTCTGGAGGAAGTTACCTTAAAAATATAACCCAAGATACTGATATCTGTAAAAACACACAGCACTGAAGACCAACACCTATATTTTCTGTAGTATTGGGAGCCTGCTCAACAGATGAATTTGAAGACAGTCTATGTCGCTGTAGAGCCCAACCGTTTTACAGTTCTGCTTTTAAGATTACTAACATGGTTTTACTACATATTACACTAGTTCAAGTCAAGCTGCATTTAAAATACATTCTCCTTGCTTTGTTGTTTGTGGGAAGCATTGTATTGTTTATGCAGTTAGCTTTCAAAACCAAGAATCCTGGATGATTTTGAACACATTTTGATAATATTTTATGAAGTATTGTTTCTTAAATTTTTGATGCTCAATGTATTAGGCAGAAAGAATCCTTGGCCACCCAGCCATGTGGAGAAATATTTTTTTTTCTTTAGCTGTAACTTTAAAGATTAGCCAACTAATGATGATATATTGTGCAAATTAAGTATTTAACATTCCAAAACATATTGACGTATTTGAATTCAGCTCACCATGTAATCTTCCTTGTTCCTCTTGGCTGATGCACAGTCAAAAGTTCCATTATATTCTATTGAATTTGAAACCAGATTAATGTCTAAAACTTTTCTTTGTTAATAAGTTGTATGATATTAAGGAGAAAAGTAGCTTTTTGAAGTTACTGCTTTATAGATTGCAAACAACCACAAACAGTGCTCCTATGGAATTTTTCTATTGGCTTCTCATCAGCATAAATGTATTATGGCACAAATGGTGTCATGAGAGTTATCCATCCATTTTGTATTAGGGGAAGAACAGAAACTAAGCCTGAAGACTGGAGTCTTAGCCGGAAAGTAACAGTAGTGATAGCATGGTAATTATTCTCTAGCATGCCCACCTTTTCCAGGCTGATAAGACTTATTGCATGGGTAGTCCTTTCTTGGGATTACTATAATGTGTCAATCAGAGGGTGCTTTGGGGGAGACATGCCTTTCAGTCCAAGGACATGGTGGAGAGCACACTGGGACTGGCAATATTGCTCTTCTCACCTCTGCTGCAGAGCACTGCTGGAACTGTCCTGCTGGTCATCAGCAGTGGGGGCATTGGCACAGGAGCTGCATTACACAGAAACAGATGCCTGAGGACTATCTGGCTTTGATTACAGCTCATTTTTTACTGTTCTTGTTACTTAGCTTCAGTTTAGCAAAGTGAACTAGTGTCAGTTTGCTTTAGTCCTCTTGGTTTTGGTCAAACAATTACTATTTTGTATCGAATTATTAAGATCAAAAGTGTTTGCTTAGAGCAAAATATAATTAAATTTACCTGCCATTAAAGAGAAATGGAGGGGAAAGGAGCTTGTAATGTTCCGCTCTCCCACCCCAGTGTCACTAGTCTAGAAGGAAGCAAGTTAGTTGTCAAAAGACATTTCAAAAAGCTGATAGCATAACCACAAGCATCAGACAAGTTTGGTTTCTGTCCTTTTTTTTGAGATATGTTATTATACTTGACTCTGCTTATGCAAAATCAAACCCTGTATACACATGAACTTATAATGGTAGCTGCTCTCTAAAAGACGGGCACGAGATGGTGAAGTTCCACATCTCAACCCCTTTTAGCATCTGAGACTCCCCAGCATTCATAAAACCTTACAAGGTGCATTTTAAAGTATGGACATCTAATACAGCTGCAGTTTGTTGTCATTTTGCAGTGCTTCCAAATGGTCTGAACGTTGTGGTTAGCAAATTTGTGCATTTGCCTGCACAACAGTATTGCCTACTAAATGCACCTGATATTCCACCTTCTGTTTCTGCTTCATTGTTCTTGTAGCCATCAAAACAGCTGCTTATTTTGGATAGTGAGAAGTGTTATTTCTCCAATGGCTAGAAATCGCCTGCACATCTCTGAAATGGTTTGGTTTGCAGTTCTAAATAATAAAGTTAAAAGGCAGCGTCTCAGGAACTGACACAACATGGGCAACTTTGTGCATTGCTACTTTTTTTCCCCCTCCCTTAATTTTGTGTCCATTCAAAACCACTGCAAAAGGTGCTTCTGCATTTGTGCCATGACCAACCTGGTCATGGCAGAATTGTGTGCCGCCATTCAGCACTCGACCTGGATAAGCTGGAGAACTGGGTGGAAAGCAACGTAATGAAGTTCAACGAAGGTACGTGTAGGGTCCTGCAGCTGGGGAGGAATAACCCCAAGCAGGAGCACAGGTTGGGGAGCACCTCTGCAGAGAAGGACCTGGGACTGCGGGTGGGTGACGAGTGCCATGAGGCAGCACTGTGCCCTTGGGGCCAGGAGGGCCAGTGCTGTCCTCGGGTGCATCGGGAAGAGTGGCCAGCAGGTCGAGGGAGAGGATCCTGACCCTCTGCTGAGCCCCGGTGAAACCTTAGCTGGAGTGCCGTGTCCCGTTGGGGATGGCTCAGCGCAGAGCCGAGACGCTGCCGCGGAGGGCCGAGCGCGGGGCCACGGGCAGGGCGAGGAGGGGCCTGCGGCACCGCTCCTGCGGGGAGGCTGCGGGAGCGCGGCCTGTGCAGGACCGGGGGGGACTGCGCGGCGATCCTGTCCATACCTACAAATATCCCAAACCCGGTGCGCAGGGGAGGGTGCCCGCAGGCTCCTTTCGGCGGCGCCGGGGGCCGGGACGAGGAGCAGTGGCCGTGAAGGGACCACGGGGAGCTCCCCCTCAGCACGGGGCTGCTCCTCCCCGCGGCGGTGCCGGA
>VWZF01006902.1:47911-72840 GCA_013396755.1 Sclerurus mexicanus
GAGCGCTGGGGCGGCGGCCCGGGGGCTCCCTCTGCACACATTGCCACCCCCGGCCGCGCTCCTGTGCCGCCCGCTCGGCCCAGCTCCGGAGGCCCTTCCCACCCCCGCAGTTCGGGCATGGCGCTTTGAGCTGCGGCGCGCAGCCAGCGCTGGGTAAATCCATGCCTCTGCAAGTTAATTCTTCCCCCTCCGTTTCTGCCGTGCTCCGAAGTAACGCCCCAGCTCTGGCCGCGCCAAGGCCCCTGTTTTTGTTAAAATCGCGTTCTTCCCGAGGGACCGGGGCCCTTCCCNATCCCATCCCATCCCTGTCCCACTCAGCACAGGAGAGCCCTCTCCGCTGTCCCAGGTGAGCCGTGAGCAGGGAGAGGCCGCTGCTCCCTGCTGAGACAGGCACATGCTGGGTGCAGCTCTGGGCTCCCCACAAAACAAGCTGTCGTGAGTCACTGCACGGCCAAACATGATGAAGGGACTGGAGTACATCTCGCGTGAGGAAAGGCTCAGAGAGCTGGGACACCTTGGAGAAGAGATGGGACAGGGGAATTTCAACGTGTACAAATGATCTGAACGAGGGGGCAAAACTCTTCTTGTTGGTGCCCAGTGACAGGAAAGGTGGCAGTGGGCAAACATCAGAACACAAGGAATACCATCTAAACGTAAGGCAAGACTAGTTTGTTACCATGAGGGTGGTCAAGCAGAGGTTGCCCAGAGGATTCTGAAGTGTCCATCCTTGCACGTTCTTAAAACCTGCCTGGGCATCATCCTGGGCAGTCTGCTGTATAGCTGATGTTCCCTGAGCAGGCGAGTTAGTCTTCATAGTTTTTAGAGGTCCTTTTTTTTCCCAGTGGTTTTCTCATCCCATGAAACTGTTGGAGTGTAACACTTCTGCATATTGCTGGATGGAGACAGGGGATGCTGTGGACCAAAAACCAAGGCATATGACTGGATGGGGATATTCAAGGCTGGCTTCTAATGTATTAATTGAGTAGTTTGGACCTGTTAAGAAATACCGTGAAAAAAATGAAATCCAGGTGAATTGCTAGAAGATTGATCCATATAGGCATAGTTCCATGAAGCAAGTGCATCTCCCTGATGCTTAATGCTGTATGTTATTTAGTCCTCACTACTGGCAAGTGTTTGCAATCCTTCTGAACCACTTTAGATACGTTAATGTGGGACTGTAACTGCATAAAAATTTCTACGTCGTAGGTGAACTTAATTGTAAGTCGTTCCCTACAATACATCTGTGTGATTTTGGAGAATGAAACTGGCTTTAAAACATTTAGACTGAATGTGGTTACAATAACACAGATGTTATTATCCCACCATGTCCTAGTTAAACAGGTTAGTTGAAGTGACAGAGTGATTTCTAAGATGTTCATGTTGCACAAATATTTTTCATAGCAGTATTTATTTTTTGGGGTTTATTTGTTTTTTATTTCTTTAATAGTAATTCTGTCAGTGAATCCTGCTATTTAGAGGATTTGATCTGTTTTGAATTTCATAAATGTTAAGCTGTTTAAGCTTCAAAGAAATCAGAAATTAAATGATATCTTTCTAGAAGTCTTTCAAGAAAATGATCTTGAAAGTGAAAATCTTTCATTACAACACTGTGGATTGTTACAGCACTGTTCTTCTTGGGTTGCTTACTGGTGATGAGTCGTGGATCTGAAACTTGCTGTAGCTCAGCAGATTTTGGTAGTTGTTTGTGCATGATTTGTTTGCCTTTTCAGTCAGATGAGGGGGTTTATACTGCATTCCATCCAAAAATTATTATGCTTTATGCTGTCCATGAAACTGTTCTACAAGTTTGGGTGGGTCAGGCGTGCTGGTGGGAGAGGATATGGAAAACAGTACTGATACTAACATTGTGTATTTCCTTTATGTATTAAAGAACCTATGGGCTATGCATGAGGAAGGCTTATGCCAATGTAGTTGTCAATTTGTTTTATTGCTAAATGATTTGCATAAGTATTGTTCCAAGTACAGAAATTCAAATGATTACTCTATATGCCCTTCTTCCAGCAAAACTGAGGTTAATGAAAGCTTACCCTTGCCTGTACTAGCTAGGAGGATACTGTGTAGACAGATATATTTATCATATGTATTTACAATAGGAATTATTTTGTTTTGAGCAACAAGGTGTTCTCACTTTGATGGTTGGAGCTAGTGAATGTTTCTGTGCGTACACCACATCAGCTCTCATTCCTGTGGGGGTTAACAGTCAGGAAGTGATACATACATACAAAATTTGAGAATTTCAGGGTAGTGAAGTGTTTACAAGCAGATTTCACCAATTCTGTGCTATGTAAATCTGATGAATTAGAAAAGTTAAGTGGAGTAAGTGATGCTATGAAATATCTATTTGAAATGTAACCTTCAATTAAAGAGGATAGGTGCAATCCTGGACAAGTGCAGTTTATCTGAGAATGGTGTTTTTCTATGAAGTTCTGTAGGCAATTCAATTCCAGTTAGTTTGCATTGTCAGCCTTATGTACAGTGTTAACTTTTAAAACAGATCATGGAACAGATCCTCCTAGAAGCTCTTCTAAGGCACATGGAGGACAGGGAGGTGATTCAGGACAGCCAGCACAACTTCACCAAGGGTGAGTCCTGCTTGATCAACCCAGTGTCCCGCTGTGATTGAGTGACTCCATCAGTGGGCAGGGGAAGGTCTACACATGTAATTTATGTGGACTTCTGTAAAGCTTTGATATGATCCCCCCTTCCTTTTCTCTCTAAATTGGAGAGAGATGGGTTCTATGGGTGGACTGTTGGATGGATAAGGAATTGGTTGAACAGTCATGTCCAGAGGGTAATGGTCATTGGCTCAGAGTCCTGATGGACATCAGTGACAAGTGGTGCCCTCAGGGCTCTGTACTGGGACCAGTGTTATTTAATATCTTCACTAATGGCACAGAGGGACTGAGTGCATGCCCAGCAAATTTGCAGATGACACATTTTTCCAGTCTTTTAGTACATAAAGAGGATTTTTAAGAAAGATGGGGACAAGCTTTTTATTAAGGTTTGTTGTAGTAGGACAAGAAAAGATGGTTTTAAACTAAAAGAGGATAGATTCAGGGTGGACCTAAGGAACACAGTGAGAGTGGTGAAAACACTCTACAGGTTGCCCAGAGAGGTTTTAGATGGCCCAGGATACATTCAAGGCCATTTAGATACCTGGAAACATTCAAGGTCAGTTTGGACAAGGCTCTGAGCAACCTGATATAGATGACGATGTCCCTGCTTATTGCAGGGGGGGGTGGATTACATGACCTTTAAAAGTCCCTTCCAATCCAAACTATTATGTGATTCTCTGGTCACTGGAGTACTACTTTACACAGTTAATACTGTCACTATTTTCTTTCCCAGAAGTGTTAGCTTGCTCACAATTAAAATGTTTTCTTGGAATAGCTGGAACAAGGAACTATCAAAGATTAAGCAATTAGTAGCAGGAAAGATGACAGAACTTGAGGCAGATAGAAGATTGCTTATATGCTGACTGTCCACCCATCCAGTCACCAGGGGTTTACAGAGGGTGTCTTCTGCACTGTTATTGCTCTGGCCAGCGCAGAAAAGCAGGGCTGAACAAGGGTTTTTTGGGAAGAGCGGTGATGGTCATCCTAGTGTCTTTTCTCAGGCAGTGGTGGTGGTGACCTCCTGCATGAAAGGAGAGACTGAAAGGAGAGTTTTTCCTTTCTGTGGTGGCTCTGCGTGGCTACCATAAAGTGCTTTCCTGACATCTTTGCATTTCTGCTTTCTTACCTTCAGCAGAGCAGAATCCAGTTCCCCTGGATTTAGTCTACCACTGTGTTCTTACTGCCTGAAAAGACACAAAAGGAATGTTTGGCCTTTTGTTTAAAGAAATTCATTACCAACTTACTGGTTTGTTTTCAGCTTTACTCTGAAACCTGTAGTTTCAGGTTATTTTCTTTTTCTCCTTGATATTGTTAGAGAGCACTGGGAAAGTGGAATGGACAGAGACCCATCAATTCTGGGGAGAGGGTGGAAATGGCTTGCCATAGAAAGTGGAAACTTCTCCCTAGTTTCAGAGGGAAAATTACAGTGAAATTAAGAAATAGAAAGGGTGGGATCTTGACCAGGGAAATGAAAGATTAGAAAGAAAAATTAAGGAAAAGTCTTATTATACGACACTTGAGTTTGGGTTCTGTCAACAAAGTAAATGGGAAACAGAGTTCTTTCAAAAGTCTTTGGTTAACGAGTTCAGCTTTACTGAAGCATTATTCC
Organism: Sclerurus mexicanus; assembly: GCA_013396755.1. Lineage (NCBI taxonomy): Eukaryota > Metazoa > Chordata > Aves > Passeriformes > Furnariidae > Sclerurus > Sclerurus mexicanus. The sequence goes on from VWZF01006902.1 coordinate 52,157, forward strand.
TCAGATATAAAATCTTGAAAGTCTTTTTCCTCCACTCCCTCCCCTGTTTCCCCCAAAAAACCAAACCCAAAACCCTGGAGTAAACTTGCACTTGTTCCAGTTCTGTTTGGAGTATACATAAAATGATGAAACACAGAATAAGGAAAATGTCTGTTTTCCTAGTGAACAATTAAATTTCATTGTCAGTTTAAATTGATGACACTAGCTTCTAAACTATTGAGCCTGTGCTAATAAATGCAACAGTTGTTCATAATTTGGCAGTGAATGACCTTTAAATGTAGACGCTTACTAAGGATGTCCCTAGAGAACAATTCAACTTCAAAATGACACCCACGTGTTCTTGTTATCATTTAAATATGCTCCCTTTGTCAATAACAGAATAATAAATACTAGTTAGATTTCTAATGTTGATTCAGATCCCGGGAAACTTACTGAATAAATTAGTGTACATTTGATTTATATTGACCAAAAAAATTTTACAGTGGTGTTTTGCAGGTCAAGGTGACATACATTTAAATGTGTTGTAGAGCAGAGGGCATATTTGACTGACACAAGTGCTTACTGTGTTTTTAATTAGCACTTCCAATACTACTCCCTAAATTTTCCTGGAGTTGCAAATGTTGTGGAAGTAGGATATGACGTGTAAGATCCTAAACTACTGTGGGTTTTTTGAAAGCCCATAGACTTTGCCTCCATAGAAGCAGCAGTTTAATTATTAGGCTATAGTTGTGCTTATGGAAGTATAAAACAACAAAGATTTATTGTTTGGTATAGTTTATGTATTTCAGCATTCTTTACTGCTAAAGTAAATATGCATAGAGTAAAAAACGGGAGGTTTTTAGTTCTTCTATATGAAACCTGAGAGTAAGTCACGAAAGCAAATTATGAAGGGGGAACATTTTTAAGTGTTGTAGTTACAAAGCATGGAGGGAGTAATTAGGAATTTATCTAAAAACACTTTGAAGAATTATTGTTCCAACCTGAGTGCCTGGACTGTGTTAACTTGGTAGTTTTTAAATATCTGTACAAGATTTGAGTGCCTTGAGCGTGAAATCTGCCAGTGTGAAGAGTACTTGCTTACCAGTCTGGCTTGTACAAGCTCACCACATGTTAACCTTGTCTCACAAGTCCTGTTGAAATCAGTGACACACCAGTCACTCCAATTTCAATGAAGTTAAACAGGAGTATTTGATATGTTAGATCTAATTAGACTTTTTTTCAGTCTTAGTGTCTTCATAGAGGATTTTCAAATGTCCTGGTTACTCCACAAGGGAGCCAGAGTAGGTCTGTACAGACATGTTCAGGAATGATGAAGATGATTTGACAGATGAAGGTAATTTGACAGATGTCAGTGATTGTGTAATGTCAGAAAAATGCTACGCTGATCCTTCTTGTTTGGGTTTTTTGCAGTTCCAATGGAGGAACATGGATTAGTGGAGGAAATATACTTGATAATTTTTGGGTTTTTTGGTGGTAACTTGTGCATTTGTCAGCAGTGATGATTAAATTTCTTTCCTCCAGTCAGTTTTTCTGTTGACAGACTTTGTCAGGGCTATGAAACTGACCACTTCATATGCAGTGGGAACTTAAAAAGTATAAGGCAAGAAACTAAGAATTTTGCAATGCATGTAATGCAGCTAAGGCAGAAATTGAAAAAGAGTAAAACCAATCTGAAATCTGACTGAATTTGTACACAGCAATCAGTTAAAGCTGTTTCCTTTTTTGTGTGTGTTTAATCTGCTTCAGAGTGTGGATGGGTTAGACTGAGACATACAGCTCGAGTGCTGTGTAATTGTTATGCAGTTGCTCAAAGGCCTGCTGATTCACAGTCATGCAATCCTGGTGGAAAGGGCCAAGTAAGATTTCTCTGAGCAGTAAATCCCTTTTGCTGTGTTCCTGACATGAGGGTCGACAGTTGGATATAGAAACAGCAGTGTGATCACCTTGACCACTTTGATGTCTGAAAGGCAAACGTTGACGGTATACCACAACTGCAAAGCATCCATTATCCATTTCTTTCCCAAGATCTACTATTTCGTGGTTTTGATGACGAAGTTACATTCTCAGAAAGATTGGGAGTAGCAGGGCGTTCAGAGATGCATCACAATAAAGATATGGTTGAATTCCATTGTATTTTTGAGAAGTATCGGTGACAAAACTTTCTTAATAACGTAATACTACCAATGGAATTATTGCATCAGATCATCTACACACTTGGTAGTGTTTTCTGTCCATATAGCATCAAATCATGATAACTGTAAAATATTGCCAACGAAGGTAGTGTTAAACCTATGTATGTTCTTTACTTGCCAGGAGTGAGAACACACCACACTTTAAAATGCAACATGAGGGAAAATGTAGGAGAACTCTCCCTTTTTAATTATTGCAGCACACATTTTAATTGGTCTTTGAATTTTTTAATGTCTGTTCTAATTCATTCCAGGTTTAAATGATAATTAATCACCATTGTTACAGCATTTATGATGTTATCTTGGAATTTTCTTGTAAGGTACCTAAGAAATGCTTGTGGGGCAGAGTGGTGGTAGAACTTCAGTGCTACATTTGGGCACAGTGGAAGTGCTTTAGGTATACACTATGGAAGCACGCTTGTGAAGGCCTTCCAGCTACCATTTTCTGAATTATTGTAAGAAACCACTATTTTTCCTGTTTACAGGAACTATGTGAGGACTCGTATCAACTTTCCAGTTTTAGTTTTCTCTAAGCCTGAACTTTCTATGGCTTAGGGAAAACTGAAACAGTGTTGTAAAACATTCTGGAAGGGGATTTTGATGACAAAATGAAAGTGTTGTCATTCCCTTTGAAAGTGGCATTGTATTCTTAGTGGGAAATGAAAGAAGAAGTGTATGTAGCCTGTTAGCAAACTTTGGTCTTAGATGTCCTGATGATAAAGGTCTTGCAGCTAGAACATCAATACCCTCTTTCTGTGAACAGCATTTTAACTAATATTTCAACCTATATATTGTGTTATAAATATTTCACATTTCATAAACCAGTAAATATTGTAGGGTTAAGGGGTTTTTTCAAATAAAGTATTTGGGGTGAAACAGTAAGGCTTGGATACTTTTAGCCATTGAAGTAAGATGAGACAGAAAGAATGCACCATGAGAAAGGAGAACCATCTCCCTACCGGGTTTGGAACAAAGTATATTTTCTCTCATTCCTCCTCTGTCAGTGCAGTGAGAGCTCCACCTCCCGTTCAAAAAAACTCTTCAGTTCTAAAAGTGTATAACTAGGAGATCTGAGATGATTTTTGGATGTTGGATTTGCCCTCAGTGTAGCTGCAGTAATTTATAAGAAGTGACAGTCAACCCTTCACTGCAGCTCACATCTAGTATTTTATTTACTTATATGTCACAGGGTTTCTGGGTCCTAGTTAAGACCAGGGCCTCTATGTGACAGTTGTGGAATAGTGTACACGGTACACGAGGTTTCAAAAATCACTCTTCAGAGAAGTTGCCCACACTTGATAGGCACAGTTGTTTACCTGGTGAGATGTTGTAGAAAGTACTGTCTATTCAAACCTATATTATTACTGTTTGAGTACTTTGTTCCATAACAGAATGATAACAGTATAAAACTTCTGTGGCAGTCTGCTCTCCTGCTAGGTTACCTTGAAAATGGTAAGATAAGAATTACTGAGCTTCGTTGTTTTATTTGTTATATTCCTTGTCTTCTGTAATTGATTCACTTTTAAAAAATGCACTTTTTATAGCAAGGCAGAGGTATTCAAGTGCTGCAGTATCTTCAAACTGGAAAATAATGAAATTTAAAGATTTTCTTATAATCTTTTACATAAGGACTAACAAAGAATCTTGATTAGGTAGTGAAACAATCAACTGTTCAGCAGCAAGTCTCTATTGATTACAATGAATGGCTTTTATGAAAAGGGACCATATGTGTTGAGGAGCACATATAGTTCAGCCAGCTGCCTCTACTTCCGGTTTTGCACAGGACTCTTTTTCTTTGTATAGATTCCCTTCTGTACCCTTTATTGGGTAATCAAGCTCTTTCCAAGAATAGGACTCCTTGGTTATGTGTCTTCCTTGCAATCGAGCTGTAATGGTAATTATAATATAACTTTCTTCTTCCTTTAAGATGGGAGGGGGAGAGTGGAGGGAAGAACATGGCTTGAGTTTAGTCATAAATGAACAAACTAGTACATTTATAGTAATGGCAGGGATGTTATAAAAATATTTGCTTTGCTTTACTTTTGTGAAGAACTGGATATTCAGAACAAGCATTCAAACCAACTTTGGAGTTGAAAGTTATGCCATTGTAGAATCAGAAAATATATTAGCCTATTATTTTTCTGATTTGTTCCAAATTCTAAGGAAAATTATCTCCTGTGATGACATACCATAAATCTTCAAAATACTCCATTCTTATAAACAAGTTTGAGAACATTCAAAAGCTGTTTTCTAATTAGAGGTTCATTCATCCGATAAAAGCTGAAAACCTGGCTTCTGGTTTTATGTTGTAGGGAAGGAGCATAAAAAGTCAGTAAATACCAAAAACATCTATTATTGCTGTTGAATAGAAAATGCCAAGGACCTTGCCTCTTGCTGAGCAAATGTGTCTGTGGTTGTGTGATTGGTAGGAATACAATCTTTGTACTATTTCCTCTGTTTGACACCTATTAGAAAGCTCAAGTAGTATGGCTGAGTTTCTTCAGTGCTCTTATTTTGTTTGTTTGTTTGTTTGTTTGCTTTTTAAAATTTTTCCTTTTCAGATTTGTCCTCTATATCAAAATCTGTTCTTTCGAGAACTCTGGTTTTACCTTGCCTTTTCAGAAATGTTTCAATATCAGACACAGAGGTTTTGCCATAAATTCTTAGTGCCATTTGGGCAGAGAGAAGGCATATTTTTATGTGTTTGTTAAAACAATTCAGTAAGAACTTTTTAGGATGTTATTGGAGAGTGTGGTTTTCCTCTCTCAATTAAGGCAGTCCTTACGTTGGCCTGAATTAGAGACAAAGTAGGAGAATATAGTTTTTTAAAGTTCAGAACTTGCAGCTAAGAAGTCTTTTAACATTTTATCTTTTGGTGCCTACTTGTTACTTTATATTTATCTGGGAAATAAACAGGAGGAGAATATGTTAATGGCAGTCAGAAACAGTTTTAAGGTACTTGCTGGAATAATTTTTTCTCTATGTGCATTTAGTCTTCATATTTGAATGTTTCCTTTTCTGGTTGGTATCCAATTCCAGCTTTAGAAAACCTCTAAACATAGGTTTAAGGCTTAAGAAAACCCTGGTACCCCCTGGTTTGTAGTATGGAACTCTAAATTAAAAGATTGATTTTTGACTAACCAGTGTGAGAAAAAAGAAGATTTCTTCTGAAAGAAATTTTTCTGTAAACTAAAAGAAGATTCCTAAAGTTAGTTCCTTAAACCATGAAAACAACTGGGTTTTTCTTTTACCTTTTTTTCTTAATTTTTTCCTACATGTGAATGTCATGAATATCATTACTCTTTTTGAATGCAGTGGTCAGGATAGTACCACTAGCGCAAAACTTTTCTAACTTGACTAAGTGTTTAAATAATACATTTTGTGAACTGATACACAAAATGTTAATTTTGAAGTGTATTTGTGTCTAGGAATAAACTGATAACAAGCTGCACCTTCGGAAACTATTTTTTGCTACTCGCCAACTAAATTGTCAAAAAGTGCTGATTTGAAAGGGGGTAAAAACCTGCTTAAAGTAATCACAGATACAACTGTTATCTGTTATAGGCTAAGAACTTAATGCCCCATTTCTCAAATGAGTTTTTACAATAACAAGATAGCTGTATCACTCTGAGTGAAAAGCTCATGAACTTGCCTGCATGGTTATTTCCAACCTCTACTCTTCTAACAAGCTCCCAAAGTTGTTGTTGTTTATAAAAGTGGAAAATGGACCTGATAAAAATTTTTACTTTGCAGGGCTGTGTTTTATTTATCATATCACAAAAGAACAATGTTTTGTTGCATCATGGTCAAAATAGAAGCGACCTTGCTTGTTCATGAGTGCTCAAAGCCTAGAGATAAGAGGCAAAGTAATAGAGTACAATAGAAGGAGTGTAGTGTAATTATTTGTGGCTTGTCAAGTGAAGCCCTTTCGGGCCCCAAGTGATTCAAATCTGGGAACTCTGCACAATTCTGTACACTAACCATAGCCAGCATCAGAGAAATCTCACCCAGCTTCTCCGACAGTACTGAAATTGCATCAGTTTGTCATGCACTGAGCATGCCAGCTTCACACAATATCATTTGCTTGCAAATGGGCCTGGCCCCAACGCCCCGAGACACATTCTTTGGTATCTGACTCTTGGCCTGTGATTTGTCATGTCTCTAGTGCTATCAGCGTAAAGTAATTTTAATAGATTCTGATGGTTTGCTTGTGGAAGGTAAAGAATGCACTACAGATCGTGTCAGGTAGCTTTCTGTGGCATGTAGGCATCATAGAGGCCCTCATGATGGTGATAGCCAAACAAAGAGTATGGAGAAATGAGTACCCTATTTTGAGTGGTATTTAACGCTCCCCTTCTCAACAGGCTGCTGTGGACATCCTTGCTAACTAAGCAGGCTCAAGAACTTAGCAGCTCAACAAGGCAGTGTTATTTGTGCTTCCTGAGTTGTTTAAGGATGAAACATACAGCAGAAGAACAGTGCCTTGTTTTGTCTCTATCCCAAAATAAAAGTGTCTGAGATGTGTAAAAATATTAATTAGTTTCCAGGAACTAAACTGGATATATCTTTGTCTTGATATTTAACTTCATATTAATTGTTTGGAGTATTAGTACTTTCTAAATAAAAGTCCTGAGATTTTTTAGAAAGTATATACAAGTATGCTATTTAATACTGTAAAAAAAAAACAAACAACAAAACACCTGTAAAAAAAAAGACTTCTACAGTTTATACTGACAAGTATCTTTTATAAAATTACATAAATATGGTGTAAAAGACAGATTCCTGAAGAATTTCTTCATAGATTTTAATTGCTGTATTTATTTGGCCATTATTTGATTACTAAATCTTTGTTTGGAATTCTTTTCATACATTACGAAGTAAGTATGTGGCATTTTTTTACTCTTCCTTTGACACCACTGAGATGAGATTATTTTGCCATTGACAACTCTGATCTTTGCATCATTTTTTTCAGCTGACTTCCTTAATTGATTGCTACTTTGGTGTTGGAGCCTGCAGCATAGCTCTCCAGAATTCTGCTGACACCGATCGATTAATGTGAAGGTGTTAGTTAGTGATTTCATCTAAGAAACATTCAAAACCATGTCAGTAATCTGTTCTTAAAAACTGCCAGATCATTGAGTTTTGCTATTTTGAATGCATTAGTTTGGATTAACAAGGATTTTTCTGAATAGCCAAAATAATAATAATAATAATAATAATAGTAGTAGTAGTAGTAATAATAATAATAGTAATAATAATAATAAATTAAGTGAATCTTGTGGGAAGAACTGATTTTCATTTAATTTTACATTAATAGAGCATACACACACATGCCTTAATATTTAACAGACTGTTTTAAAATATGTTCATATTAATATTTAAGGTATCTCTGAGGAATTTATAAAAATGCCTCAGCACAAACTATTTCTTTTTAGGTTCACCTAGGGAATTTCTGACAGCAGTGTAACTCTGAGCACCCCGCTAGCAAGTCTGTGCAAGTCTGCCACTTTCTTTCTCACTGTAGCTTCCACATTTGCTTAGCAGTTTTGCGTAGCTAAGCAAATTTTTTAAATGAGCCTGCATTTTCTCCTTTTTTGTTCCAGATACTGTTCTTTTATACAATTCCTCAGAGGAGTTCTGTGTTATGATCAGAACTCACTGTTCAATATTGCACATAAAAAGAAAAAAGTTTCTTTTTAAGCTTGACATGAACTTTTGAAAGCTTGTTTTGTTTTTATTTCTTGGTGGAGTTTTTTATAGGATGACTTCTTAAAACAGTGTAGATTTTTGCAGTGTTTTGCCTATGTGTATGTTCCTTGTACTTCCTAAAGCAGCTCTGCCTTATTTTCTAGTAGCTGGTTCTGGAGAGCACAAGTTATTTAAATCCAGTGGGCATACTGTTAACATGGGTTTTGTTTGTACAAAAGGCAATCTAAATCAGTTGCCACTAAGCAAACATCCGAAACAACGAAGTATCCTTGGTCAGTGTGATGTCCTTATATTCAGCCAGGGCAGAACATAGATGTGCATGCACACACATGTTTTTGGGCACAGATACACAGAAGGACATGCATATGTCAACATTGGAAGGATTTATTGGGGTGTATTGCTGAAGGGTCTGTTTAAGTTCCAGTATGACTTGATGCTTTAGTGATGTGGATGATAGAGTAAGAATGTTCTTATTTAAATTTGCCATCAACACCATGGTAGAAGTGGCTGTGAACATGCTGGAGAAGAGTAGAGTTCAAAATAATTTCAGTGAAATGGAAAGATTAGTTAAAGAAAGGAATATGAGGTGCTAATTCAACCGGAATGGGTGCCAATTGTTGTATTTATCAGAAGTAATCCATAACATGGAATAAGATCCAACTGCATTGTAAGAAATGTGAGTATATGGAAGAAAGTGTACACAGAGAAGCCACTTTAGGAGAGCATAGGACAGATTACATTGCTTTTTGGATCTCTGACCAGCATGAAGAATGAAATACAGCAGGAGCTCTTTAGATAAAAAATAAAACTCTGAGTAGGAGCTGCATGACAATCCTCAGCAACAAAAAGCAGTTGAAAAAAAGGAGGCAGTCAGTCTGTGAATGGACAGTGTTGTGGCCCTATGCTTTGCAATAGATTCTATCCACTGTAAGGACAAGCTAATTATGGAATGGTGCTGAATAGTAAAGATACACAGAATACCCTTCAGGAACAGGGTGTGGTAGCTTTGTCTGTAGGAGGTGTAGATATTTCTGTCAAAAGTAAGAACTGTAGTTGGTCCTGCCTGGAGACAACATGGAGGGACAGATAACTCCCAGAAATACAGAGCCAGAACAGACCTAGAGGTCTTTCGGTACTGGGACATAATAAGCATAAAACCTATGTAAGCAGATTATGTGGCGCAGCTAGCCATCTCCCATCAAATTCTTCCTCAAGCTCCTTTTTGTGAGCCCCCCTTGACACTTGGCAGTCATCCTTTTCAAAAAATTTATTCATATCCATCTCCAAACCTCTAAGCTCTTAACCATTTATTAATGCTGTGGCTTTCTGTAACTCTTGAGAGTCCACCTGAAGTAGCTCTTTCTCTTCTCCTGGGAAATGTTGAGGTATCTCCTAGTGGAACAGTTGCTGAAACAATCACGAATTCTCCATCTCTGTTTCTGCATGCAAAAGAAATAATTTGTTACTTTATCCAGGAAAGCCTTTTGCAAGGTTTTTCTCGGAGGTAAAAATTGTCTTTTTTTCCCCCCTTCTTTTTGTTTCATCCCCCTGTTTTTAAACACAGCTAATATTATTCAGTAAAGCATGTGCATTTGGTGTGCATCCTGTTTAGTACTTCAGAACTGGGCCGCCTGTGTCTGGTTCCATAGGTGTATCCGTACATAGCAATGAAGGGAAGTGCAGAACATTAGGCACAACATCTCCCTCTATAAAGTGGTCAAGAAACTGCGAAAGTTCAATTCCACTCTCACCTCATTCAGTATACCCCTTCCTGTGTATAATATGTGCCATAAAATGAAAGATTTCTAAATGTTTAAATTCCTAGATGTGTAGTTTAAGAGGTGACTAGATTGGTGGCTTAGCTGTGAAGCAGGAAGTAGCACAGGGATGGGAGTGTTAGGACTTCTCTCAGAGTTCTGGATCTCCAACCCCTTTGTCCCCATATGTTTGTTAAAAGGGAGGTGTGCGTGTTTCTGTAGGAGAGGAAGGCCATACAGGAGCTGTTCCCAGAGTTGAGTACAGATATGTTCCACCTCAATACTGTCTAATCTGAAGAGGCGTGAAGACAGGCTGTACAAGTTAGAAGGCTCTTCAGGTTTACTGAATGACAGAGATAGCAAAAGACTGAGCAATTTGTGCCACTTACTCCCAAATGTTGTCGGGAATTGATCAAATAATTGTATTTTTAAAAACAGTATTTCAGGGGGACTTGTGCAACAATTTTTGCCAAGTCATGTACCTTATCTGCAGGACTTGCTGTAGGTATCACCTAGTCTTGCATTAATAAATTAGGCACATATTTTTAACTTCGGGGGATGAGCTGCTGCTTATCAATGTGTGCTCAGTGTTATAGCCATTTCCTGGTGTTTCTTGCATGGTCACTGGTAATGCAGACCTTGTCTCTGCCCTGGTGCAGGAGGCATTTTTTGATGTCTCCCACTACTAAGTTTTTGTTTGATTTTTCCCATGTGCTTTCTGATGGCAGTGTTGTGATCCTTTGCTATTCAGACCATGTGCTTTGCCAGAAGTTGCAGACAGACCAATGCAATAGAATAGTCCTCTGCCACCTGCCACTATAATCCTCTCTTGCTACTCTTAGCCAGAGATACACAGAGATGGTTCAGCTTCACTTAATTCTTGATGTGTGTAATTCATTTATTGCTCATGGTTGGATGTAGCTTTTTGCCCTTACCACCATGGAAATCATCAAAGCATCTTCTACAGCTCCTGCAAGAAGAGTAATACCTTAAACAGAAAGCTTGGTGAAAAATATTGGATGCACAGCAGTATGGTGATGTCGCACTGTCCTGAACACTAAACCCCTTGTTTACTTGTTCACTGCTGTCTTTGGTGTTAGTAAGATGTTTGATGCTAATTGATTTAAATATCCCTAGTATGCATGAATCATGGTCACTAACAAGGAATATGATTACAGTAAAAAAAAATTTATACCTCATAGGTCAGGTAGGCAATATCTGCATTTCTCAAGGTAGCGGGCTGAGGTTGTGCTGGGCAGTGTGGTAAGTAAGCAACATGAGTCAACTTTTACTCAGTCCCCAGTTATTACCCCATTTTTACCTCCTGCATTACCACTGTTCTTAGTTTCTTGTTTGTAGACAGTAAAGCATGATTCCATTTACAAATTGTGAGCAGACTTGAAGAAGAGCATTGAGAACTTATTTATCATTCCCCAGGGAATCCAAGTTAGTAGCCAGGTAAGCTGTCTGATGGCTGACATACATTGACTGTCAGCCTTTTGGAGGCCCCAGTGCTGGATCACCCCAGCACCAGAGACACAAGATTTAACTTTTATTACTGACTAATATGCTCCTTTGTGTTTTTAACCCGAGAGCTCTGTGCATGCATGGTCTGCTCAGCTGCTGGTGGAGGGCAGAAGAAACAAGGTGCCATGGGACCATACTCTGAGAAGGAGCTGGGTGGGGAAATGCCCAAGTCAGTCAGATTTGTTCTTGCACCCAATTCAGTCTAAGCATGGCTCTGCACTGCTCTACAGAGATCTTGGGTTTGAAACCAATACAGGTAAAAAGCTGTAGTTTGATCAGGCAGCCTACTGTCATAGAAGTATGTCTGGTACTGAAGCTGGCTTGGCAATATCTTTGGCATTACGTTATTTTCTACTACCACAGAGAGTGAATCAGCATTTCTAGTAGAGCAAGAGCCTTTTCCCTGGTGTAGAGAGCTCGGAATTGTAAAATGTCTTCTTGAATGGAATCTCAAAATGGTTTGGGTTGCATGGGACCTTTAAAAATCATCTAGTCCAACCCCTTACCCTGGGCAGGGACACCTCTAACTAGTTCAGATTGCTGATTAGGTTCAGTCTGACCTTTAGCACTTTCATTGCTGGGATATCTCTGGGCAACCTGTTTCTACTGTCTAACCATCTTCATTGTAAAAAAATTCTTCCTTATTTCGAGTCTAAATCTGCAATCTTTTGGTTTAAATGTTTATGTTGCCCCTTGTCCTGTCACTACAGTCTTTGGCAAAAATTAGTCTGTCTCCATGTTATAAGCCCCCTTTATATATTGAAAGGCCACAAAATGGTCACCCTGGGGCTTTCTCATCTCAAACTGAAGAAACAGAACTCCCTCAGCCTATCTTCACAGCAGGGGTGTTTCAGTTCTCTGGCCATTTCTGTGGCACTCCTCTGGACTCAGTCCAACAGGTCCATGTCTTTCATGTACTGGAGGCCTGAGAGCTGGATGCTGTACTCCAGGTGGAATCTTGCAAGAGCAGAGAGGGAGAATCCCCTCCCTCGCGATGCTGGCCATGCTGCTTTTGGTGCAATTGGTTTTCTGGNTCTTGAATGGAATCTCAAAATGGTTTGGGTTGCATGGGACCTTTAAAAATCATCTAGTCCAACCCCTTACCCTGGGCAGGGACACCTCTAACTAGTTCAGATTGCTGATTAGGTTCAGTCTGACCTTTAGCACTTTCATTGCTGGGATATCTCTGGGCAACCTGTTTCTACTGTCTAACCATCTTCATTGTAAAAAAATTCTTCCTTATTTCGAGTCTAAATCTGCAATCTTTTGGTTTAAATGTTTATGTTGCCCCTTGTCCTGTCACTACAGTCTTTGGCAAAAATTAGTCTGTCTCCATGTTATAAGCCCCCTTTATATATTGAAAGGCCACAAAATGGTCACCCTGGGGCTTTCTCATCTCAAACTGAAGAAACAGAACTCCCTCAGCCTATCTTCACAGCAGGGGTGTTTCAGTTCTCTGGCCATTTCTGTGGCACTCCTCTGGACTCAGTCCAACAGGTCCATGTCTTTCATGTACTGGAGGCCTGAGAGCTGGATGCTGTACTCCAGGTGGAATCTTGCAAGAGCAGAGAGGGAGAATCCCCTCCCTCGCGATGCTGGCCATGCTGCTTTTGGTGCAATTGGTTTTCTGGGCTACAAGTGCACACTGGCAGCTCATGTCTTAACTTTTCATTCACTAGTACCCTCAAATTCTTCTCTGCAGGGCCGCTCTCAACCCATTTATACTCCAGCCTGTATTGATGCTGAGAGTTGCCTCAGTCCACGTACAGGATCTTGCACTTGGCCACACTGAATTTTGTGAGGTTTGCCTGGGCCACTTGTCAAGCCTGTCAGGTTCCCTCTGTATGACATCCCTTCTCTCCAGTGAGCCAACTGCACCATTCAATGCAGTGTTTGGTTCAGTTCTGTGTTTAGAGGGCACGTACCGGACCTGGGGTCAAGTGTGGGCAAGACTGACTACAACAAAGCTAGAATGCTTGTTCACTAAATAGTGCAGAGATACTGAGGAATAAGTTTATCATTTAAGGCAAGACCAGAGGAATTGATTAAGTTGTAAATGGACAAGATTATTTTTTGAGTTCTGTGACTTTGGAGGGCTTGACTTCTAACCTTAATTTTTTTATTTAATTTTTTTTTATGTAATAATTTCTAAATTTATACTTTTACAGTGGATATTGTGGTACTCAGTATTTCATTGAAAACAATGGCAGAGTTTACTGTATAGTTTTGAAAAAAGAATAAGCTGAGTTACAGGCTTCTTAAATGTTTTATGGCATGTCACTGTTGTTTTGGTTTTTTCCCCTTTTATTCTCCTTTGTGTAACATTGTAAATATTTAAATATGGCTCCCAAAAATAAAATCTCTATAAAATGCTGAGCTCCTGTTGAAGGCTCTAGGGATTTGGTGTGCTAAGTTAGAACTGGTTGAATGCATTTTAAAAATAACTTATGACTGTATTTATTTGTTTTGACAACTTTGGCTAGTGGTCAGAAGTAAGAGACAGAGTGGGGGCCAGCCTGCTGGTGGCCACTGAATCACTCTGAGGTCCAGGTTTTGCCTCTGGGTCCCCGCTACTCCTGAGAAGCCTTTTTGTAAGCTCCCTGTGTGAGGCCATATTGAGCAATTCTGGACTGGCTTGGTTTAGATCAAGTGGAAACTTGCAGTCACTACAAAATATTCCTTTTAATCTGCAGGAATTTTGAAGCAGAGAGAAGAGTGGATTTCTATTTCTGTTGCTTAAGCTTTCTGTGAAAAGGTTTTTTTCAGGAGTGGGAATTAGCCCTACTCTCTCCTACTAGATTTGTGGAATTATTCCTGGTTGAAATGAAATCAAGAGGCAAATACGTGTTTTGTTTGTTCTGTCTCCTGCACTTTATATTGTAGTCCTGTGTGTTACTAGAAAGCCCAATGGTCAAAGAAATGTATTTAGAATTCAAACTTAGCAATCTTTGCTGTTTCTAGTTGTTGATTCTGTTTGGGTACTGATCCAACATAAATGTGTCTATGTGTGTCTGATATATATACTAATAAAAATAAGGGAACATTCAGGACTTCAAGTGCCAGACTCTTCTTTAATTATTCTGTGAGTATACTCATATTAATGTTAAGATCTTGAACTGATTCTCCTACAACATAAAGTTAATATATTTTAATTTAAAATTATGTATTAATAATAAAATATAATTTTACAAGTGTATTAGATGATGAAGTGTGTGTGTTATGGAACACATTTTTGGTTGCCTGCCTTATTAGTTAGTTGTGTATTACAGCAGACAGTATTTAAACAAATAAGTACTTTTGTGACTTGCTCTTTATGTATAAAAGAGTAGCGAGCACATTCTGATTCATGCGGTCATATTGTCACAATTGCTATTCATGTTTAATTGGAAATTTACAGGAAGTATACATTTTCTCATTTAAAAACTCTAGTAGACTGAAGTTTGTTTCTCCTGGGTGTTTTTGAAGTTGCCTTTTTTTTTTTTCTTTCATTGAAATTCTTCATAATAACATGGTTTTCAGCTATAGATACTGGTTCTTTGCAAGCCATCTACTTGATAACTTTGTTATTTATAATAAAAAGAGAAATTAACATATAAAAGTCCACAGAAAGCACTGGAGTATTTTTGCCTCTCCTAAGTTATGAATATCAGTCATGCATGCACAGTCTGAGAGTCGTCCATGTAAGTTGGCTCAGGTTCACTCACTCCTTGGTCTGATGGGTGTTGTCAGTTTGCGTCTTTGCTGGGGTGCCTAGCAGACCAGTAGGGGTCACTCTATGCATTGAATTTAGGAAATAGGTAGGTAGTTTAATTACTTTTTCTAATTGCATATGCTAGCACACTTGAACAAAATAAATCCTAGAGAAGAATTCTATTAATTTTTTATCAAGTTTTGTCCTTCTTTGAGTTCAGAGTATCTGTGCAAAACATGCTTGATATTTAACATTTTATAAGCTAACTGTGAAGTCTGGCTGTGTCACAGGCTGAGTGTCTAATGATATGGCTTCAGAAGGGTCTTTGAGAGAGTCTTCACAGTGTGCTGAAAAAACGGTTCTGGTTGGAGCTACCATATTTCCATGACCTAACACAATGAAAGAGGCTGGAGGGTCTGCTGGGGCAGGTCAGTGTGCCACATAAATGCTTCAATAATGTTTTCTTCCATTTCTCGCAAAATTGGACTTGAACGCCATTTAAAAAAAACCTAACAGAAAGATACCAAGCATGTTTTTTCTTGCTAAAATGTGCATCTATTAAATTACATAGGTGACTGATGTTGTTCTGCTCTTCTAAGTCAAGCAGTTAATTGTTCAGCTGGTTGATGATCAATGCAGTCACTTAAAACCAATATATAAGATCCATATGTTTCCAGTTTTTCTGTAGGGACAGTGTTGTGAAATATATCTTTCCTTCCTGCTCTCCCATGAAATCTGTATCTTAAGATTTAAAATGTTCTCTATATAAGACTGAAGAAAGATGAAAGGACATAGGCATCTTAATCCTTTCTTAAATGGGGCATTTATCCAGTTGTAAATTAAATATGAAGATTGAGAATAGTGATTTGTGATACTTTCTCTACTGAGATTTCTTAATGAGGGGTGCTTTGCACATAATTGGGTGGAACTAGCTATGCTGTTTATTTTCTTATCCTTCCTATGATCTCCTCATTGCAGTAGTATATGTACATGTGTTACTCTGTGCCACAGTTGTGCCTTCAGGAGTTCACATATGGATCTCAAGCCTTGTTTCAAAATGGTTTGAAGCCTTTGAGAATCGTCCATATAAGTCTGTGAAAAAAGCCCTGGCTTTCAGCAAAAACCACCCCAGGCTGGTGCCCAAGCTGAGACCTGAGAGTTCAGTTTCTGATTCAGCAAATCACAGTGGTCTGGTAGTTTCTTCAGAAATGCATGGATAACCATGTGGAGTCGGTTGAAACAGAGATGGAGAGTAGGAGCATATTTGTAGTACTTGTGATCTTTGCTTCAGAGGCTCTGTGTAAGAATGAAGTGATTAATTTCAGTACTATTGTCCAAGAGCAGATGGGAGCAGAAAATAAGTATTACAAGGTAGCAAGCAGCAGCATTTGCTTGTTTTACTGTGCCTGCTGAGATTTGCTTAATTTGATTGATGTCAGTGTATGAAAATTTGCGCTGATCACTTTTGCACGCATTGCACTCTAACAGGAGAATCAAAGAGTTGCACAAATGTGTGTCTGTCTCCCTGTTTTTTGATGAAGTTGTTGAGATTCTAGTTATGTTGGTAATTTTGCGTTACAGTGAAGAGTATCTTTGTTTCATCTTTTCCTTAACTGTGGTCTCTTTACTAAGAGTTTTATCGCTGTGAAGAGGGGTAATGTGAAGAAACAAGTGGTAAATAACAGTATCAATCTTTTCCTTGTATTTTTATTTCATAACATTGATACTTTGTTTTTTTAAGTAGTCTAAAAATTGCTATTTTACGAGCCCAGAATTGTCTTTAAATGACCACGGTGCATTTTCAATTGGAATAGAATAATGAATTCTGTAATCCTGTAATAAAAAACTATGAACATCTTTTCAACAAATGTTACTTGAATTAACAAAATTACTTCAGCTTTAGTGTAAGTTTTTTTTAGTGAGACTACTTGGTTTTCCTTCTTGGTTTGTTCTCTGCATCTCCCTCGAAGTCATTATAGCTTAAATGAATCACAACTTTTCTTGATTTTTCTCTGTCCTCAGGTATATTGGTTGTTCTGGTCATATAAGCCTATATTTTAACACCCTTCTATGTAGACTTTATTTCTTCAAAACTGGTCTTAGAAACAAAAGCTTTCTCTCTTCTTCACAGAATCAGGGAATGTTTAAGATTGGAAGGGACGCTGGAGGTCACTTAGTCCAATGTCCCTGCTCACCAGGTTTCCCTGTAGCACATTACTCAGACAGCTTTTGACTGTCTCCAGGGAAGAAGCCTCCACAGTGTCTCTGGGCAGTCTGTTCCAGCATGCAATCACTCTCACCATAAAGTGCTTCTTCCTCGTGGTCAGTTGGAACTTCCTGTGCATCCACTGCTGCCCATTGCCTCTTGTGCTATTGCTTGGCACCACCAAGAAGAGCCGGGCTCCATCCTTGCTCCACATACTCACACTTATGTTGCCTCAGTTGTCTATTCTTGGCTGAATGGTCCCAGCTCCCTCAGCCTTCCCTTTAAGAAAGATGCTTCAGTCCCCTGAAGACCTTTGTAGCCTGCCCTGGACCCACTCCACAGGCTCCTTGTTTCTCATGTGCTGAGGAGCCCAAAGGGGGTAGTGAGGATCAAACCAGATTCCATTCAGATTCCTATCTAAAGTATTTATTTCAGATTTATTGCAAGTACCTTATTTTTTATTATGCTTCTCATAACTTTAAAAGATTGAACATGAGTATTTCTACCTCTTCAGTTGGTGAGTATGTAGCAAAATTCTGCAGCAGCTTTATAGTATTGTTGCTCACATGGTAGCAGCAGAAATTACTAATTTCCGTGAGGTAATGCTAATACTTAGCATAGCACATAACATGACCTTCATGTGACTTATTCTGATGGTTAATAATAAGTAGCAATAATTAGGAGATTATAAGTTTGGGAAGTTTTGGGGGATTTTTGGTTGTTGGTTTGAGTTTTTTATAAGGAAGTATTTGTTTAGGGAAAATGATTGTTTTATTAACCAGTGATTAATATTCTTAAATTTTGCACATTTTTCTTCAAAAGAAGTTTGATATGAATTAGGAATATGATGAAATATCAGCATACTGAACTATACTTCCAAACAAACTTGGTGAATGAGATAGCAGGAAAAAAGAGCCGATCCCTTTGCTTCTCATTCATAGGGGAAATATACTCACATCTCTTCAAAATGTATCCAAAAATTATTTTTTAAAATAATGTTGACAAAACCATCAAATCTGTAAATTTAGACCAGATAAAGGAAATAGGTTTCAGGATCTGAGAAGATAAAAATATTTTGTCACTTTATTGACTGAAACAATATTTCTGAGGTTTACAGTGAACATGTGATTTCTTTTTTCTCAATATACTGCCTTTTTGTAGATACATGATAAATTTTGATTCTATTCAGACTTTTCTTAAATCACAGGTTCATCAATTTACCCTTTTTACACTCAGTCTCATATACAAGTGTACTTGTACTTAATATAAGAAACCTTTAAACTTGACTTAAAAAACAGTGAAAAAATAAAACAAAAAAATAAACCATCACAAAACAAAACAAATGAACAAGGAAACAAAAAAGTAAAACATTTCACGGACCCAAACAGTTAGTAATGTTAACTAAGAACTGATCAGTTCAGCCACCTAGGCAGCATGAAAAGACAAATTACTTTGCACAGTAGTAAATGTCATACTGGTTTTGAAAGTTACTTCTTGTACTCTGAGCTTTGTACAGAACAGAAATCAGTAATTTTGCCAAGGAGCAGAGTAAGAAGACTGAACCTGGAAGAGAAATCAAAAAGTGACATGGATGTGCACTGCAGAAGTTGTCATAGGTCCTCAGTGTGGGACCTTTTGGAGTGGTGTGCTCTCAGTGCAAAGATGAATCCCTGCTCAAAGGAGCCCTCCTAAGTGATGCTTTCTAATGGAAAGTTCTGGTTATATGATTGGTATGGATTATAGTGTTTCATGCTTTGGGATTCAGGATTACAGAGAGAGAACTGTAAATTACTGCAGATTAGTAAATATTGTTTTTGTGACTACATGCATTCATTTCTCCTAGTCTTTCAGGATCCCTTTTAGAAACGTTAGGTGCTTGGTTTATTGTGAACTTTTTGTAAGGCAACAGTCTATGGCACTAAAACCTGTACTTATCCTCTAACAAATAAAAATGCCTCTAATGCATAATGAATCCAAGTGTTAGTTTTTTCTTTTGACTTTGACTTTAACTCTGTTGAGTTTAACTAAGAAAACCAAAAAGTCATTGCTTCAGCTAAGTGTGCTTGTCTAGAAAGAAGTGATGATACTGCTGCAGGCATGCTTTGAGCAATGGCTTGGGCATTTACCCAGTTCATATATCCCTGTCATAAAGAGTCAGTTTCTGTTCTTTTGAAGTGATGTAGACTTTCTGTGAATTATTCACAGGGAAGAAAAAGTCTTCTGTCTCATCTGAAACAGAAAGAAATGCCTGTGATGTATGTTTTTGTGTAATGAAATAAAGGAATAGTAAAATGATTCCCTAAATGTGCGCAAGTCATTTGAGTTATTGTGTGCTGCAGTTAGGATCTGCCTTAGGAAAATAAAAGCTGAATCTGAAAGGAATTAAGTAACATCATCAATTGGTTTATGTTATTTAAGGACTGAAAGAGTGGAATGTGTTCCTTGTAATTCACTTTCAAATTCTGCACATCCGCTATGCATCCTTATGTCAGCAACCTGTTATACAGTCTGTTTCCATTTCTCTTGGCTTCTCTTCTATTACAGTGGAAATGCATGGCTTCATTTTTTTTTTCCCTGAGAAACTGAGTCCAAGGTATCAGCACAATTTGGGAATTACTAATACTGAGTAGTGTATCCTTAATTTTCAGGATGACTTCATTGAATGAAGAGAGATGTTTCTTGGGCTTTGAAGAGATACTTTGCACTTCAAATAAAACAAATAGTTTTAGATCCAGAGTTAAAGTAGGTTTACTTTGGGTTTTTTGTTTTTTTCATAATGGGTTATGATTTACTGGCATCATGAGTATCAGTGTCAAGGCTCTGAGCCCAGATATTTATGCCTATCAGACAACTGAGATGAAGAGAATTTCCTGTTTTCTGTATAAGCACAAAGTACAAGATCCAGACTTGGAAAGACCAAAATGTAATTTGTCTTCAACTTCTTGTCTACAGATATTCTTGATAATTTTGAGTTCTTATGAGTAAAAGCTTATGTAGTAAAGGATTTCATGGCAGAAGGCAGAACACTGTTTTCTTTCTTTAAAAAAACCTCAGGGCTAAAAGAAGTTTCTTAAATATACATAAAATAGCATCCTATCTATACTTGTCCATTGTCTGGAGTATTTCCTCTTGCCTTCCCACTAACTTCAAGAAGATTACAGTTTGCTTTTCAGACATTTGGCATCACATACATTGAATGTGTGCCTGTTTCTTTATCTTCTGTTTCCCCCTTAGATCTGTACATATTAAATATGCATGGTTTTGTGTGTGTGCAAACAATTGCTGACAGCTAACCATAGTATCTGAGATGACACAGTTTCTGTTTGATGTATACTGAGCTACTGTGGTAAAATGTTGAAAATATATTTGAAAGGTGTTTGCTAAGAACAAGTTCTTTGTTCCATTTTTCTGAATCACTGGGAATATTGGCTTCTGAGCTGAAATTTTTCATCACGAGTAATTAGTGCACATTGAAACTCTTCTTAAGTTTCAGTGAAATTAATTCATCTGCTTCTGAGAAGAAAAAAAAAAGAACAAAGTGAAGAAATCAGTTAGCCTGAGTTGATAAAATAAATTCAGTCTTGTAACTGTTGTGCTGCCAGCCT
>VWZF01006902.1:73698-114888 GCA_013396755.1 Sclerurus mexicanus
TACTTCTTTTAACATTCTTTTTTTTTTTTTTAATTCACTACAGTTCACGTTGTGCTCAAACTGCTCTAAGTTTTCCAGTTTGACTACTAATACAAACACAGATTCTCTAAGAAATGGTTGTGTGCTGTGATTATATTCTTAGAGGTCACTCTGTGGAAAATGAGTTTTCTGCTCAAGATAACAAAAGAAGAAAGTAATGAAAATGAGAAAATTAATACTGCAGGACATTTTATATGGAGAGCCTCTGTCCATGAACTCTTCAGCATTTAAATCAATACACTTTGAAAGACTCTCACACAAGTTGATATAATAACCTCTGAAATACTAATGATGAGTTATCACTTCCACTGGGAAACTGTTCTGGTCCCAAGCATAAAAGTGGTCATTTAAAATGTCTTTACTAAGCAGCACAGAATTCTGCAGAACTAAATCTCAAGTAGATCTTGCTCCCTAAATGGTAATTCCATCTTTTTTTAAAAGGTCAGCTCAATTAGATTTTGGCAAGATTGAGTCTTCAGTGTCTCTTATTATTTTCATCAGGACACATTGGCTGGTAGTTTGCAAGTGTTCATGAGCAAAACAGGTTAGTAATACATTGGTACCACTACAAATGGATTGTCCTCATCACCGCATAGACAAAACACTCCTGAGAACTGTGCAATTCTTTAAGCACTAGTGGCATGATATAATGAAGTTGTATTCCATTAAGCACTTGTATACAAGGGAGCAAAATGTCATCACCTGAGTGTGGCTGCATTTCTGTGATACAACCTCATCTGTTCCGTCAACTAGTTTTGCTCTGATCAATAAGCAGTTTTCTGTGGCCTTTCACTACTGTCAGATGTCATTGAATGATGTAAATACACGTCAGAAACTAGAAACTTGACAGCTCACCTAGACTAAAGAGAGAAGTGTGGGGAGGGGGTGTACTGCTGGGATAGACAGAAATGACAGCTGATGTCTGCTGTGTATAAATGATTTGATATTGCTACAGACAAGATTTTTCATTTTTCATAGGCATGCAACAAAATGACTCTGACTTGTATAAGTCAAATCATTCAAAAAGGCCAAAGAGAATAAAAAGGATTTTTATATTACAGGACAGCACTGAACAGAATGGCCTATTTACAAGTTACCTTTTATTTTGTTCTTGTCTTTTGATACTAAACCTTGGGTCCTAGTTGATATTAAAATGAAAGAAGACCACGTAAATACTAAAAATGTTCTTGTAGGCAGTGTACAATAGGTTAAATATCTGTTCATGCTAATATACTCTTTCAAACCATTAAACAATACAATATTTCACTACAGAATCAAAAAATGGAGGTGTTTTGGTTGGTTGGATTGTTTTTCAGTTGTGAAGAAGCTTAAAAAAACTTTCAAAATTAACAATAGAGGGCTAAATATGAAAATAATTATTTTCTTTAGTGGGAAATTGCAGCTGAAATGTACAGATCTTTCCTACTTTGAAGGCTTTTTTAAATATTTCATCATTTCAGTGAAGATAACTGCCATAGGATTTGGTACAAAGAGGAGAGAGCTTAGTACTTCTTCATCTATAGCTGCTGTACAGTGGGTCTTATACTGTGGAACATACTCGCTCCAGTTTTGCCACAAGAGTTTACAACACAAATTCCAGAATAGAGTTTTCTGGCTGGAGAGGAAGTTTCTATAATAGATGGATGGGGCTAGATAAACGTTTAAGCTGTTTGAACAGGAGCATGGTATTTGGCCTTTCATCTTGAGGGTTGGTTTAATCCTTCCTATGCAGTATAGACATCTATCATATTTGCTGCCGTGTAAGAAGCAAAATGTGGAAGACATGATTTTGAAGACAAACTAGATATACATTAGTAAAATTAAATCTGTTTTTAAAAAAAAACAAAAAACACCAGTGTTTTTAGTAATGTGAAGTAATAGCTGCTGGTGTGTCAACAGGGAGATTTGAACTCCAGTCTATTTGTAATAGCAATGTCACTGATACCAGTTTGCACTCTACTTTGCTCTCCTGGCCATTGGCAAAATTGCTGGGAACGTAGCAGTGTTATCCCTGTGGGATGGGGTGTGTGTGTGCATACAGGTGTGTAATGAAGCCCCTCTACTCCACTCGGGTGAGACCCTGCCTGGATCCAGCTGCATCCAGCTCTGGGATTCCCAGCACAGGACTTGTGGAGTACATCAGCCTGTTGGAGCAACTTCAGAGGAGGTACACAAAGATGATTAGAGGGATGAAGCACCACTCCTATGAAAAAAGGCTGAGAGAATTGGGATTGTTCAGCCTGGAGAAGGGAAGGCTGTGGGTGACCTTGTTGTGACATTTCTGTATCTCAAGGGAGCCTACAAGAAAGCTGAAGAGGGAGTTTTTAACAAGGGTGTGTAGTGATAAAATAAGGGGCAATGGAATTAAACCGAGAGTAGGTTTAGATTAGATAAAAGGAAGACATTCTTCATTGTGAATGTGGTGAGGCACTGGAATGGGTTGCCCAGAGAAGCAGTGGATGTGCCATCCCTGGAACTGTTTGAGGCTGGGTTGGATGGGGCCCTGAGCAACCTGGTCTAGTGGAAGGTGTCCCTGCTCAGAGGGGAGTTAGAACTGCGTGATCTTTATGCTACCTTCCAACCCAAACCATTCTGTGATTCTGTGATATACATTTGAGTCTTTGCTACCTTAGTAATGTTATAATGCTTTAGTGTTCTTATCCACTACACTGAAGCATAATTTGTATGAAGAAACACACAAGAGCCCTGAGATTCAATACTGTGCTTCTGCTGTGTGAGGTTTTGGGCATGTGCCATGAGGTCAGTGCTCAGGTACTGGAGATTGGTCTTCGCCAGTCACTGGCCATACCTCTCATATATACCAGGATGTCTCAGCTGAAAGGCCTGGATTCAAAGTAAGTGTCAAAATTCCCATTGACTTCTGGAGTCCTCAGTTTTGCCTCTCAGGTTGCCATCACCTCTGCATCTCTAAGGGGTTTTCTGCAGGGCTTTCAGGCAGTGGTTGTTCTCAGCTGGAACATTTAGAAATGGTTTCTTGAGACTGGCATGAATGTTGCTTAAGAACAGCTAAACATAACCACTCTAATTCCATACATTCCCTGTTTTCTCAGACATCAGGTCATACCTGCACCTTTCCTTTATACTGCTGATTATTTAGAGTGGCTTACCTTTGTGTTTTATACAAGAAATGGCCAGGTGCTCATTTGGCATTATAAATTTTTAACGAATACAGTGGAATGTTAAGTAAGTGTTAAGTAATGCTAAGTCATGAGTTTCTACTCTGATACCATAGTTCAATTAACTTACTGTGTATTATGAATTATTCTTATGAAAGGAAGGCTGCTGGAAAGCTCTGTGTAGACTGATGTTTATTTTAAATAACAAAACTATTTTGAGTTCATTTTTAATTTGGCTTATGAGTCACTCAGAGCCAGTATTGCTGCCTTGCAAATAAAAACTGTTGTCACTTTTTCTGATACAAAAAATGACCAAACAACATTAGTGTGCTTATAATAGCTGTCATAAAAAGAGCAGTGTTGAGGTGTAGCTGTTTAGTATGACTTTGGTAACTGACTTTTTTGTGACCCACTTTCCTTGTGAGGGGAAAAGGAAGATGATTGACTTGTGGGATGGAGGTGATCATTATACAGCAGGAAAATATTCTATATGCAGTCTTGTATGTCTGACCTTAAATCTTGTGAATGTTTATTGAAATTCTCTAGAAGCTAGCAAGAGGGCTCTGCTGCAACTTAGTGCTTGCCTGTGCTTTAGGATACTGTATAGGTGTAGACCAATCTACTATGTATTTTCTACTTTTTGTTTGTTTGGTTTTTAATTTTTACATAACAAGCTTGATTTTACTTTGAATACTTAGTTTCTTATACTGGCAAGTGCGATTATATACCTCGTAGCCCAGTACAACACCTTCAAATACTGTAACCTCCAGAACACATTGAAAATCCTCAAATGAGCAGCGTAAAATGCCACTTATCATTGTTTGCAATCGCATTCTTGATCTGATATTTATAAGATTCTTCCTAGAGCTATTTCGGAAAGAGTTTAGAAATACACTTGCAATTTTAATACACTGCTCAGTGATAAAAAGATTAAAACTCATTTATTGTAGCAAGAGAGTTGTGTGGTTGCCTCAAACATGCAGCAATTTTCCATAGTATTTTTTTTTCTCTGCTGTATTGTACATAATAAAGTAAAAACATAGCCAGGTTTGTTTTGATTTGGTTTTTTGTTGTTTGTTTTGTTGTTTGGTTTTTTTTAATTTACAGATTTTGCTGTGTTTCTGTCACTTCAACTTCTTGTTCCTTATTAAGACTTCAGAGATACAAACCAGTAGCTCAGTAATTGCTTTCTTGAATCTGCCTTTAATAATTACATTTAGTAAAGCTGTATCGAAAATTAGAAAGGCAGAGACTAATGGAAAACTAGATTTTTCACTGAATTAGAAAGCAAGACAATCCATATATTGACAACATTTCAAGTTGAAACAGATCAGGAAAACTGTTTTGGACTGTCTGTGCAAAGAGGCAAACACAGGCCTGATGTGCAGTGGCATCTGCATTTTATACAGGCAGAGAAACTATAAGAGATTTCATGTAAATAGGTGTCTTGAGAGAGGACAGTAGAAATCTGATTTGGAAGTAAGTCACTTGAGGTTTTTTTTTATTCAAAGAACCTTTTTCTTCACATTAACAAAACTCTATAAAGTACTAACTTTTCACTGATTAAAATACCTTGAAATGTGAGATAGGGAAGGAGGAAGCATGTTTTAAGTTCTTATTTTAGGCCAGACCATAATCTATGGAAGAATATTTGTTGAAGTTGGTATGACAGCATTGTGAATCTGCTTGTATGAAAGTTTGCGGAAGAGAGGAGATACTGGGTCTTTGTTTAGTCATTACTGGATCTTCTCACCAAAAATGCAAGGCATTTGAATGCCCATTTTAAGAACAAGGGGAAGCATGAGAATTATTTTCAGGCTTCTATTCCCTATACATTGAATATTTTAAATGCCTCTTATTACAAGCAAGCAATGTATATATTTAATGATTGATTTACTTATATATTAAGCACACTGTGTTCAGTAATAATTGTTTTGTAGTACCCTAAAATTTAAAAAAAAAACAAACCAACAAAACAACAGAAAGCAAACTACTTTGAAATGTATACAGATCTGGCAGTATAAATAGATCATCTGTATATTGTAAGTTGGATATAAAAGCTTGTGCTTATAAGATTTGTGTTTTAAACCAGGTTGGTTTACTATTCTGTCTTTCCTTCTTCATCTAGTAACTGAGCTGTTTTTTGTTGATAACAATCCTTCAGGTATCTTTGCCTCACTTATCTGCTAAATAGACACTGAGCCTAACAAAGGTTGTGTTAATATCTTCAGCATTTTTGGAGACCCTTATTTTTATCCAACAGTACCATTCCACTTACATGCTGCATGTTTAATAATAGTTTGCTTTTATAGTGTAATGCCTTCTTTTGCCTTCTAGCATTCATTCACAGAATTAGGCACATTTTGCATGAGTCTGTGCAATTTGGATTGGTAGGCATCAGTGGAGCATAGATCTTGCGATTTGTATTACACCATGGACCAATTTCGATAAACATTGAAAAAGAGAGTTTTGCTTATATAAATTCATACAGTTTACTTATTAGATATTAAATTCATCTTACTGCAAAATGTTACTGAACTTTGAGTTTTTAATATATTTCATTGAGCCCAGGTTGATGGCTTGAAGGTTTCTGAACATCAAAAAGAATAACTAGAAACTTCACCTTAAATCCTAATCACGTAAGATAGGATTAAATTGTAACTTTCATTGAGTTATGTACATTTATTAATTAGTATGTCATTTTAAATTCATGATTAATAAATGCTGGTAATCTGATAAACTTTTTCACTAATCCAGAGACTTTTATGACACATGGGGAGCTGCAGCTTTTGCTAGTGCTATAGGCAGTGTGCTGTATTGTGCAGTGATAACAGCAGTGAAGACATCGTTAGATCACCAGCAATCTGGTGATTTTTGTAGAACCGATAAAAGCTAATATTTCCCTTGTTTGGAGTGGAAATAATAAATGTATAAGAAAGCACTTCTGAAGTCACAGATGAAGAGAATCAAAAAGGTGAGGCATGCTCGAGATTCCTTCCTAGGTCCCTGGAATTTCCATATGAACAAATCAGCATTTTTTGTAATTTAGAGAGGAACTTGTCAATAAATTGCTGTTTGGACAGTATCTTTTGGACCTGATATTTTTTTTCCCTGTACCTGGTGGGAAAGATGAAAGGATCTTAAGAAGAGAAATAGCATGAAGCTAATGGGTATATCTACATTCCCATCCTACCACTTTCTTCAAAATATTGCAACAGGACCTTCACAGAAACAGTAGGTTCAGGGTCTCATTTGATAAATTTGAAAATAAATTTAACTTTTCAAGGTAGTTACTCTGCAAACCTGAAGGGCAAATTGCTGCTCGATAACACAAAACTGCAGAATTTGTGACAGGAAAGTCATGAATGTGTAACTGAGTTTTCTGTCTTCCGAGTATAGAAAAGGAAGCAGTTTTTTTCTTCATCTTTTTACTTTTCCTCCTGCCTTGGAAGGAGGTTTCACAGAATCGTAGGATCATTTAGGTTGGCAGGGGCCCATGGAGGTCCAGGCACACCCCCTCCACCACCCCTGCTCAAAACCGGGCCAGCGTAGTTCAGATTCTGCAGGGTCATGTCCTATCATGTTTTGGCTTTCTCCACTACCTCTTGGAGTCCTGGCTCCAGTGTTTATCTAATGTACACTTCCTGATGAAACTATTAAATAAGCCAGATTTGGCACTAGATCTGGTCATAGTCTTATTTTTCTAGAAAAAATTGAGTGAGTTTTGCATGCAGTGATTTTTCATTGGTTCTTTAAAAGGAACAGATAGACAATTTGATAGAAAATACTGATTTCAGTCGAAGAAAGATACAGGAATAGAATTATAATAGCATATTATAATATAATAGAAATATATGGGAATAGGGCTTGGGCTTTTAATCATTTTAACCTTAATCTTACCCAGTTGGGATGATCTAAGTAGGTTTTTCTAGGAAAAAGCAAGAAATCAGTTGTTCGACATTGGATTTTAGATCTAAAAGTGACCGTGCTGTTACTCTTTGCTTTAATCTCAAGGCCATACTTTTCTGTACCTGTAGTATTCATGCCTTTTAAAGTGTTTTTTAGGTCTTACATGGAAAGAGTCTTTAAGGATGTCATTCTTTGCATTTGTTCCCACAACTCTCTCAGTCCCACATGCTGAGCTAAGGGGACACTCAGTGGGGAAAAGGAGTGTGTGACTGATGCTGCAGGTAGGTGTGTACAGGGATCCTGGATTGCATTGTGTGAAAAGCTTTAAATTCACAACTGTTGTTTTTCTAATGGTTTTCAGTTTTATTTCTTTTACCTCTGAGCAGGCGACTGGGAATAAAGGGAAGNACTCCACATATATGACCAGTGGATGGGTAGCTTTTAGGTCTCTAATACAGACTTCTAGAATAAGAGGTGCTTCCTTTTTTGTTGTCCCCACCAGCATTGAAGGAATGGAAAGGGATGCTGTGTGTTACCAGTGGGTTTTAAAAGGAAGCAATTGCAGTAACATACAGTTCTGATTCATACACTACAAAATCATGCCTTCCCTTTAAGGTTACAGGAGAAGGAGTACTTCAGACTAAAAGCCTTTTCTTCTGCTCTTTTCACTTATTTTAATGGTAATGCCATATGGTGTTTTCAGGTGTTGTTTCCCTGTGCCATAGCATAGTCTTCTGTCCAGCATCTCTTTCTTATAAAAATGTAAAAATATTCTCCAATCGTTTTTCTGCTCCCTAACATCATAGCTGCTCCTGAACTTTAGAAAAAGTGTTCTGTAGGCCTGAAATTTATCCTAACTTTGTGGAGATGCCATAAACTTTCAGTCGGGTCAGACACACTGTAAAAATAACAGAGCACCAGCAGTGCTGATCTTACTGGAAAACCTGCATTATGCACATAATTCTTTGCAAAGTTTTGTTAGGAGTTAGGCACTTTTCCAAAAGTTTATGAGCTGGCCAAATTTGCCTCCAGATGTCTTCCTGGTCTTCTTGTCCACATCTTGGAGGAATTTAAGTGAAATGGCTTGGGTTCTGTTTTGGATTGGGTGTTGGGTTTTTGACTGGGTTTTCTGGCATAGGTAAAGTAAAATATATTTTTCTGTAAGTGTGTGTTTGGACTGTCTCAGCTGTAACTTTCTAAAAATATTTTCTATCTGGATCACATACCTGATACAGAAAATCTAAGCCCAAAAATTAGAGTTTGGCAAAAGTATAAGTAACTGAGAACAATCTTATAATGGAAAATATTAGATTATTCTAATTGCTCCTGGCACTGCCATTGACTTCTATAATGCATTTTATTAAATTACCTCTGTCTCAGGTCCTCTTCAAATATTATTGAGATGTTAATAAGAAATAACAGTAGTATGTCTGAGCTGCAGCATGAAGCAAGGAAGGTCAGCAGTTAGTTGAGGCAAAGTGAACGGCCCCCTTCATTATCCCTTTAGATTTCTTAGCTGTGAAAAACATTTGAGTGAAAAAAAAGTAAGTAGGTGCTTGCTGAGGCAGTTGGAGATACCATGAAACCTCAGTCACATGTAGGATATAGGGTAAGTTGCATTTTTTTCTGCCCTGTAAATGGAGAAGTGACACTTTCTGTAAGTATGTAGGAGAATCAACTTTTGTTGCAACTAAGAACTTAACTGAGCAGTTTGCATTCCTTCTGCAGGGAGGCACTGAAGCTCCACAATAATAGAGCCTTTGTAACAGAAAAATATTTGAAAAACGTTATTTATGGTGGTGTCTTGTGTGAATAGAAATGCCATTAGTTTTTCTATTCAGTACAGAAGGTGACAACCAGGAAAATGCTGAGACTTGATGAGGTTTGCTTAGGAGAGTGAAATTTTCACTAAGTTCGTAATACAAAAAGAAAATTTGAAGCACCAGAATAAGGGAGGGAGTGATATCTGTGACAGTGTCGTGTTGTACCTGTAAACTTCTTATTGGTATCCGTAATTTTTTTTCTTGATAGCATTTGTCATTTTGTCCAACTGAGTTTAGGGATTTAAGTCTGTATGTATTTGAATAGGTGACTTGCTTGGTACCTGCGGGTGATGAACATCAAGAGTTTTCTAGTACAGTAAATGAGTATTTCTTTCCCAGCCAAGAACCAAGGACATGAAATGTGACTCAAATTTCAGCTAAAATGAGTATATGAATGTTTCCTCATAATGCTGTGTTTAGGAATCTGCTAGCTTTCATTATCTAAGTGTTCAAGTTAGTTCTTTGGTAGTCTGTACTTGGCTGTGTCTTTAATTTTTTCCTTCCTTGAGTAAAAGGCAGTCATGGATATTTAGGTTTGTGAGCAGTATTATTTGACTCTGATGCTTCTAGTTAACATTTGGGGAGATTGGCACATTGTGTTATCTTCAGTTCAGGCAGCAGACAGGAGTTAAAATATTTAGGACAATTTTCAAGCACCTGTGTCCTGTTGTTTTTTTTGCAGTATGCATGCTTTTATTTCCACGTTTCCAGCATCAAGCTCATTTTGTAACTTATTTAAAATCTCTCAAATATGTTGGATACCTAATACCTTATCTGGCTTAATACAGTGTGCTGGAGTGTAATTACTAGATGTTTTATCAAAGTCTTCCAAGTGATTGAGAGAGCAGTTGCAAAATAGCATAATTCTCACTGAATCAGTTTTTCTGTCTTTGAAGTAATAAATATATAATTGTACAGCCAGTGTTCTCTGATAGGTTATTCAATTTCTTATTGCAAAATTGCTAATAGGATACTTTATATATTATACTAGATATTGGTTTGTGTTGATATTTCTGCTGTCTTTGAACCTATATAGGCTGTTGACGTAGTTGTAATGAATGTAGTCTCCATAAGCGGTTTAGATGTTGCCTTTTCTCAGACTTGGCTGTTTGAGTCAAATTCTGTGTTGCCTTAGCTGCTCCACTAATGCCAATATAGTTCTTTGCCTGAAGTATCTATGATTTACCTGTTTGCTGTGTTTTACACTGTAACTCTAAGGAAAGCAAATTAGGAAATACTTTTCTGTCTTCCTTGTGTTATTTCCTTACGTTCAAGTCAAATCTGAGCCCTTTACATTCACTCTGCTCCCTTTTGCAAGGTGCTTGCACTTTGCTGACTGCAGACATACCTGGGATAGAGCTAGGCTGGCCCTCTTAGCACTGAGCTTTGTCCAGACTTTGCCACGAGTTTTGCAAGTGTTTGCAGCCCATGCTGTTGTTACTGTTAGTGCTGTCACCTCTGCCTGAGCTGTCTTAAATCTGATTCAGGAATAGCTGCATTCACTGTGCCTACCAAGCCAACTACAATATAAATGCTTAGTTAGTCACAGCATGTAAATTCAGAAGCTTAAAAATTTAAATTTTAATTTGGGCACAATATATTATTATTTTTGAGTACTGTTTGTGGCAGTTGCTGGTGCATTTTCTTCAGTAGTTGTGCAGAGTTTGTTGCTTCCATTCTCTCCTCTTTCCTTGCACATGAAGAACGATCTGCTTTTCTGCAGCTGGATACATTGATAACCATGTCCTGGGAACCTGTTAAAGGTCTTGTCTCAGTCACAGCAGGCTTAGTCCAGTAAGAAATGAAACTGCTTTATATGTATTTAACCTTATTTCTTAGTCCCACTTTGAGGTACCGTTCCAAAGAGTTTGACCTGGCAAGGGAAACCTTTGGTAAGCAGGTTGGCATTCTCTGGTAAATTGATGCAATGACTCTTCTTTCCTGTAACAAGTGCTGATGTTTGTCAGTGTTGTCAGTTGAATGCAAGAATAACACAGATGGCAGGTAATAGCAGAGGTAATGAGGGTTCCATTTTGGAAGGCAGACCAGTGCCAATCTAGTGAAAGTTTGCATAATATAACTCCTTGAAAGAAAGTGACTGAAAATGTTACATGGATCCTGACTACTCATCTTTGTTATTAACAGAATAGCATTTGAATCCTCCATTTTGGGGCTGAAGACAGGTTAATCCCAGTATTTAAATGGGGTCTCATTGCTAAGCTGCACAGACATTTAGAAAACCTACCTCTTTTGACTACTGCTCTTAAAAATTTAATTGGATTAGCTACTTATGTGGAGAGGTAAAGAGGAGCAGAGGCTTCTCAGATGGATTACTGCAGAGACCCTAATAAGAAATGATGCAAGATGGATGTGCATTCTTTCTTTCCCCTGGTATTTAATCACCATGAAGAATGTGGAGCTGATTTTTAATAGCTTGTGTTTATGGTATCTTGACTAAATACTGTTGTGTTTCATGTTCATACGTGTTTCGTTAGTCACTAGCAAAAGAAAAGGTTGAATTCATATACCATGGTAGACATAACATGGAAAATGAGACAGTAGAAAGTCAGCTCCTTTGAAATTGCTCATCACCCTGCTGCTTGTATACTTTTTTATGGATTCTTGACACCATTTACATTTTTGTTTGTAAACAAAACATCTGTGCTTAGGTCACCCAGGTGTTCTCCAGACAGCACATACAAGTGCAAGCAGAGTAACACAGACTCAAGTTTCCAGAAAAAACTTATTCTTGTGTTTGTCCTCACAAAAAGGAGCTTCTTGCAGCTAATTGGCTGCAATATGAGAGCACTTTCATTGTGGTTAGGAATTACATCCTGCCTTGGGAAATGAAAGGACTTTTTACAGACTCCAGATAAAATAGCAAAAGATTTTGTGACAAAATAGAAGATTCCATATGTTTTATCCAATTTAGAATTAATCTGTTTCTTGTAAATATACTTTTGCCATCAGTTATTTTTGCAGTATTTTAGTATTTTATTCAATGTACCATTTCTATTGGAAAGCTCATCTTTTCCATAAAGAGCCTCATGGTGGTTTTATTAGTAGAACATGTCCAATAAGAGACATTGAGATGATCCAGATGAACAAATAAAGCAGATCAGGCTAGTGTTTTTTTCTGTGTAACTATAAGCTTTATAGTGAGATATAAACTTTTTCCTTTTTCAGTAAAAGATCTACACACTTTTCCTAAAGTTTGACTGTAAGGAAGTTAGCCAAATAGGTGGCCACAGTGACAATGAGATTTTAAAAGGCTGTCATCTATGTAGCAGTTGTTCTCTTAAGGGCCAATAAAGAAAAAATACCAAAATCAAGTCAGATGTTTCGTTGGTTGCAAATTAGATTTCCATAGCCAGTGTATCACAGGCAAGGGAGAGACTTTTTAGTTTGGAAAGCCAAGTAAGTTATTTTTCAGGAAATGACAGAGAAGTTCCTATGGGATTTTATGAACCATGTGTTTGGCAAAGATTGGTTTAAAGATAGTGGAAAAAAATCAGAAAACTACTTACTCTTACATGTCAGCTACTCTTTCATTCAACAGTGACAGCTCCGTAGAAGCCTCCCTCGAGCTTCCCATGTTATAAGAATTACAAATCCGCCTGACTGGGTTGCAGTATAAATTGTTTTACTACCTCTTCCTCTAAACCCTGAGAAATATGACATGCACTTTTAAAAGGCCATCTTCAGAAAGACTATCCCTGCATCCTATGAATGCCTTTTGTACGCAATTCCTACTAATACTGTACCATTTTATGACTGGGAGAGCCCCATACTGCAAAAGAATGTAGAAGAGAGAACATCCTTAATTTGTATTATTGATGGAAAAGACAAACGGCACACTGAAAGGTTCTTGAAGAGGCTGTAATCTGATTTAGGTAGATACTGGTATCAGTAACACTGGTAACTGCTAGGGAAGAGAAAACCTTTTCAATAAATAAATGTCTGAAGACTGCATAAATTAGTAAGGAGGCATTTGAATTAGGAGCCACGTTTCTAAGAACATGTAAGAACATGTGCTTGTGATTGTTTTTACGTACTTTTTTTTTAGTCACTGAAAGCCTAAATTAAGATTGCAGTAACATGAAATTTAACAGGAGTTGGTAAATGACATACTTGTCCTCTGAATGGGCCTATGTCACAGTAGAAACTCTATTTTTTGTATTATAAAAACAGTAAGTCTGCTTTTCCAGGCTGGGATGGGTCAGGTAACTGCTTCACACAGGCTGAAGCTGTTGGGAATACTCTGGAAAGCCTGCAGTGAACATTTCACTTCTTTGTCATGGTCTTTCTCCCTCACAGACTCTGGAGAAAGCAGTGTCATAATTGCATAATATCAAGCTTTGATTTCCATATTTAATAAAAATATGTACTTTTTTCTTTGTACTGTGACTTAATATTGTACATTGTACTTGAGACTAAGTGAAACAGTCTGATTTCATGGAACAGGCAAGACAGTGCTTGGGGTGGAGGCAAGGGACTGGTTTTGGGTCTACCCCAACTTTTGAGCTGACTTTAGGTGAGATAAGGACACCTTCTAATGAGTAAGAGATCTGAATCCCTATGGGGCCGTTCAGTGAGGAGGTGTGTTGAGCAGAGCTGTACCCCTCGAGGTTGAAGTTCAAGCACAAGAAGTAGCTGCCCCAGGTGAGCAGGAGGTGGAGGAGGCTGCGGGTCCATCGCCTGTCTGCAAGGACTGGCGCCCCTGGCGCCCCAGACGTCTGCACTACCTGAGCTGTGCATCTACAGCCCTGGCTTTCTACCTGCTGTCGTGGCCATCACCAAAAAAGTTTCAGCATGTGTGAGGATTGTACTAGAAAGGATGGAATAACTCATCTCTGTGCCTGTTTATCCTCCCTCCCAACACTGATTCCTCTCAGACATTCTCTTATTTTCCTATATTGCCTCTTACAGATACTTTCATATCTTCTTAATGCCCCAGCAAAACCAAACAGAGCAAACCAGTCTCTTAAGGGTTATACTGCTTCCGTCTTTGCAGTGCCCCAACTCATTTCCCACTTCTGCAGCAGAAAAGGGGGCCCTTTCCTTGCAGGCAGACTTTGCAGGAGCTTGTGTAGGGGCTGCTTGTGTAGCGTAAGAGCAATTTTTACAGAGAGGAGGCAAAAGATGTGATTTTAAGAAACTTACTTGAGGAACAGAAGGTCTTAAGTCTCAGCAACTGCACATGGGTCGGGATAACTTGAAGTAAATACTGGATGCTAGACAAAAGAGAATTAGAAGTGAGGGGAATATGATTGGAGAGAAGGGTGATTTCCCTAACTTCACCTCCATGACCTCTGTCAGCCTGTCTCTGTGCTCTTTAGCTGCCCTGTGCCTGCTGCAGAACTGAGTTTTGCTGCCCTGCTTTTGAAAAGATGAAGTCAGAATAAGTGAATGTTTCTGTTTGGGGGATAGTGAGATTCAGTTTTATCAAGGCTATTCTGAAGTTTGAACTGGCTCTGAATAGTGTCCTCTTCTCCATCACTGCTGTGGAGAACATTCAGAAGTATAGATCATGGCACAAGACACTTAAACCCCTAAGATGCCAAATTACTGCTGCAGCTGCGTACAGCTCTGCTTACCAGCACAATCTACATGCTCTTACTGATTGTATGGAATATTGTTTTCCCCTGGAACAGTAGAATGGAAATAGGCTTAAAGTCATCTTTTGATCTCTACTATTTTCTGCAGTCTTGTTCTAGTAGTAGTCATAGCACAGCTGAGACAGAAAATTTGTGTTTGTCTGAACCATAATGAGACACTAAACACGTGGAAATCCTATTAGTGTTTCATGGACCGTAGCTGTCATTTCATTTGCTCTGGAATTCCTTCCATACGGCCATGACAAAGGTTTAAGGTTGAGTTTTCTTGACACTTTGAATGCATTAGCTGTTCCTCAGACAAAAGTCTGTCAAGTATACTGAAGGATCTGAAGGGATGTATTTATTTCTCTAAGTAATATATTAAACAGAAGTAGGGCCGGTGAGCTTGGTCTTGAGAGATAAAAGCACAACACTAGAATTTTGTGGGGTTTCTGCTACTAGTGAATGTTAGACAAATGTATCTGGTTTTTGTAAATTTCTGTTTTTCTATTTCTGTTTTTGTATCTCCTTATTCTAAACAAGTCTGCTCCAAATCTCTTTCTCAACTGTAGTTTTTCAGAAGTTTTGCAATTCATTTTTCCATGTATAAATATGCACAGTATGGTAGTATTAACTTACCACAATTATGAACTATGTAGTAAATGTAATTTCCATGAGTGAGTCTTAAGAGTCATCTGTGTATTTCTCATGTAATAGAAAACCAAGTTGAGATGTTACTATGCTCCTTAGTTTTTGTCCCTACTCCTGGTCATATTTGTCATTCTTGTCTGTGTTGTTTGTTTTTTTTTTTGTTAAAGTGATTATTCTAGTTTTTTATGAAATTAAGTTACTGAAATTGCATGTTTTTGCTTCAAATTAACAGATAAAAGATGTCCTTTTGTATTCAGTGTACACATGTGACATAGGTAAGAACTGAAGGGGAACAGTGTCAGTGTTACTCACCACACAGTTCTTGATGTGCACTTACAAAACCAGTGGGCACCATTCGCAGTTTTTGTATACTTTACTGTCTTTGAAATTCACAATGATACAGTACCAATGGTTTGCCCATATATAATCCAGTTTAGTTACTGCGTAGTACTGTCCAGTTTCTGCAGCAAGAAAAGTATGCATTCTTGAAAATAGTGAAGAAGGATCATTCAATTAGAGTTTTGCTAATGATCAGATAAATAAAGGAAAATGGCAAAATTAGGCATACTTGTTAACAATAAGAAATTAAGAAAATAGTTTCCAGGACCTGAAAATCATCCATATAATTGGAACAAAGTGGAGAGGGAAAAAAAAGGTGTAAATCTGTTTTGTACTTGAACTTGAAAGTTTATACTATTTTATTAACCAAAACCCTAGGAATTCTTTTTGAAGTTTCCTTCACAGGTTTGGTGGTTATGAATTGTAGTGGCAGATCTACAGTTCTGGTAGGCAAAAGATCAGCATTATTCACTAATACCCACTCCAGAGATCTTTACCCCATACATCATTTATGTGGGTTAAAGTCTGTTGGAAGAAAGCTTTTAATGGATAATTATCTTCTGGCTGTGTGTAAACATCGTTGATAACTATTGTGGCAGCAACCAGGAACAGTGAGATGTTTCTAGTTTCAGAGTACTCACAGAGTTTTCTAATTGGTATCTTCATATCTGCGGTTCCTTGTGTCCTAGTTAGGATGAACTCCAGATATTTCAGTGCAGTGTAATTTGTGGTATTTCAATGACTATGGGAAAAGTATTTTGCTTGTCTCATTCAGAGATTAATTCTTGAATGTTTCATTTACCTATCTGTAACTTATAAAAAGTCTCATGTTCTTTTCAGAGATATCTGTTCATAGAACATGAACATTTTTACAAGAAAAGTAATTTCCTAGCAGTGTTGCATTTTTTCCACTATAATTCTTCCGTCTTTATTTTGGCACTTTCATCTATGTTCACCAGTTTCCTTACATTGTTTTTCTGTCAGGGCCTGCAGTTGCTCAGTTAAATTTGTGTGAGATTTGCCTACAGCTATTTTGAATCCATGAAGAGATCATATCTTTCTCAAAGCATAATGTATCTTTCTGTCTTTCACACAAAGCCATGTCATTATATGGAATAGTCTCAAGGGAGTCCTTATAGCTGAGGCAGGAGCCCCATAGACTGCTCCAAATTGCTTGGCAAGCCCTGCAGCCAATAGAGGTGCTAAACTTAGAGCAGTGAGTGGCTCTTAGCTGACTGAGGTGTTAAAAGTTTCTTGTAATTCCTGGAGGTTTAATACCAAGTAAATTCAAAACTGTTGAAACACCTTAGCTAGAGACACATGGTCACTTCTAACTAAGTTTTGTATTTTATTATTCGGTTCTTCCCAACAAGTTATCTTTGAAATTCCTTCAATGCAGTGGCTTTCCAGAGCAATCCAAAGCATTTTGTTCCTTGCAGAACGATTTTTTTCATACAGAGTGTATAATAGGAGATGTAAATAATGTTTTTCTCTCATATAATTAGGTAAGTCTCAATGAAAGAAAAAAGCCTGCATTGATTTTCCCTTGCATATGATTCTCTTTACAACTCTGAACTTGCAACATATTCCTGAGGGTGCCTTGGAGTCTTTTCATGTGTAGAGGAAAATTGTTTAATAGTCACCGGCTGTTCTTACAGGGTAGTCCAAATAGATAGGAGGGAGGAAAAAAGTCAGTGCACCCAAATAAGGTCATCTGCTTTCCGTGATTAGGACACAGAAACAGTCATAATCAAAGAGGTAGAATGTAGCACAAGTTACTACAGAGATCCTAACTAATTTTGAAAATGTAAACATTGGTGTGAAATCAGTGCAGTCCTATCCACACTGCATTCAAACAAAGGTGGAAGCATTTTGGTCTGGATTAAATGAAATGCTGCCTGTTTTTCGTGTGGTTTGGCTAGCCGGTGGAAACCGTAGCGTTTTGACCTGTTTGAAAGGCAGCTTCTAGTGGACAATAGAAAATGTTTATCCAGTATAGTTTCTGTATGTTTGCTCTGATCAATGCTAGCTGGACATGTTGTGACAGAAAACCCTTTCTTCTGCATTCAGGCATAAACACTGTTTGCAAATTCGTTTCAAAGAATTTTTTATTTGGCAGAAGTTTTGGGACTTGATGTGATCATCTGTGCTGAACATTGTTTCTCATTGTCCTGGAAATAATTATTTCCAGCATTTTCTGAGTGAAACAGAAAACAAAGAATTCCTAGGTAGACCAGGCACCTTTTCTGTAATACTTCTCTGCTGATTGTATCTTCATTTAACAGACCATGGTTTTTTGAGATCCTCAAAATTTTTCATCACTTGTCCTCAGAACTGACACAGTGACCTGAGAATTCAAAAAATGTCATGTTAGTGACTACTAATTAGTGGATCCAGAGAGCTGCTTTTCCTGACCTTTCAACCTTCCAGAGGCAGCAACAAAAGCTGTCACATGTATCATACAAAGAAAATAAACGTTTGCCATGTTTGCATTTTGTTTTGTTTTTTTCCTAGGGTGTAGATAGTAGCACAAGCTCACTTGAGACTACAGATGAATTTGTGGGTTATGAGGAAATTATCCTACAATGTAGTGGTTGTATTTATTTCTCCTTTTCTGTGCATAATATAATGCATGTATTATCCAGTTCTTACTGAACACTCATGAGTGTCTTAGTATCTTGCATTGTAAGAAGGGGAAAAGAATTAAACTCTGTGTCTCATCTCCTTTTTTTTTTTCTGTTTCTACCATGATTTTTTTTTTTTTTAAATTATTTCAAAGTGTATTTACTATTTCCAAAAGGAAGTATTTTAATGCTTAATTTTTAACGTACAGTATACAGTCCAGGCTTAAACTGTCTTTTTGTATGTTTGTTGAACAAACTTGTTAATAGAAGATTCAGCTGTACTTATCATTAATCACTGTTGTACACTTCTGCACCTCATGAGACACCTTGGGTTTTTTGGGACCACTTACTAGAATGACTAGTGAAATGTACAGTCACAGCCATGTCACAGAACTGTTTGTGCAAGCAACAATAATCTCTTTTTATTATTTATAATTTTCAGGTCTTTAAAATAGAAGTGTTGATGAATGGAAGGAAACATTTTGTGGAGAAGAGGTATAGTGAATTTCATGCACTTCATAAAAAGGTATTGATCATTATAAGATGTGGTTTTATTTTGCCTCAGTTGTGATATTTTCCTCTCGTAATTTTTTATCTTAAATACGTCTCGTATTTCTTGTCTCTAGAAATTAATTCCTAACTGACTCAATTTTTTCTGTGTTTTGTAAAAGAGGGTGATGACTTCTCACATTACTAACTCTCCTTTCTGACTGTTGTTTACATGCTGCATTGCTAAAACACTGTCTGTGGTATGTTTTTATCTTCTTGTAAAGTCACAAAATAAGACACATTCCAACAGCAAATAATACAGTGGGATTTTAAATCCAATTAGGCAAATTATTTGCTAGTTCTATAAATTGTGTTGCTAACTTATCATATGTAAAGCTGAGTAAACAAGTTGTGTACACAAGGAAACTAGACATAAAAAAGACTGAGTAAGCATCACCACATTATACAATTAATATAATATAAAATGTCTGCTAAGCTTGTCTACTGAATCATCTTAGTAAATGTAGAAGGGACCACAGTACTTTCAAGGCTAGTTATCCAGTAGTTGTTCTTTAAATTGCTTTGATCACTGTTAAAGTATGGTTTCTTCTCTCCAAGCTGAACTGGATTTGCAGCTGTGCAGCTGAAAGGGAAGTTTCACATTTTTCTTGCTTTATGGAGACCAAATATTGTGAAGGAGAATTCTGGCAGAGCGTTGCAGACCATTAACAACAGTGGGGCTACAATGAAGTTGCTTCAGCCCTTCATTTCTAGTATTTGGGTGAACTAAACATCTCTTGGTGTGTCTCAGAGGCAGTGCAGTGTGGGCACAGTCAGCACCTCTGACTGATGCTGTTAGCCTTCGGTATAAAAAAACACCCCCTACAAGCAACAGAGGCACACACATTTATAGCTCCTGCCAGAGCAATGCAAAGAGGAGTTTATTCACACCAGCTGGTGATCCTGAATTAGCTTACGAATCATCTCATTCAGGAAAGAAGAGAGAATGATTTTGCTAGCCTTGTAAGATATAAGCAAACTTGGCTGAAGAAAGGGCAACTATTGATGCATCTGTGTGTTGGTCCTCAAAAGTCTGAAGACAAGAATACGTTTTGCTTTACTGCACCATAATTAAGATGTGCTAGTACTTCTTGCCTGTTTGCTTCTTGCCCCAGTAGTAGTATCCTCTACCACTTTCTAATACTCATTACCTTGTTCATTGTTTAATTCAGATCTGTCTCAGATATTTTCTCCCTTGTGTTCACATTAAATATGAAAACATGAGCAACAGTCAGAATCAGTAGTATAACTCACTCATCCACCTATCTCCAAGCCTTGCAATATATGTGTACTTTATTTTACAGATGAGAATAATTCTGCAATTCAAAGTAAAGCAGATGAATAGAGTTTATACAATGAAATAGATTAGGAAACATTATGAGGGAAAAGTCAGAATGCATATGCTTAAAATGCGTACTACCTAAGGACACAATCTCCTATTGTTTCATCTACTCATCCACTTGCTGTTTGTTTATATTACTCTGCAAATGTATAGAGACTTTCTTACTTGTTCCCTGTGCAGATGCAAAGCATCCAAAATGTTTTGACAACCATACACCTTTTTCTTAAGTCTTCTTGAAGTTGCAGTGAAATTTCAGTGCATATGGTTGAACAGCTCATGCTCTGAACCTCTCTTAGTGCTTTTAGTGTTGCAGAAATACTGGAGAAAGCACGTGCATCAGTTTGCTTTCATCATGCCAATATGGTATTTATCTTTTGTTCCTCTCTTCCCCTTTAATTTAAAGTATGTTTCATCCTAAATTGCTGTGAGTATATGGCAACTGAAAAGGGCTCTTTATACTTATTACATATTCAGGATGCCCTTAGTGTTGGAGATGTCTGTAGTGAGTAGGAGAAACAAAGCTTCTGTAGAGAAGAACTGTGGAAGAAAATGGGCATAGAGGCTGACAGGGAAACTGTGCCTTTTGTTGGAGAAGGGCATGCTTCACTGGCATGGAGGAAGAAGGACTCTCTTGCTTATATAAAACATTATTCATTCATCAAAATGCAAATCAATGTTTTTTGAGGGTGTTTTGATGTCTTGTTTGGTTTTGTTTTTGGGGGTTTTTTTACCATTCACATTACAGTATTCTATTTAAATCTGAAAGAAAAAGTGTTATTATTTTCATATGGAGGGGATTTTTAGAAAGAATTAAATTTTTTCTAGGTGTGTAACAGTGAAAAATACAACCATTTGTTCATCTTTATTCACAAATATCTTTTTATACTTCTTTTCCTATAAGTTTGTAAATATTGGTATTCTTTTTAAGTACAATGATGTTAGAAGGTGACAGTGTTACAAATACTGAAATGAAATCTGCAAAAATCTGAAGCTTTATGCATATTTTTTTGCAATTTGTTTACAATTTTAGAATAATTAGTACACACTCTAAATCATATTGACTTTTCACAGTTGGATAAATAATTCTTCACTTGATAATTTAAGCCACCTTTAAGTCTTTCAGGAAAAAGAGGTTACAGTATGTCAATAGACATTAAGTCAGTGTTATGTACAGGAAGGTATTATAGGCAATACTTGTCCTCAGATATATATTTATTGTGTAGGGACAAGTCTGAAGCAATACAGCTAATGCATATGTAATTTCACTTAATATTCCTTGATTGTAATAATTATTGTAGGAATATATATTATTGGATTGTTGTAAGCATAAGAAAGTGGGCTTTTAATATATTTTTTGTGTATCCCTATGGCTCTACACAAAGTATACTACTACACAGAGTACCTATACTTGCACATTAAGTAATTGTATTTTGGATTCTTTATGTATAACAGGACCACAGAGCACAAAAGGATTGTAAATCATCTACTGAGTCCCCAGCCAGATAGTATTTATTTCATAAGCCGCTAGGTCTTGGTGGATCCTTGTATAGTATCAGATTTGTCTCCACTCATCTGGAGCATTCTCCTCCTTTATTACTGATCTACAGGTGCTGTGACAGTTCACAACAGCAAAGGCCATAGTTTCTTCAACATCCTTGATCAATTTAGAGGGAAAAACAGTGGGTTATATTCTGTCTTTAAGATCAGTCAGTAAAAATACATGGATTTGGAGTTTTGTGTTGGAGTGTTGTTTTTCTCACTTCACTTTTAATTGTAATGTAGCATTGTTAAGAAATAAGGAAGTTGCAAAATGTTTCCAGAGCAATTGAGGTTTCCCTCCTGCAGCTTCGATACTTGTGATTGTGGAGACATTGATATGTTGCCACTGCTTTTTCCTATAGTGACATCTCAGCAAGCTCAAAGATGAAATGTAAATTCTTAATCTCCCATGGGTATGTATGTCAAAGTCAATTTTGAGTTTCCTTCCTTGCATTCTTTGCCTCAGATTTACTCAGAGGCAATATCCAACAGAAGGAATGTCTAATGCCACCTTCTATTAAAATGCAGTGGAGTCTATTTCAGTTATTACTTTTGCTTTGTAGTATAAAAGAAAAGATTAATATCTTTCTCGTTTTGAAAAAATATGTCTCTCCAGCAAGAGGATTCTTAGTGTTATCAAATTGTATGTTTGTGTCTGTCTGTATACACTCATATGTATGCATATTTAGAAAAGCTCCTGTGCGTATTTGTAGAGGAATAGTTATGGAGCTGTCTTTGAAATATATTCAGTGTCAATCTTTCTATTTCTCTATATTAGATATTAAATACCGGCTGTCAATCTGTTGGTGCAATTCAGTTGTTTACCAGCTCTGCACAGAAGTGGTTAGCTCTAATGTCTGTACTTCTCACACCTGGTCATAGCTGCCTAAATGTGGAGTTAGA
Organism: Sclerurus mexicanus; assembly: GCA_013396755.1. NCBI lineage: Eukaryota > Metazoa > Chordata > Aves > Passeriformes > Furnariidae > Sclerurus > Sclerurus mexicanus. The sequence goes on from VWZF01006902.1 coordinate 96,151, forward strand.
AGTTGTCATGGTGTGTTGTCACTGCACTTAGCAAGGCAGTGGAATCAACCCCAGTTAACTAATGGGGAACTCAAATTTCAAGTATTCTCATGTAGCTGTTGCCATTTTGTTGTCAGGCTGTCTGTCACAAGAAACTGTAGGGTTTCTCTTCACCGTCCCGGGCGACTAGATATGGAGATTTTTAACTGCACTCTGTAGGGATGATGTCTGCTGTTACTTCAGGGAGCTGATCGTAACTTTGTTTCTATACTGTTGTCCTGTATGCTTGATTATTTCACCTATACTGCCTCACATGTAACATAAACATGTTTACTTTAAACAGGCACGGTTATAATTTGTTTCTGTCTGTGTTTCTTTCTGTTTGCAGCTCAAGAAGTTCATAAGAACTCCAGAGATCCCTTCAAAGCATGTGAGAAACTGGGTCCCCAAGGTCCTGGAGCAGCGACGACAAGGCTTGGAGTTGTACTTGCAGGTGAGTCTCCTTCCAGCCCTGTTAAAGTGCATCTGTTTCCAGAGTGGTAGTATCCAAAGCATTAGAAGGTGAATTTTGGTGCTTTACTGATGGGCCATTTTAGAGGTGGGAAATGAACAGTCAATAATAAATTCCATCCATTTTTAATAAATGGAATTTCTGTTGTAACTATGATTGCTTTCAAAAATGCCCTGTGGTGTAGTTTCACAGCTGTTTTTCTGGTGACAAAGCTAGATGAATGTGTTACTCCAAACATGTTCCCAGCTCACTGTGCCTTCAGCTGTACTAATGCAAGTGCTGTTTTATTGAAGGGGATTACAGAAATGATCTGGTTCAAAAAATGATCTGGTTTTGAGAGAAATACAAGAGTGACAGTATTCTGTTTTTACTCACATCAGCTATTGGCAGTGATTTTTTTTTCTTACTTTCATACAACTTTCTTTTGGAGATAATTGCTACCAGGGTCCGTGTACCAATTCGTCTTAAGCAGTTGATTTTGTTAAAAAGGTACAGAGGTAATTTGCTTATGATTTTTTAATTGCTGATAAACTGTAAAAGAACATCTCCCCCTACTGGAAGAGTTGGTCAACTCATGTTGTTGTGTCATCCTGTACATTTAATTAACTCATCCTCTCTTCTATCACCACTGGCAGTCATAGGAACATGCAATGCTTTAGTTTGGAAGGGACTGCTGGATATCATCTGTTTAGAATATGACAAGCCTCTAATATACATCCATACTAATGGTGCATACTAATCAAAAAAAAGAAGAAAAGCCATTAATATTTTTGTAAGAATCATTAATTTCTGTGTCTGCTAGCAGAAATCAAAACTAATCATCAGTGAAACTTCTAAATAATTAGAGCTTTGGTTTAGACAATGAAAAGTTCATTCTAAGGTACTTTGGTTATCAGAAGTTTTTAATAGTACCAAGCATTTTCCAAGACATAGTGTAGGAATGGGCTGCAGTTTCAGAAGACGTGGTCAGTTTTTAATTTAACACCCTGTATGTAAAACTGCAAACATACTTTCAGGTATGAATAACTACCGAGAGTTATTCTGTAAGAGCAGTTTGGCTCCAACTGTCACTAGTCAGTGGTAATACCAGTAGCCAGCCATTTGTGCAGCTGGTAGACTCTTAGGAAGCCGTGGCAGTCAATAACTGTTTTTATAAAACGAGCCAGAACCTCATGCAAAGATTGAGCAATTAGATTGAACAATGATATTACATTCAAAGAATTTTTTCGATGCAATATATTTTCATTTCTTACTGTTGTATTTTGCACCCTGAAAACCTGTGCAGGCAAGAGGTAACATGCTCTGCAGATAGCTCTCAAATACAGACCTGTTCCTGACATGGTCTAATCATGTTGGGTTCTTAATATATTTTTAATTAAGTAATCTTCTATAGCTAAATACAGATAAAAATTACGATGTGAAATGAAAATAGTAGAATCAGTTTCTATCAAGTAGTAAAGCAAGCAAGACATTCCCTTGTCTAAGCCAGAAGGTGCTGAATTGCCAGGACCTTGTTACTTCTTTGTGACCTTTTCATGATGAAACCGCCCTTTTAAATCCTTTCAGCACAGGTTGTTTGTTTCTTGGAGTGGATGGACAGGAGCTCAGAAACATTTCATTGTATTTTTCTGAAGAGTAGCAAAATTATGAATAAACCAAATATTATTAAATTATAAGATACTAAGAGTAATTTTCTTAAATTTATCAGTGTCTACTGCCAGCTAATATTCATCAGATTGCTTATTTGCGTATGTTTTTAGAAGGTTGAACGGGAATTTTTTCCTTTTATAGTAGACCAATTTTCATGGAATTCTGAAAGAATGATTTATCTGTACTAGTTTCATGTGACTTTCATATTTTACAAGTTTGACTGGAATTTACAATTTTTGTTTTTAGTACTGTGAAACAATTTACTAGAAGCACTAATATGCATAGTATTTCAACTGCATGTATAACTGTATACAGAGCCCTGGTGAATACTGAGAACAATCAACTGACTGACAAGAGGAAAAAAGGATTATGTTTAATTTATTAATGAGGAAACAGGTGCAAAGATAAGTGAATGACGGAATACAGCTCCAGACATTCAAGTGAATTAGTATGAAGGAATAAGCTATTGCCCCTCTACTGAGCATGGTAAATGTGTCTGTGCAGGGTCTTAAACTGCAGCATACAGGGCTTAAATTGAGCTGGTTTAGTCTTTGCTAAATAAGAAAATCACAGACTCATAGAATATCCTGAGTTGGAAAGGACCCACAAGGATCATTGAGTCCAGCTCTTAGCCCAGCATGGGACATCCCCAAGAGTCACACCATGTGCCTGAGAGCATTGTCCAAATACTTTTTGAATTCTGTCAGCCTTGGTACTGTGACCACTTCCCTGGGAATCCTGTTCCAGTGCTCAACCACCCTTTGCTTTGGGTAAAGAACCTTTTCCTGATATCCAGCCTAAACCTCTTCTGACTCAGCTTCATGCCATTTCCTCCGGTCCTGTCACTGGTCACAAGAGTGAAGAGATGCTCCTCTGCTTCCCCTTGTGAGGATGTTGAAGACTGCAGTGAGGTCTCCCCTCAGTCTCCTCTTCTGTAAATCTCAAAATGCCTGTTGCTGGCAGTGGAAGAGCACTAAACCAGCTCTAAATACCCTGTGGTGGCCGTCATCTAGGTAACTTTATAGTTACTTGTGTAGTGCTGCAGAGATGAGAATGCAGGTGGTTTTGATTTATAATTTGTAAAATAAGTCACAGGATTATGCTATAGCTGACAAAAATCTCTCTGATTATAGTTCTAGAATGCAGCAAGATTACAGTTTAGATAATTTTTGTTTATGGTTAGAAAGATCTTGATGCATTTCCTGAAGAGTTTGGTGTTGAGGACAGGTAGAAGGTACAGATTTTAAGTAGCTGGTTGTATAAGGAGCCTATAATTTGAAAAGGGCTTCCAGATGGACCTGCACTGAAAGTCTGTGACTCCTGATAGTAGTGAGTGTGGACAAATATGTTCCCTTAAACGTAGCAGAAGCTGAAGGTAAGTGTGGGAAATGATGGGGCAGACTGGTAACTAACATTGTAGCTTCTGGATGGTGAGTCATTGGAGTTTTTTTCATCCACTATATAATCTTGGACTGACTGTTTATCACAAAGCAATACAGAAATAGAATGTGTTTTCGAAGTGTATTTAAAGGAGAAATAAATCACTTGAAAAGCTCTCTCTTCCACAATTATTTTGTACAATTTCAGTAAGTTGTCTTGTGGATGGACCAAGTGAACAGGTAGTTGGGGGTTTATTTTGGACATTGAAGATATTGTTGGGATTTCTGAGGGTGGCACTGGAGGAACCTTATCAAGTTGGTTATCGAAGCAGCTACAGCTGCATTGTCAATCGGATCAGTACTTCTTACAAATAGAGTTTATATGATGTACTCTTGGAGGACCAGTTTTTACAGAGCTTATTTTCAGTGAATTGGTAATGGGGAAGAATTTGATCTAGCCACCTGCTCTCTACTGATTTGAAGTTAGGTCATATCCTTGTCCCAGTAAGCTGACACTGGATGTTATTGCCATCCAGTCTGTCTTCCCCAGGGACTTGGCCTTTGACAGGTCTGCCTTTTAAAGTTCAATGGAATAGATATTTGCTAGCCCCCATGGGCAGAAGAAATCTCATCATTTGCTGATATCATCAGTCCAACAAGATAACAGGCATCGTTAGCAGAATTCACTGTGAAGTGGCACCCACACCTCAGCATGAGACTGTGCAGCTGCTGCTAGTCTTCACTGAAATTATTTGCTTATAGATTTTGAAGGAGGCCCATATTTTTTATGAGCTTCAGGATAGTAACTCATTTCATGTTGTCTGAGTGACCTGAAGAAATTCTTCTTGTGACTGGCAAGGCTCTAATATAAAACAGAGTGTTGTAGACCTTCTGAAGTGCTCTGTATGTATGTAGAGTCTGTATGTACATATGTCTAACCAGAGTTAATATGTAGAGCTAATATTTCTCTCTTGGCCGAGGTCAAGAAAACATACTTGCCTTTTATTTATCCTTGAACTTTTTACAAAGAGAACAGTCGTGATTCCTGGAGATAAGATTGGTTAAAGTACTGCTTGGCTGTGAGATGTGAAGACTTGATGAACTTCAGCATTCCAGCAGTTTCAGGAATCCAAATCTTAAAAATGAATTATAGCGTTTATGAAACTGGCCTAGAGTTTTGTTTTCCATTTAAGGACATAATCTGGAAATCTGAGTAGCACTTTGACCTATACTTCAGTATTCTTCAAAATGCAATTCTCTTTAAAAATATTTTAACGACCAATCCTTCCTGAAAAATATAAGTAAAACCATATCTGTTATGATTTTGCTCTTAAGAAATTAGAATCCAATCCTATTCTTCTCAGCTTGTCTTAGTTTCCAGCAGGGTGGAGTTAGGAAAACAGTGGGTGGAGTAATGAATAATGTGTACTTGCTTTAGAAGTAAGTTCATCAGAAATATAAAGAAGAAAAGCAGCCATTATTATATTGCATTTTCTTACTCTTTTTCAGGGAACAGTTCAACAGCAACTGAAAAAAAATGAAGACAAATGGGCTATTTCTGTAGTTAGTGACTGCAGAAGAAAAACTGTCGTACACAATATTTGGCCCAGAGTATCATTTCTTCATGGGTCATGATGATTTTCTTTAATTATCTCAATAAGCATTAATACAGAATTCTTTGTAGTAACATTCAAATAAATAAATAAATAGCCATTTCTGACTGGACAATGGATATGAACCAAACTTCTGTACTATTTTCTTTTGAATTTATCTAGTTTTATGATGTTGCTTCATAAAAGTTTTAGATTCAATTATAAAATACTGGAAGGATCTTTTTGTTGATTTGGAAACTGTTGCAGAGCATTTTGGAGCTCGTAAGGTATCTCATATTGCAGCTGGGGATAAGAATCTTGTGTTTTCTTTGAATGTCAGTCATTGCCCCTTTTTGCTATCATTCTGGAGACTGAGTTAATTCGATTTCTCAGGGTTTTTATCTAATTGTGAAGAAAAAGATTTTTCTTTGTCATCTTGTGGGTGACGAGAAGGAATGCGAACTCAGCCATTTATAGCCTTGTCTGTTGTCAAGAAGGCAGGAGATGTCTCTGGTCTAAGAAGCCATCTAGATTCCCGATGCCAGTACAAGTACTCCACATAGTGTGTTTGCTAGAGGTTTACCTTTCAGTGGCCTAATACTCCTGTTCTGCACCTGTAGCTGAAATCTTGCTTCACAGCTCTGTTGTCTGGAGTAGGATCAGAAAGTGAGGAAAAGAAATCCTTGGTGATGTACATGGTTTTTCACTGTTTTCTCTTTGTGAAGTGGAAAAAATATCCCATAATAGTACATAAAAGTTATCCTGAGCTCTGCTAGGCAGAGCAAAAACTAGGACTTCATATAAAGACAGGGAGATCTTGATTTGGACTCGTTTGAAGCTGGCATAGCTCTGTAGGAACAGAAGCAATCTGTAAGTGCTTTCTAAGTGGAACAGTTCTTGATGTTCCATTTTCAGTATAAAAGAAAGAAAAAAATGTAATGTTTGTCTGTAGAGGAAGCAGTTTTTGAACCAGTGCTGTTGGAGCTGTTTAGAAGTATTGAGTTCTATGTGTGTGATATGTGCACTTTTATGAGATATTTGTTTGCTTTTGCCCAATAAAAATAAGTCTGTTACTATTTAATTCTGGAAATGCAATGGCAAAATGATCTTACAACTATTCAACGATCGTTCAACTATTTAAATTCTATTTCTGTGCTGTTCACATTCATCACATTTATCCATTCTGTCAGAGTTAATATGCATTACAATTGTTCTTCCTTTATATTCTCAAAAATGCATTCTGTGTCAAGTATTTAGTTATTCCTATACACCTCTACCTTTGCCAAAGAGTGTTGTGAATGCAAAATTTTGAGTTAGTTCATTGGAAGACTGAAAAGGTTTATGGAAGAGTAGCTTATATCAAGAACAGAAGGTCCTCTCTCTGGAGATAACTTTGGGTGCTGCCAGAGTTTCAAAGAAAAATGTCTGATACGTTAGTCTTGCTCTTCCTTGATATCCATTTATAACCATTTTGGGATATGGGATACAGTGCTAAATGGATCTTTGGTCTGAACCATTATGACCTTTCTTACATAATCCTTAAAATAATTAGACAATTAAAATAATTAGACATATACTTGTGTTTCAACTTGTTGTTTCAACTTGTTGTTAGATTTGTTTAAATATTAATGTGTTTTTCAGAATCAAGCCCTATGTGTCATGAACAGTATCAGTATTCTGTTTCAGTGGAAGAAAAAAGAGTTAATCTAATGGCTGAGAACACATGGTTGAATCCTTTATATATATGTATATAAAATGAAGAGGTATGCAGGTTAGATGCCACTGTGCAAAGCCACTTGTAAAAGCTAGTGCCTTCTCAGACTAAATGCTTTACACATGAGAGGTAATTGGTTATATACTTAACAGCTGAACTCAGAGGTTGAAATTTTAAGCTATAGAACTTCTCTGCAAAATATGGGCCTATTTTTGTTTTTCTTCACTTTATTCTGTGCCTGACCTGTGGGCTTTTTCCCACTGGACTTCTGTTTGACCATTCCACATAATTTGAGAGCAGGAGCTGGATAGAAATCACTTAGACTTCCTTGTGTCATTCATTAAGCACCACAAAGGTTTCTGCAGAGGCACTCCTTCCCTTTGTCCTATGTGCACATTCACCGTTGGGTTCTATTTCTAACTAATTTCAGACCAAATTGGCTTATTTGCAGAAAAAAAAAAATCCCATCAAGTCCAGAACAGATGTTTATCTTCCTGATTACTGTTTCTGGAAACCAGTTTTATTTTAAATGCAGGTGAATACATGGGGAAGAAAGAGTCAAGCATTAGAAAGTTGCAAGTGAAAGTTGGATTCAGCAAAATAAGATTTAACTGATGTTTTACTTGGAAGTCTGTTGAATCACCCACATCTATTAATCACATTGAAAATTCTCTCTATTATCCAAAATTGCGCACTGTCTTCCTTCTCTAGCTCCATTTAATCTGCAGTAATCAAGGCTGAACTGTACCTGTAAGGAGTTCTAAAAGCAATAGTATGAGAAGTATAAAAAGACAAAATGTTCTTTGTCCTCATTAAAGATTGTGAGCAGAGTGTTAAATAATATTAATGGCTGGGATTGTCAGTACTTAACAGTACTTTCCTAGTACAAGTGATTTTATTGATCGATACAGTCTCAATGTAACAGGGCAGATTATTCTACTGATTTTATCGAAACCTTAACTAAGTTTGTTAGTGTACCACATATCTTTAAATAGATCTAGATGATGATGTAGATTAAGAAAAGCAGACCACCATCCATCTTTTTTTGATCGGTTAATAACTTAAATCCATCATTGCTGCTACCAGCTTTTTTAAGATTCTGTTGTGCATACGTGTTTCTTTGGTGGTACAGATACATAGCTGGTTTTAGATGGCTGTAGATTTTAAAGAAATGTGCCTGACACATGCAGGGTTGCATATTTGTTTAGAGGAACCAGAAAGCTAAAGAAAACAGGAAAGCAAAATAAATCTGTAGATAATTTAAAGAGGACCATTTATAAAGATTGTTTGTGTGCAGAGATGTTTCCTGAAGAAATATTCAAAGCATTTTTCAAACATGCTTAGAAAATTACCTGGTTTATGTTTTAAGAGTTATTTTTTTTTTGCTTTTCAAGTGTTACTGTGTTGTGATTTATGATTCATGGGTTTTTTTCTTCATCTTCAGTAATCTGTTTGGTTTTGCTGTATAGAATTGTGCTATATGAACCTCTTTCTCATTTTACTCTTACATGTTAGAGCTGATCAAAATAAATTTTATTCAGTTAAGTGCAGAATTTACATTGGAAGTCATGACAGATTTAGAAACCATGTCTAAATCTTTGTTCTCTTTTCATTATACCATGTCTCATAATGGTATTATATGACATATTTTTGTCCAAGTTAACATGAACATCAAACTGTGCTAATTGTGCATTTCTGTACAGTGAGAAAAGGTCTCTGTCATGACCTGCATATGCACAGAAAAACTGTAAGATGTTTTAAGAGGAGGGAGATAGAAAATAAGTTATCTGTCTAAGAAGTCACAGTCTGCTAAAGCAGAACTGGGGATATTAAAACTCAAGTGCTGGCGCACTGTTTGTCATCTGCTGATGACCAACTATTTTAATAGCCATGATTCCTTTAGAGCCATACGAAGTATGAGAGACTTATTTCATTTAGCCATGGTGAAAGAAAAAATTGTTACCTTCCTTATCCTCAGTGCAGCTCTTTATTTGATGTGTAGGCATTAAATTTTGTTTTTCTTTACTATTTAATAGATTTGTTGTAACTTCTCTGGAGAAGGTGGAGAGGAGTCAAAAAACTTTTGTCCATTATAGCAAAGAAGGGAGGAGGGAGCTGTAATTTGTGCAGTCTTCTTATCACCCCCTGAAGTACAGTGGGAAGACTCAAGTTTCCCCCACCTTTTTAATCAATCTGTAGCATTTTAAACACAGTTTCAATTCCTGTTCTGTGTTGTTTTACATGAGGTAATTCTTCTATTTTGGTGTACAAATGACTCTTGCTTTTTTTAAATTGTACTTTCAAGCTAAGTTAAATCTTATGGGCTTTTTCTTCAAAATTATTCTGTAAAGTTATTTAATGAATTGCCAATGAAGAGAAAAACCCTTTCTAGTGAAAGAGTGCTTTATTATTGCATGTGTATTGTAACACACTATGTTTTGTTAAGGTTGTTCAATAGTGTACAGAACTATAAATTAGCATGTAGTTTAGACCTAGGTTTGCCAAATCATTGATTTCATGCAATCTGGTAGTATTATTCTGCATACATTCCCTGTGAGTGAAGATTAACCATTAATATTATTTACACATTTATATACTGCACATGAGGGCCAGGGGAAAAAAAATCATGAAAAAGTGAATAATTCTCTCTTTACAGCAGGATTTGGATGTGCACATAAGGCACAAGCCACACTTGAAGGCCAGAGAAAGGAAACAAAATATGGAATATACGCTGAACCATCCATTCTGTACTTTGGATGAAGAGCTCATTCTGGGGGGAATAAGTAGTATAGGATCATGCTACATTTGTAAGCAACATTAAATAAATTCTTATACATAGGGTAACTGAATTAAAACTTGACTATAATGTGCTGTAATAACTTTGTCTAACATTATTTGTATCATTTAGCATAGACCATTCTGAAGGGGTAAAAAAACAACAACCTGTGGAACTAATCACAGGGTTTTATCAGAAAGGTGCTGAAATAAATAAGTCTAGACCTTCTGCCTTAGAGGTGTGGAAAGAAGAGGGCATAGGAACAGAAAATTTTTTTGTGAGAAGGGCTGCTTAAGCAAGAAGTAAGAACTTCTATTAGTAGCTGAGAGAGGTGAGCAGAGGAGGAGACAACTAGTGACAAATCTTCCTTAGATAGATTGTGGAAAGATGGTTACTGAGCCTTCTCCTTTGGTTCTGCAGTAAATTGGACTTTCCTGTATTAGATATAATTCCCGTGTGTATGTGTGTTGTGCTGCCTTTTCTTGGCATCTTGCATGACTTTCTGAAAGATATGTTGAAGAATTTCAGAGTGAACTAAGGCGAGAAGGTCCTGTGCTCATGGGTAGTCTAGAAAAATAGTAAATGTTTATTATCTTCTCTGACGTTGTCTATCTCCACACACATAACCATTGATTGTCTTTGTTTTTCTTTTCACCTGCTTATTGTCTCTGTAATCCAAATATAATATGGATTTAGTTAAGTGTAAAAAAAGCTTGTTTTACACTAAAGCCATTCATTGTAGAATTTCTTGATTGTGACAGACTTGAATTTCTGTGCAGGTACATTTACAAAAAAATACACATTACTGAATAATGCCTAAATTTATAAGTCTGGTTTGCTTTTTTCCTGCTGACCTTAAAAATGTGGGCATTAAAATAAAAAACTCCCAGAATTGCTTGTGATAAGCACTGTGAATTCTATATAAGAAAATCTTCAAGAAGTATTGATGTAAAAATTGAGGTTTATGGTGCAGTTTCTTCTTTTTAATTTCTCATAATTATCATTGTCTTTAATACACTTTTTCTTCTGCAGGTGAAAAAAGTTTGGAGAAACAAAGCATGAAGTAGAAGTAGAACCTTTAATTTCATTAGGCATGTTGTAACTGGTGAAGATTAATGTATATATCTCTTGCTAATTCTTCTCAATTACTCAGTTCATATAAATTCCCAAACCTTGTTAATTATGCTGAAGTCAGGTGGTAATTTTTAACAGTATTTCCACAGCAAGGGAATTTTCCTGGTCTAACCTTGCCCTCCTGTAGAAACTCTCAGCAGATTAGGCATTCTGACTCTAGTCCATTCGTTTTCAGCACAAGCCTAATTGCTGCCGACTGCCTGCCACAGGTACCCTGGTTATCGTACATTTAAGGGATGCAGGTTCTTCTGAGAACAAATAAGGAAAGATTAATTGTTTGTTTTGTTTCATCCCAAGAGAAATGTGGGACCTTAATCAAGAAAAATAATTTCTTCTGTTGATTTGGCTTATTTGTGGAAAGGGATAATTGTATAGAGGCAGGCATAGAGCTATGCATTTTGAAAGAAATTTTGCCATTTACCTACTTGGGAGGCAAAGATACAGCAAAATAAATGTAACACAGCATTGGAATTGATGGGGATGGTTCACATTTCTCATAGTAAGTAATTTGGCTGCTGGGCTTTTATTTGAACCAATATCGCTAGGTGGTGTTGTCATTTGTTTTGTCTGCTTCTTTGGATATCTAATCAAGGAGACAATAATAGGGGGAAAAAACGCTTCTCCAAATTGTCCTTAATTGCTAGAGCACGAAGTGAGCTAAGCACTCAGGTATTTCCAATTAAAGAACTTGTTTCCAGCAAGCACCATTAAATCTATCTTTCCCAATCTGATAAATAAGCTATCAAAGAGTGGAACAGATTAATTGAGAGCAATTAGTTCAAAGCTCAGTATAACAGTCAGAGTGAACCAACATTATCAATGAATGCAAATTTTACGTAAAGCAGTAAAGAAGCACTGATGCAATAAAATCGAGCTGAGAGTAGCCACTAAGCACAAAGGAAATTTTTATCTGTGATAGGGAAATAAAAGAGGGAAATATCACAGATCCTACAATTCAGAGCCAATCACAAGATTTACTCCAATTGCATCTAAAGCATAAGAAAGTTCTGTGTATACTACAACATTGTGTTTGTAGGTATGGTAATCCTTCAGTGTGGCTTGCTTACAGTAATAATCAGTAACCCCTGTGTTTGGTATAGACTTAGCCTAGTGCACTGGATTTTGATTCCTCTTTAAGGTGGTGTCCCTAGTGATAGGTATCTAGAACTTTTTGATGGCTGTTTGTTTCTTCCACCTGTCTGTGCCAAATTGCATTGCTCCACATAGTGTAAGCATCATTCTGCATTTGAGTCCTCCATATGTTTCTCTTTATGACAAAACAAAAAAAACCACCTGGATGCTTTCTTTAAGGGCCAGCCCTTTGCCTTTCGAAAATGCGTGCATCAACATGAGGAGAAAGCCTCTCTATCCCCTTAGATATTGAAATAAATGTATAGGCTCTGAGTATTAATATGTTCAAAAAAGTATTACATGTTGATTTGGTTGTTGATACGTGCTGGGTATATTCTGCTTTGGAGTAATGTACTCCATCAAGAAGAAGGCAGGAGAGGATACACATAGTCTGTTACACACTAAACAGACTAATTTCTAAGTCAGTTTTTACAGAACTACCTTGGTTAGGTAAGTTATGTTGCTGCTGTGTGTGTAAGCATCATTCACGTAAATTGACAGCACAAATAACCAGCTGCCACAACTTTTAAAACTGCTCTTAGAACGTCAGTTTGTGTGGTGCATCCCTGGCCTTTACAGCAGCAATATGGCTGGAGTGTGCTTTTGTAGAATTACAGTTTTAAAATGGTTAGATAAAAATCTTATTTCTTATGCTGTTGCAACCCACTGGGTATGTCTATTCTAGGAAAATGAAAAGGTCAGTGATAACTTTCCCAATAAAACCTTCTGAGAAAATGTCATTCCAGTTATGTGTATCTGACTGGGGGAGTTCATCCTCCATTTTTTGAGTTTCATACTTTTTATTTCCGGAATATCATCATCATTAGAGAAATTCAGCATTTATAACTGTGACAGTATGGTGTCATATCAGCTCATGAACTGATGATAACAGACATGCTTTAACAGACACAGCACTTTGAACACAGGTCATTTATGCTATTTCTATCCTTTGTATCCTGGCAAGTCACTAGGAGATCACAGTTGTATTCTGAGTAACTGTGGTTTTCTGAGCAGCTTCCCTGTAATGCTGGCTTCTGAAGAATATTCCAAATATCCCCAAGAAATCATGAGGACCTTAGGCAATTGAAACTTCTTCCAGTTTCTCCAAATGTCAAGGCATCCAGATCTCCAAATTAGCTTTTCATAGTGGGATTCAGCTCTCACACCTGGTTCAGTGGAGAACATTCCTCATGTAACTTTCAAAAGCACTCATAAAGCCACAGGAAATTACAGAGGAGTGAAGACCATTCAGAGGATTCAGAGTCGACATCTTGGAGCGACCAGCATTTAAGCTGCCATCTCCACATTATCCCATCAAATGTTACTCTGTGTGTTTGGACTCAGCCAAGGGCATGCATATGTGCTAATAGTTTTGAGCAGCAGCAGTTTCATAACTTCAGGATTAAGAAGCAGTTTCTGGTTTTGTAATGATACTGTATTTATATGCCATTCAACAGTACTTCACAGGTGGATTTTTTTTATTGTTAATCAAACTCAGACAAGTTTAAATATGTGACCTGAATTAATTATCCAGCTTTAAATGCTGGAATCATGAGCACATGTACAGCAGGAGTAATATACCATAATATATTTGGGTCGTTTTGTAGTATTGGAAATAAAGATTACTAGGTTTTGTGATGAATTTACTCTCTCATAGTGCAGGAGGCTCTTGATAACTGTGGTCCAGGGCAGATGCTCAGGAACCATATTATTCACGTAAAAGTACAGACAGCATTTCTGTGAAGAGGTCCAGCAGCCAGACCTGACAAACAAAATAAAAAAAAAATAAAGAGGAAAAATAAGCAAAATTTCTCTAGTTTGGTCAGTTATTTTTGCCCAGTTTTACACAGTGGTGATGTTCACCAAAAAAGTCAGAGAGAGATCTGTCATGAGATGGGACAGGTGGAGAAGCTGGTTTGTTAATGTGTGGATGGAGACAGGTAAATTATTTTCCCTGTAGTATATTTACCAGTTATAACTACCATATTATCCTTTATATGTCTATAGCAGATTCTTTCAATTTCAGATTCTTTCAACTACCCATCTTCCAACCTTTTCTTGTTTTGTTTTTTCCCCCTGAAATTTAATTTTGTCCCTCTGACTGGTTTATTCAATCTATATATATATATCAGTCGTAGTATTGTCTCCTGATGGTCACATGTTGAAGGTCATCTCACTGGCCAGTCAACAGAGAATGCTTTGAATTTCGGGCACTCCTTCTTCAGACATACTTGCACTGATGGCATACTCAGTTTTATTTGCTTATCATGGAATCAAGAGTCTGATTAAGCTCTCTCTGCCACAGTGTTATAGTACTGTTCTGTCTTTTTATTGAACCACCAAGAAATGTGACTTAAGTAACAATTTAACCTTAACTTCAGGTGCCGAGGCTTTCTTGTATGGTAAACCAGAGCCTTCAGGGACAGAATAACCTCTGGGAAGGAAGGGTGCAACACAGGTTTTTTTGCAAATTCTTCTTGCATGGGAAACCCAAGGACCAAATATTTGTGTCCAAATGAATAATAAAAGTAAAGAAGATTGCTGTCTAAAAATGCCAGTATATATGTTTCATGAATGTATGATTCTCAGTTTCAACCTAATTTGTGGAGTTTACTGACCATAATTGAGTAGTTCTCTGGTTGCTGAGTGAGGAACATCAAGCAATTGCCAATTGTGAATATTACATCAGAAATACAATATTTAGAGAGAGCACCTTGGCATTCTTGCAGTTATTTTAATATTCTGATAATTTTTACCAGAAATACAGAGAGCTAGTTAGCTTCTGTTAGCAGGCTAAATTGCAATCTCACTTCTCTGTCCTGGAGAAGTCACACCGTTTTTAATACCAAGAATGTGGAGTGGGTTTAGCCAAATCAGAACATTGTGTGCAGGATTGCTGTGCAGTGACAAATGCAGCCCTCCAGCTGATGCTGCTTGTCTGCCATCGGCACAGAAAAGGTAAATAAGCATTCACTGACCAAGTTAGGATGATCTCTTTTCACAAATAATTGCATCGTTCCTCACCTTTATCAAGGACTCCCTTTCTAGTGAGTTTTGGGAGGGACAAGTGTCAAGAAACAGAACCATAATGAAGTACCTGCAATTGAGCAAGGATTGCATTACTCTGTTAATTCTGTAAAAACTTGTCAGTTTGCCACCCAAATAAATGCCTAGACTGCGTAAAACATGGAGCAGAGTGACCTCTAGAAGAAAAATCAATGGCAATTCATATTTCATATGTCTATAATTGCTTGTGAGAGCATGGCAGCAGTTTGTTTATAGAGGAGCTTGTTTTATCAGGGATTGTTTCCTGACTTTTTTTTCTTTCCAGTGGTCCATGCCTCTCATGGACTGTGAATCACAGCTAGACACAGCATTAGACAAGTTTTACTGGTGGTAATTTTTTATTATTGTTTTCACATTACTGTCCCTGGAATTGCTACACTATGTTTTGTTTGAACCTGTACACTCATCTATAATTACATGTAAACTGTGTTCACAACTGTTTCCTTGAAAGACTCCCAAAGCTGTTTTTTACCTTCTTTTTAGCAGGCAAGGTTTTATCCTCTGTGAAGTTACCCATTTGCTAGTATTTTAGCCATCAAACTGAATCCAATGTGTGGCCTTCATTTTTAAGCAATTTGTCAGAGAAGCAAGGCATTCTCACAGTCAGCTAATTTAAAGACAGAATTTTGAAAATATCATTTTTCCCCCTGCTTTGCTTTTTTTTTTCTTTTTTTTTTTTTTTTTTTAAGAAGCTGTTGTAAGATTTGTATCCCCACTGAGGGCTGAGATGTCATAGGGATAGAGAAAATGCCGCTCACTTTATGGATTACTGTTAGGTCAACAAAACTTTGGCAGCATTGATTAACTTGACAGTGAGTACAGCAGTACATTTATCACTTATGGCTGTGCTGTAGAAAATCTAATAAGAGGCAAACAATTCCCTTTAGAGCAGTAACAGGTTCACTGTGGCTAACGGTGCATGCACTGGAAATTTCTGACTTTAAATTATACCCTTGCTGCTAGTTGGGTCATTGACTCCAAGCTACTGCACTTTCGCTACTATGTTCTGTATTATTAATTTGATCAAAATTGTTTTGGCTTCTATAAATGTGTTAAAACCATATATTGGAGTTCATATAAACTCATAAGCATTTTTGAAGAAGGGGTACAGAAGGAGCATGATCCAAGCTACATTATGTAGCAGGGGCAGCTGTCTGTTAGAACTGCAGATGTTTGGGGTCCTTACAAGGTTATAAAAGACAAATTTTGAACTGTTGCTTACAAATCTGCCTCTAATGCACAGATTTAAATAAACCCCAAAGGCAAACCTATCTCACATTCATTAGGTTGGTCAGAAGGACTTTTTCCATGTGTACAAATATGTTCTTTTTAAATTAGCAATAATTACCTTTAAAAATCTATACGAGTTGATTTATAGATATGCTCTTCCAGTTGTCTTGGTTTTGCAAGAATTATGAGAACTGAACCATGAACAAGAGATTTTTTTGCTTTTCCTGTGTAGAAGTGCTGCTGCTTGACTGCAGGTTACTGTTTGGTTCTAATCTTAACATGAAATGGGTTTAACTCAGTATTGCTTTATTTCACTTTATTAAATCTTTTCTCAAAGTCCATGGCCGGTACACTGGGAAGTGTCTTTGCATTGCAAATATATTAAAAAAAAAAAAAAAGGAGTTGAGGTTTTTTTAAGTCTTGTAGTGATTAGTTCTCTTAAATGGAAGCCCTATATAAAATATTCTTCTACAGAAGAATACGAAGCTTTTTTTAAATTCACATAACCAAAAGTATGTAAAGGCCACATACCCAAATAATTATGTTTCTAGAAAGAAGCAGGAAAGAAGATTGAAAAAAAGGCAATATTAAGTACAGATCAGAATATACAGCGTGCAGCTTAATTTATGGCTTTGTGATACAATCTGCAAAATTGCTGTTTAAAGGAGAGCAGGTTTGGGTTTTTTACTGTTAGGATACTTGGCTCACTAGAGGAGGGAACCTTTGTGAGCAGCAACTATTATTTCAGGTATTTTGTGTTATTTTAGGAAACTGTTTAAATTGGAGATTTTGTTCTGCAATATCTCTAAAAATTATGTCGGTTTTTTTGTTGGGAGAGAAGTATTCTACTTGAATCAATTGTCAGGAGGCTTAATGTAATAAGGCAGTTTGTGGTCTGACTAAAAGAAACATGGTGCAAAAGAAATTCCCACAGCAGTTTCTTTTTAACAGGAAAACTGAGTTCACCTGAAACATAAATACATTGAAAACTGAGGCTTAATAAGGTAGAGCAGCTTCCAAAGGAAACAGATAGGGGTTGTTGTTCAAAGTCTGTCTTGTGAGGACTTCAATTTAACCACATATCTATGTTAATGATAAAGGAGCTCTATCAACAGCATAACTGTGGATTCTTTGCAACAAAGAATTAAGAAAGTTGGCATTAGTACTCTTTGCATAGTTAGGGAAAAGTACAATTAAAATAGCGCTTCCTGTTTAAGTTTTTCTTTTTTTTTTTTTAATTTACAGAATAGAAGTTGTATTTCTCACTCTCTTATTGCTTTTTATAGGTAACAAGACACATTTCCACACTTTCTCCTGGGTTCATACAATAAAGGAGTTACCCTACTGCCTGCCTTACTGAACAGAGACCTGGTATTGATTACCTATCACACTGGCATCAGAACTACTCTTAGGATTCAATTTTTTTGTTGTTTTGCATATTTTATTGATCAAAAGTGGTAAATGAGCATCAAGCGTGCAAGAAGACGATGAATTGTTTACTTGCATAAAATAACCTTTCAATAAGGGAAGATGCATTGCTCACACTTTTGGTGCTGTTCTGCTGCCCGAAGCAGATGGCATTCAGCTGCTATTGATTTGCTCCTATAGTTACAGAGCAGCATGTAACAAGGCATACTCATTTCTCTGAAAGAGAGGTGAGGGTTTTTTGCCAGGGTGGCAGGAGTGGAAAAGGAAAGCTGGGGGTTTTGGAGTTACATTTTTTTTTGCAAAAAAAGCATGAAAAACCTTGCAACTCCGCAAACAAAAAGCAGAGTTTGTGTGTTTGCAGAGAAAGGGATTTACTTTGTCCAGTTCTAGCACTTCTGGTAATAACAGTTCACAATGCAGATTGAGTCTGTGACCAAGCAACTGCTTAGGATTGTGAAAAGCAGCCAGAATTTAGTGTCACAAACTCCACACCACAGGTCTTAGCTGCTATGTTTTTTTAATTTTGCATGTTTGTTCCTACTTGTGAAAAGACTGTTGATTCATTAGCTAGACAAAGTCATACTACAGTATGCTGGGCTTGATTCTGCAAACAGTTCTTTTCACTGAAGAATACAGAATTTAATAATTCACTGCTAGATCTCTTCTATAGTAGGGGACACACACATGACAAAGGCAGCTTTCTCTCAAAGTTTATGTGGAAGGATATTTAATGTAGAATTTCAACATGAACAAGATCTGTAGTTGGCAGATTTGAATGAAATGCATATAAATGTATATACGGTAGAAGAGAGTTTCAGCAAATAGAGTATAGGCATGTTTGTTCTAATACAAAACATTTTAGATAATCTAAGGTCTTATTTCTGGAAGAGTAGTATGGTGGGTGGTACTGAGGAGCAGGGTGCAGTCCTCAATCAATCTGTTTTAACATAGAAATAAACCATCTGTCAAGATCCACAAGTGTGGTAGTATGAGAGTTAACAAAGTCAGACTCTTTGTGACAAAACTGGACCAGTTAAGTGTTTTGACAACACACATTAAAGCCTTTCTTGCCCACCTGACTGTTCTGCAGTAACTTTTACTGCCAGAAATGCTTACTGTTATTTTTGAACAGTCTTGATTATCTTCCC
>VWZF01006902.1:114937-141473 GCA_013396755.1 Sclerurus mexicanus
AAGTAATTTACTCCATTATGACTGCCCTGCTGTCCTCCATATGTGTCTTTTATATGGCATTCCTTTTTTAATGAAAATAATGATTGAGATATGACCCCTGGCAAAACATTGTCACAGCGTAGTTAGTTACTTATCAAGAATTTAATTTAAGCATGCATATTAGTGTTTGTTAAAAAATGTCCTACTTCATCTCTTCAAATTTCTATGACATTGATTTCAACTTGCTGTGTGATTCATGAAATGATGTCTTAGCTTTTTTAATATCCATATGCTTATGTGTCCCTACATCTCAACTATTTGTTGGGCTGCTTCTGTGGTATAAGCAGACAAGAAGAGATTGTCTGAATCTTTGCCTTTAACCTGTTGGTTTCAATCCAGAGGAGAGATCTCTTATGAGTGTTTTTCAAAGCGAACAGACGTTGATTTTTTTCAGAAAACAGATGCTTTTTAATCAATGGCTAATGCTGTCAGCACAGCATTTATCACATTGTTCCAAGTTGATTTCGTCTTGCTCTCCTGTGGGGCTGGGAAAATGTTTTAAACATAAGAATGTTTACAAACAGGCATTAATATAATGGAACATGGAAAATTGCATGTTTTAAAACAGGGTTTTCTCTGTTACAGTGTTGCTGCGAGAAAGCCCTTTGCTTTCACAGATTTAAACAAATACATCCATATTCTTGTTCTATTCCTGTAGTATCTATCTATACTGCTAGAACTCATGCCAGTTTTCTTCAGCCCCTCTGTCATTTCTGAATTTGTTAGGAGTCAAAACTTACTCTGTGCTTCTTTGCCATTTTGTGTAAGCAACTAACTCATTAACTACAGAATTAGAATATCAGAGTGAAATGTTAGTGTATTAACAATTCAGGGGAAAAAACTACCAAAACAGTCCCACACATAAATTTTTACTCTCCTTTTGCTAATAAAGCTGGTTGAAATTTAAGTAAGCTTCAGAGTTTTCAAAATAGAGCTTAACAATTTCCTTGCAGTTACTCTTCCAACATTACAAAATAGCTTAGAATCCTTATTCAACATCACATTTTGTGATGAAAGGGCTACCAACACTCAAAAGTGGAAAACAAAACCCAAAAAACCCACCACCATATAAATCTAAATATATTTCATCAGCTCTGTACCCCTGCTTTACCCCTGCAAAAATGGCACAATTGAGTTCATTAACCCCAGGTACTGCGAATTCCCTGTGCTTTGTACATTCTCTTGTTTGGACTTTGGAGTGGGTACCTGCTGCTTAGTCTAATTAGTTTCAAAGGGAATGTTGAGTCATTTCTCAAGAGTTTACTCTGACCCAAAACATCTGACAAGAAAATAACAGAGACAAAATAAAAACTTATTGTAGAGTTGAATAGCATTTTTGTTACAGTACCTTGTGAAAACAGTGCAAGTAAGGAAAGCATCCTCAGATGATTTCTAGATTTTTATATGATATTTGCATTAAATGGTCATTCTTTTGGAGAGCAAGACTTGTTTTCATAGATAACTTCCTCCAGCTCTATCAAACATCTGACTCTTTCATTGTCTCAGTAAAATCAGCAAAATGAAGTAGAGCTGTGGGAGATTTCCTGTGAAGCTAAAAAGAAGTGAAAATACTATTGTAGCCCCCAGCATCTCAGTCCTTCAATTACTAATGGTCATTCTAAAGTCCACCATTGTTTTTTTTGTGTTTTTTCCAGTATGCGTCACTCAGAGCTGTGTTCTCCTAACCTCTTCTTCAGGGCTTGTAACACTTATCTTCGAAAGGATTGTGACTGCTGAGTTTACCTTAAAGCCTTTGGTGGGGGGTTTTGTCAAAAGCCTTTTGGTAATGAAAGTGTGCTCTCTCTAGAGAACCGTCTTTATCTGTGCTGATCATTTAAGCAGTTGCAGTAAGTTTTGAAACAGTCCCCTTTGTGGTAATATCTAATTCATTAACGATCTAACCAGGGTCTGTGTTTCAATCACAGTAGCCCTGTTCAGTGTGTCAAATAATTCTGTTCCTTAGTGTAGTTGTTACTAACTCCCCTGGTACAGGCATATCTTCATAAATCCCCTGTTTATTGTTGTCGTTATTGTTGTCGTCATCATTATTATAATTTTTTTGGTTCTCTGGTTCTAAAGCAGCCATAAACAATATGGCTGCACCTGGAATCCTGTGTCTAGTTCTGGACCTCTCACTACAAGAAAGACATTGAGGTGCTGGAGTGTGTTCCGAGAAGGGCAACAGAGCTGGGGAAGGGTCTGAAGCACAGATCTTATGGGGAGAGGCTGAGGGAGCTGGGATTGTTTAGCCTGGGGAAAAGGAAGCTTGGGGCAGACCTTATCACTCTGTACAACTACCAGAAAGGAGGTTGTAGCAGGGTAGGGGCTGGCCTCTTCTCCTAGCTAACAAGTGACAGGATGCGAGGATTTAGCCTTTTGTTGTGCCAGGGTAGGTTTAGATTAGGTATGAGGGAAAATTCCTTCAAGGAACTGCATGTTAAGCATTGAAACAGGCTGTCCAGGGAGGTGGTTGGGTCACCATCCCTGGAGGTATTTAAAAGACAGCAGATACGGCACTTAGAGACTTGATTTAGTGGTGGACTTAGCAGTGCTGGGTTAAGGTTTGGACTCGATGATCTTAAAGACCTTTCCTACCTAAAAGATTCTACAATTCTAAGAAAGGGTTATTGCATGCTAAGAAGATAGGAACATATGCTAAACGCTAATGTTTAAAGAAGGTTAGGTTGCAAATTTGGAAAATCTAGAGCTGGCATTTCCGGTACCAGCTTATTCACCTAAAAGTAGATGATGTATTTATGATTGTATTTAATTACTTATCAGATCATATTGCAGAGTTTTGTTTCTTTTTCCCATGCAACCTTTTCCCCAGTGCCCAAGGATCACAAGGATCAGCATAGAAGGAGGGCAACACCTGGCTGTGAGAAAAAACTATCAGTTACTTTCCAGATGTTGTAGCTTGCAGCTACTTTTGTTTTTCATTTTTTTTCTTTTGTTGGCTTAGAGGCCCCTTTCCTTAATGTTCCTCAAATTGTAATCACTAGACAGCTGGTGTCTCATAAAGCTCTGAGTGTGGACAACAGCAGCTTCCCAAACTGGGAACATGCATGAGCTTCTGGTGTCGTGAATTGCACTGTGTGCAGTTCTCATGGATGGTTTGTATTTACAGTGTTTTATGAGGAAATTCTGGCGTTTTACAGTGACTGTGTTGGTCTGAGGGATTCTGTAAGAGGACTTAGATGCTGTTTGTCTCAGGTGAGTGCTCTGTGACACTGCCCAGTGGAGCTTTCCCGGGGAGAGGGACTGGTAGAGAACATGGTAAGTGAGACATCTTGCTTCCCCTGAATGCTTGGTGGTTTTTTTCACTACAGCATACTTGCATTTAGTTCCTTTAAGCTTTCAGAAAACTACTGCAGCCTCGTGTTGTATTGTGATTATAAATGTGGTCCCCTGTACTCTTGAGAAGACTTTTCCAAGCCTAACTACCTAATTTCCTTACCATCCTAGAATGTTTATTTTCTTGATTGATATTATATTATTGTCTAAGGTACTCCTGCACCTGTTTATTATCACCAACATTATTGACATGGTCTTAATTACTTGCTAATTGTCCATTGTCTTACTGGTCCACTGACTTATTAAAAAACAATTCCGACATTTTAAAATCTGCATATATTTTTCTGTCTGTCTTTGTCATTAATGGATCTGCTTACTCTTTGTATTACTTTTCCCTGATACTTATTTTTAAAAGCCTTTCTTGTTCCTACTGACTTTTTATAATATCATTAACTTGTTCTGCCCTTCTTCTTTTCCTTTTGCTCTGTTGATTTCTTCATTTCTCATCCAGCTTTGTCTTAACCTCTAATCCTTTGAGCAGTGTCTCAGGAAATTATATTGACTGCTTCCTTTCATTTTTATTTTTCAAAGGAACAGTAGCTGCAGTTTGTTTCTGGTCTTTCAAGGGCTAGTCTCCTATTTTGCTGAAGAGGGATTCACTCTTTGCTCCCAGTAAAATCATGTTCTCAGTTTTCCAAGAAAAATTCAATATTTTATTTTTCACATCAGATGGGCTATATTTGTATGCTTAGCCTCAAGTCAATCTGCTCTGCACTTAGTAGTTAAATATTAGCTGGAATTGTAAATGTATTTTTAATTAGCTTTCTAACTGAAGTGCTCTCTGCCTTAACACCGATGTGGTAGCATTTTTGATCAAAATTAGTAAATTGCTTTGCAGTGGGGTTTGGTAGGGCTTAAGTAAAAATATTAATAAGGTATAGACACTGTCATGAATTTCTGCATACACATTTTCAGTGATGATCCAGTAGTTGTTTAACCTGTTCGGCTTCCCTTTTGTCTTGTTGGTTTATCCTCTGTGTAGCTTGAGAATGCTGTGCTAGATAGATTTGTCACTCATGAGATATCAGGTAAGTTTTAAGCTTACTGGAAGTATAACAGATTGATCTGAAAGTTGGTGCAAGAATTTTTGTACTATTCTCCAGTCTTGAGGTTCAGAGGTGCAATTCACCTCTGTCCTTCCTTTTTTTAAAAAAACTTTTGTGACTTTACATTAACTTTCAGATTGTTCAGATAGAACTTCTCGGTCTTCATGGGAAGTATTTTGGCTTCTTATACCCACAGTCACTATTTGTTCCCTTTCAGGCTCCACTGTGTGGATGGCACTTTCTGTTGACTTCCCTTTGATGCCAGCGTGGCAGTGTTAGCTGGTGCTTCATATGGAGCATCACTTCCATGTTGTTGCTTGTGTGTTTGCATGATTCTTGTGTCTTTCTACAAAATTTTAAGCATGTTTGATAACCTACTCCTGTTCTTACAAATGTGAATATTTTTGGTAGTAAGGAAGAGTGGAAAGTCTTTACTATGACAACTGAGGCAACAACTTATTTAGAAATAATTCTAGCTGATAAGCTATAACAACATACTGAAGAAAGGGAATGAGTTTCTTCATAGTACTTCCTTCACGATGGGTAATATAAAACATGATTGTACCTGCTATTACAAAAAAAAAAAAAAAAAGAAGGAAGGCTTAGTCTTAGAGGCCTGGTTCCTTTCTCTACTTGGTTTTTAGTTAATGTGTTCTTTTGATAACCTTTTTATCATTTCATGGGACTTTGTAAAGCAGTTCAGGAAAGGCAGATTAATAGAAGAATATAGACTCTAAAATGTTCTAAAAGATGTGGATTCTGGTCCCAGTGGAGACTGACACTCCAGCCTACTTACTGTAGCTGGAATGTATTGATTTTCTTCTCCCCCATTTTAGCTGCACCACTGAATTAGGTATTGTGAAGCATCTTTCCCTGTGAAGAGAGGAAAAACTGTCATGAACTTTTTCACCCTAACAGTACTGCATTTCAAACTAAACCCGATTGAATGGAAAAGTCTGTAAGGACCCTGTAACTAATCCCCCCCCTCTCATTTCTCCATTTCCAACAGCTGTTCCAGCAACCTTAAGAAAGTATGATGGATGACTGTAAGAAATTGATTTTTAAATATTTTTTCATTAAAAACAACAACAACAAGAAGATGATGTGAAAACTATGCATTCCTGTGGCTTGATCTCTGAAGGTTAGGGAAGTGGTCTTGTTGAGGTTTTCAGCAAGATGTTCAGTTACTGTTATAATTGGCTGATGAGTAGGTTTGGGCCTAACTAGAATGCCAGTGTTCGATTTCACAGTGTCCTCTGTGAAGATATGTCACCATTTAGCCTGGCTTTAGTGACAATTTTCTAAAAAGGAAACTCGTGGGAAATCATTATGCTGTTTATATGTCTCCCTTGTTGGAGAGCATTATCCTGTGATATTTTAGCACTGTTTTCCACTGCATGATGGCATCTAGCTAAGGTTAAGGCAGAACAAGTCCCCTTGCAATTTTGTGACTATATTTTACTTACTGAAGGAGAAAAGATGACCGACAATTAAGTATATCAGATGTCACTGAAAGAACATGTGCAACGAATCAATTACATCCTTAGGGAACATGATTTTATGAAACTGATAAGGTAGAAAAATTGGGGATTTTGTGATTTGTGTTACATAATAATAATTGCATCCTTTCAGTGAAAAAGACATTTCTGCTGATCTAAACATCAGGCTTTCCCTTGTGTTGTGTTGTGGGTTTTTTTCCTGAAGCACAGAGTAGTTCATTAAAGTGTGACAGTAGCAGATAAATACCCTTTACAATTTTGTAGGAAAATATGGCACTTATACTCTTAGTTCAGCTGAAATCAATAAGTTGGAAAATGTATTTCTGAAGTCACTTCCCAAATCATTTGTTACAGGTTACGTTAGGTGTTTTAGGTTTTTTGGGGGGAGTTATTTATTTTAGGAAGGAAATACACATGCTGGGTTGTTTTTTTTTTCTTAAATTAGTCTACTTAGCACTCTGAGGCCCATATGTGGAACTCATTGCTATGATCTTGGTAGAATTTGGATGTAATAGAAATTCACATTACAATCAAACTAAGTGTGAGCTTTTATTTCTTTGAAAATATTTACCTGAAGTTTCTAATGGCAGAATATACAAGGTAGTAGTCATAGTTAGAAGCCAGTGCCATATATTCACTTGAACAAATGCTACAGTTGAGCACATTACATCACAAATTACAGAGAGTGGTTGAGAGACTTTACTTGCTTGCTCTTTTCCTGCTCAGCCATCAGTTAAAGATCATTAGGTTTGCAAATATGTATTTCTTACAAGTTTTCAGACAGAAGTAAAAAATCTGTTGTGTTATGGGTTGTTCCAGGTAAAGTAAGACAATTATGATAGCATTTATTTCTGATTTAAGAGTATTTTTATAACAAATAGGAAGTTGAAAATGCTTACATTTTTTTTCTAAGCATCCACTTCAGGCCACCACCAGAGATAGCAAATATATCTGGACAGACACACCTAATCCAGGTGACTGGCTTTTTTTTTGTTGTTCCCAGGGCTTTTTTTCTCTTTTCCTTTATGATCTGGACCTTTTTAATGAAGTCAAGCCAGAAGATAATTTGCCCCCTTATTAGTATAAATAACTTATACCTTTTTTGTGTTTGTTTGTTTGAAGTGCATGTCACATTATGTTACATCAGTTGAAAAATCCTCCTTTGTTCACTACAGTCATTCCTGCCTTCATAATATTCTGGAAATGACAAAATTCCCAATTAGCAGAGGTGGCATACAAATACAGTGCAGTGCAAAATTGCCTCTGCAAATTCTGAATTTTCAAGTTTAGTGATCACCAAAGCAGTGTTATTGACAGCTAACAAACTGTGTGGCTTAACACACTGAAACAGATGCTGTTTGCTTACATCTTTTTGTGAAGTATATTTGGGCAGACTAGAATTAGCAGGGCCTGGGTTGACTTGATACATGTTGTGAAAGGAAAAAAATAAATAGAATGAGATATTAATCTGGAGTGAGTGGAAGTGGAAGCGAATAGGTTTGTAAGAGCTGTCAGGAGTTTTCCTTTTATACAATGATGTATCCTTCTCTTCCCGGTTCCATTCAGCAGCCTCAGCAGGCAGCTCAACTTTTGGAAGAAGCTGTCAGGAGGTGTAAGTATGAGGTTGCCTATAGGCACCCGATGCCCTTAAGCATCTTTATACAACTTCTTGTGGTCCACCATTGCATATAATTAGTAAGATGGTTTTATTTGAGCCAATCATGCACATTATTATGCAATTCACACACTCTCTGAATATGCATCCATCTCCACCCCTTCTTTTGTGCATAACCTGAATGCAAAACAGGATAAATTTTGCAGCAGCAGGGTGCTGATTTTGCAGAATGCAAATGAAGTGGCATTTTTTAATGCATCTTCATATAGAGGTGAACTGAAAGGTTTAACACTTGCCAGCATGTCAGACCTCCTTATTTGTTATATCCATTAAAATCTAGAATAGAAAAGTTCAAAAGTTGCATTTTCCCCTGTTCATTTATTCAAACTTGATAGCAATGTCCTCAGCTCTTCAGGAAGTATAGACTCTGAATTCACATTTACAAAACATTAAAAAAACTTTGAAACATTAAAAACATTTAAAAAAGAACCAGTTCTTAAATATCTTTGTTTTCAAATCTGATATAAAATCTAGATGACTTCTAAATGTCTCTTCCAGCCTTTTCTTTTTGTGATCCTGCTATCCTCCACATGACCATTGTGTATCCCTCGTGATTAATGTAGTGTAAAAAAGTACTCATGCAAGGATGTTACCTCCTGAATGTAAGCAATGTTTCTTCCCTTCACCAGGCTTGTTTCTTCTCTGTATTTATTTCTTCTAACACAGACTGTGAAAGTGAACCGCATGAACATGGATAGCTTTACTTTTAAGAGTCAATCTATTTATAAACCCAGTGAAGTTTCTTCACTCACTCTGGATCAGACCTTTATGAACGAAAGCTCCTTAGGGAAGAGCCTATGGGTTTTATTTGCATGTGAAGTACATGTGTTTTCAGAATGTATGGCACTATTAATAGTAAAGAAATAGGGGATTAATCTTTCAGGTGAGACATAGGTTGAATTTATGAACTGTTTTTGTTTGTCTTGTGACAATTGTAAATCATCTCATCAATGAAAGAACAGAGGATGATGTCTGGCCATTATGTGGCCATTATGCTGTTGGTGAGGAAGAATACGGCAGGTCTAGCGAGCAGCTCCTTGGTCAGAGCTTTGTCATTAGAAGCCACAGTGCAGATATAAGGAGTACATTGCAAGTTGACCTGTCAAGCAAAGCGAAGAGTTTCCCTTGTTGTCATTTACCAAAGTGTGTGCTAGTAAAGGTACATGACGTAGAGAGTTCCTTTTTCCACTTATATGCCAGATAGGAGTCTTTTGTGAGGTGAACATGAAAGCACTGAGCTGAGGTTGCTTTATTTTATATTTTAAATATACTTATTATATTTATTTATAAATATATTTGTGAATTTTATTCACAAATGAGTATGCCAATAGTAGCTTAGTTCCAGAATCAGACATCTCTACTTGAGAGGCATCTAGCTTGGCGTCAGTGATGGCAGGTGAAAAAGAATCTAGTAGCATAAGCTGAATATATTTTTATGTAATTCATCAAGAACTGTGGTTTTCCTGTTGAAATGAAGCATTCCAAAATAGGTGTAAAAAAATGGAGAATTGAAAAGTGTTGCAAGAGGTAAATGTTTTGGTAGCTTGAATAGAAGTGTGCAATATCTAAAATACTTTTAAAATTTAGGTTTCTATTTTGCCTTTTTTTTCTTTTTACAGACAGTGATTTTAGAAAATGAAGAGCTCCCTAAAATATTTCTTGATTTTCTGAACATTCGCCATGTACCTACCTTGCCAAAAGCAGAAAGCTGTGGGTAAGCTCTCATTTACTGAAAAATACATGGAGGCCAAAAGGCCTGTATCCACTCAGTGCTGATGCAATTCCATTGACTTAAAATGGTCTTGCTGCCAACTCTAACACTGTAAAATAAATGGGCATTAGGTTCATGTTAAGTATGTTTATATATCCCCAAAAGGTCATAAAATAAATCCAGCCTCTTCAAAGACAGAAGGGAAGTTTAATGTAATATTCTTGGAAAGCAAAGGAGTTTAGATGAGAAAAATATAATTTTCTCATAGATCTTTAAGTATCTACTGAAATGTAAGATTTTCATAAACACTCACTAACATTACGTAGAAAACCTTTGTGTGTGTTTTATGGTCATAGTATCTGCAAAAAATAGAAGTTCATTCTGTGATCATTTTATGATCTCTCTCTGAGTGTTTGAAAATGAGGTCTTTCACCTTCCTGATGCCATCTACCCCAGTGACCCAACTGCCCTTCCCCTGGGAAGGGTTCTTAATCACACTGGCAGAAGGGAATCTTAGTAGTGTGAGCATGATGCCTGCAGAAATACCCAAAACAGAGTAGTTGGAAGCTCTGTTACCTCAGCAGCTGTGAGCTTTGTAGGAAGAATTTCTTTTGCTACATAAGCTGGCATGGTTGGTAGTCCAGAAGAGTTACCAGAACTTGCTCCCCAGAAAGCCACACGGCCCTTTTCCACTTTGCAGGAGACTCTTTGGTAAGAAGGCAAGTTGAGTTGAAGTTAGAGGCCCTCTTTACACTTGGATGTGACCCAGGGCAGTGTCCAGAGTGATTCAGAAGCTAACAGACTCGTGATTGTCACTTGCAGTTAGATACCTCAAGCAGTATCCTTGGTGCGACTGTACCCCAACACTTCATAGGTAGATGGATGGAAATGCTTGTGAATCTCTTACAGAAAAATGGATCTATCATTTTTAAGTAGTGGTGGTTGTAAAATAATACAATCTCCCACATGTGTTTCATTCATGCAGCCACTGGCAAGAAAAAGATTGCTCCCTTTGGTGATTCTTAAAGAATTTGGGTCTTTTAATTATAAAATTAATCTTGTTGTAACCAAAGTTTCCTCTCACTTTACTTGCAGCTCTTTTGATGAAACAGAATCTGAAGAATCAAGGTGAGCTTCATTCTTACTCCTTCTAGGACATCTGATTATCAAACTACCTGAAATTATTGGTGTTTATTTGTTCCTTGCAGTTGATAAATTAGCAGAGTTTAGCATTAAAATTAGATGTGGTTGTTAAGTATTATGGTTAGTTTCATCAGGTGTGCTAGACCAGTCCATTTGTAGTGCAAATGGAGCACCCTTATGCTAGTATTGAGTAATTTCTTACGAAACTAATAGAATACTGCTAGCTCTGAAATATATCTGGGAATTAATTTTTCATAGCAAGAACATTTACCAGAAGAAATTAGACATTTGGGTTCTATGCATTTGATAGAGCTTTGTATGTATCTGGTTGCAGTGCTTGACGTGTATATGTGAGGAGCAGAGAGGAGGGGGCTGGGGGTGGCTGTGTCTGTACCTGTCCAGGGTGGGAGTCAGGCCTGTGAGGGGCTTCCAAGGACTTTTTGTCCATGAGTGAGGAGTACAGCAACTGCTTTAGGGGCCGCAAGAACATGGTGACATTGTCAGTCTGTTTGGTGTCCTGAAGAGCATGTAGGTGTGGAGCCTGGTTGTAGATGGACTTGTAGCCTGCATTACACCAAGTGCCAGGGAGGACAGCCAGGATCAGGAGGTCTCAGAGCCAGCTGAAAGCCACCCCTCCAGGATGCAGCCACTTCAGCTCCACCTTGACACTGAGGGTTTCACTCTGTGGCTGAGGAGAAGCAAGCTTTGCTTCCAGGAGATGGAGCCTGCCCTACTGGGCAACACTGGTGTGTGGAAACACACTGCATGGCTCCCGCACAGCTCAACCACCTCGCTTTATCAAATATAGTTTGTAGAATATTCTGTGTGCTGTCCCTTAATACTGACATCCCTGTTCTTGACCTTTCCAGCAAACTGTCCCACCAGCCTGTGCTGCTGTTCCTAAGGGATCCATATGTCTTGCCTAAAGCCAACGGTAATCAAACCTGTCATCTGTTAACAGCACTTTAGTGATCTGACCCTGCACCACATAAACCACATTATTATTAATACCAGCCCAGTCAAGTGACACTGGTCCAAAATCTAATAACCTGCCAATAAAACGATAGTTCTTGTGTAAGAAACCATTAAAACACTAAAGGGGGTGGGTGATTTATAAAAGGCTGGAATTTTCTTCCCCAGTCATTCTCTCAGACAAACCTACTGAGAATTCAAATCAAAGGACAAAGAACATTGCATTTTTTTTTCTCATTGTTGACCCTTTGGGCTATTTTGCCGGAAGGATTTGAACTTAGAGGCCTAGTCCTTTGTAAGTGCTTTTTCCCTAAACACCAGTCGATCTACTGCAGGCTTGTTTGTATTTCTATTTGGATTATTACTATTTCTTATCACTTATAACCTCTAGAGCTCTTTACAGGGAAAAAATTGTATACTTTAAGTATAATTGATGCATTTCACAGGACATTTACATTAGCCTTCATCTCATAATACGTAGTTCAAAAGAGTGTTTGAAATAGCTTGTTATAAACCCTTTTTTTTATAAAAAGTTCTCTTAAATTAAATGTGTGCAGGAAAGAGAAAAGTACTGTTCCAGTGTGTGTTCCTTCTGGTTTTGTCATTTCACTTGTTTGAACCACTACTTCTACTAAAATTTTTATTAAAAAATATAATATGCTTTCAAGAGAGAATTTCCTCCTTGAGCTGTGCATTAAGATTCTTTTTAATATGGCATTTTGTTTGATTTTACAAAATACTGTGTAGATATCAATAGTCAGATTCTTGCACTTCCTTGAAAATCATTTAATTTTTAAGAGTAAATTTAGGAAAGAACACTTTTTTGCTTGTAGTTTCTTAGCCAATGGAGTGTACTTCCCCGAGATTTTCTCAAAATGTATATAAATACCTGAAGGGAGGTGTAATAAAGCCAGTCCCTTTTCAATGCTGCCCAGTGACAGGACTAGAACATCAGGAACATCAGGAAGTATTTTTCACCAAGCCCAGACACTGGTTGCCTAGAGTGGTGGTGGAGTCTCCATCCTTGGAGATACTTGGAAGCTGTCTGGCCATGGTCCTGGGCAACTGGCTGTAGGTGCCCTGCCTGAAGAGAGTGGTGAATCAGATGACCTCCAGTCATCTCTTCCAGAGTGCAGCCATTCTGATTCTGTTTCTTTTTCAAGCAGTTTATCAAAACCATAGGGACAAGGCTCATGCATTTTGAGGGGTTTAATAGTCTCACTTGCATGCAATGCCCACTCTGGCTACTAGTGTGGCCCATCAGTACTGACCCTGTGGAGTATTACTGAATGCAAATTTGTGGTTCTAGGGTGAAACACGGACAGTAGAGGTCCTGTGTGACCCAGGTCCACATCAGAAGACACATTTCAGGATTGTTTAGTTTTTACTTTGACTTAGCACTGGTCTGGTCACACAGACTGAATGTCCATTTGAGGCTGGAGTGCAAATCACAAAATCAATGAACCAAAGCATAGTAAGGGGAGGGGGTCACTTCACAAGGTCACTTCTGACCCAGGTGACAACACTAATGAAGAAGCACCCACAGAGTTACTTGTGTTTAAAAGTTGTTCAGTTGCTGCCTATACTAATATTTAGAGTGAGCCACGCTGCATGTCTTAATATTAGTTTAATGCTTCTCCTAATTACATAATTGATTCCTTGAGAGCAGGGTGTAAATTATGAACATCAATTTAATTCCATACCATTCCAAAGAGATAGAACAGATATCATAAACAGTTATCCTAAAGAATTGTGATGGTGCTTAATATTTTCAACCCGCATGTAACATTTTGCTGTAAGACTTCTATTCAGGATTTTGCAGTTCTGTGATGGTATTTATATTCCTTCCATAATGTCTACTCCAAGGAAGGCTAAGCTTCCTTTTTGTGCAATCATTAGGAACTTTGTAATGAATTTTGTACCTATTCTTTTAAGTAGTGTTTTTCTTGGACGAAGATAAAAGCCTCTTCTAATATGTAAGATGTTTAAATAATAAGTAGACCTTCATTAATGACATCTGAAACAAAGGGCATTTTAGACTTTTGCCAAGGCATTTTCTGGCCTAGAACCAAAATAGTTAGAATTTTATATGGCAGGTGAATATTCTTTGTACTTGAAAACCCTAAAGCATCAACAAGTTATACTCTACCTTAATAAATTAAAACACAAACTAGAAAGTGTTTAGAAAAGGAAGAAAAAAACCAAATTGTAAGTTTAGAGGCTCTACTAGTTGACTCAGGTCTTGTTAGAAATGCCATTTTTACACAACTATCACTGTCTTTAATTCTTCTTTAGTTTGCAGCACAGAGAAAATATAGATGAGCTTTCTAAAATTTTCTCTCTCAGATCAGTTCTCACTTTGATAGATTTTGATTTCCTTGTAAAAACAAAGTTGTTCAACCTATGACCAAAAGTAAGTGTCCATTAACAAATAGCTATTTGTTGTATATTTTCTTTGAAGAAGGTGAATGGTTGTTTCAGTCAGAAGTCTTTCCTGAATACAGGAATGGCTATGTTAACATATTTCCATAAAATAGGAAATAGTGTGAGTTTTAAACAAAATAAATAGCTCTTTCTGGAACAGAATACTCAAAAGAATATTTTTACCTTCTCGGTACACTGTTACTTGTCTTTATAAAATACAGTCTTGCCGTAATTCCAATGACTGGGCTTTAAGCACTGTTGAATTGCAAAACAACTTTCCAAGAATAAGATTCACAGGATTCACAGCTACAAACCTCATTGATTTTCAGATTCTCTATTTCATGATGTATCTAACAGTCCAGTGCACATCACTTTTTGTGTAGTAGTGTGGGGAGAAAAATGAAGGTAAAACCCAATATGCTGAAAATTGAAGATTGTACGTTAGAAGCTAAAAAAAGTGGAATCTGATATTTACTGTCACTTGTTTTATTGTCACTTGCAAATTGTTCTGACAATTCTTTAAGCCATGCAAATATCACAAATCTGCAAGACTGCGCTTTGATGTATTTATACATTTAACTTGATATGCCTGATTTTTTTAAGCAGCAAAGGATCACAATAACTCTGTAAAGTTGTATCATTTTTTAAATCAATCTTTTTTTTCCTATATATGCTGTATGTTACAGAAGAACCAATACAAACTGATTTCTGGAACTGCGGCATTTAATTCAGAAAGAAACCTTCAGATCGCTTTGACAAGTGTATTTTTAATAACATTCATGACAACTGCATTGGGTTATTCTTCCAGAGTAATTTGAGACAGCTGAGCTTGCAGGATTTGAGGAAACATTATTGGATTCAAAATATTAACAAGTCATTTATAATTATGACTTACTGTGAGAAATTGGGGAGAATTATGCATTTTTTTATGTATTGTTTACAGTGGAGGTTACAGTTCATTAAAATGTCCTAACATATCTCTGTTTGTAACATCTTGAATATTCTGGAATCACCTCATTAATACCAATGAAAGTTAAGCTAACAAGGAGGGGTTTTTTTTAATAAAGTCCAAATCTACTTTTTGCTCAGTATTTTTACCTCAAAAATTATTTTTGTGAAAGAATTAGGGGCAAAACCTAATTCCCATCCACATTAGGTGAATTAGTTTATCAAAAAAGTTTCGTCTTCCCTTTGTGAATAGGCTGTAGGCTGATAGTTGAAGATTTGATTAATGTGGAAAAATCTGTGGCAGAAATGGTCTGTTCTTAGAGGCAAATCCATTTCCTAGTATATTAGCAATTTTAAAGTTGTAAGATGTGATCAGAAACTCTTACTATTAATGCCTGGTCATTTAAGTAATCCCTTCATTAAAAACTCAGATGCATTTCAAAAATCCTTTCACTTCAATAATGTACATCCTGCCCATCCTTTGCTTGGATCTATTACTGTGCTCTATCAGGTAATTCTTTCGTGTAAAACTGAACATGAAAATTAACTGCCAGTTTCCTCTGCATCTGTGATAACAAAATAGTGGGGATTTTTTTCCTTCAAATATTATGGGATGACTTTTTGTAACGTGACATTTTATGTTGATTGGGCAACCTGAAAATTTCCTGCCTTAAACAATCATCTCTGTACAGGCATCCTCAAGTCTTCTCAGTCTAAACATTGCTGTAAACCACAATCAAAAAAACAGCTTTGAAGTATTCCCAGTAGCAATCTTGAAATTTCTTCAAGTATATTGAGATTTTGTTAGAAATTGAATTGCCAGTGTAATCCATCTTCCTTGTGAGAAAAGATTCAGATAAAGAGCTGGAGCCTAGCAGCATTAAGTATTAGAACATCCCTTTAAATCAATAAGCTACAAATCTGGCAGCACATTCCTGCAATGCCCAGTGCTACCCTAAAGTGGCTTTAGTGCTGAAGCAGCATTACTAATAGCACATCCCAACATGGATAAACAGTAACCTAAAGTGTACAAGGGTTACCTAGCTAAATTTCACAAAAACGTTTATATTGTACTGACATGGATAAGAAAGTGTCTTGTCTTTTTTTTTTCAGATGATTTTCCCAATGTAGTTATAGACGGCATTCTACATGGAATATTTTATCCTCATTTACTGCCCAGGTAGAAGTGATGTGTGGTGAGAAGAAGCTGAAGCAAGTCTCTGAGTCATGTTTAATAGAATTAACAGGAATATAATTCTGTGATGTGAAAATTAGGCTCAGAAGCAAGAGGCACAACCTCAGATTAAGTTCAAGCATTTTAAAATAAAATCACTGCCATTACAGTTGCTGCTTTTAAAAAGATATTGAAACAACAGTATTGAAGTTATTTATACCTTCCTATATAATGACATGCTCTAACTATTTAACACTAAATGTTCTAAGTCATACACTGAATTGCGCTAACCTTAGAAAAGTTCTACTAATTATTTCTATAATTTTTAACAAAGCAAACACTAAACCTTTTTGCACAAGAAGTTTTCCCAGCACATTACCCATTGCTGGCACTGGATGGATTAAAAGTTCTGAAGAGAGTGTGTGAGGAAATGGAAGACACGCTTTGTCATTCTGAAACACATGGCACTCTCTGAGGAAGTTTTCTACATTTCAGTTGAAATTATTTTACTTACCAGGAGCTTTTAAGTGGCATTTCCACGTAATGGAATGCATCTCCATCCAGTTACAACATCTAACCTGTGTATATGTTTACTCTCAACATCAACTTGCAGACTGTATTCCATGTCTTAACATTTTATAAGTTACAGAGGATAGAACTCTGTGGTAAGCTAAAGTGTGATTAAGATTATGATCAAACTAAAACTGATACATATGTTCAGATTTAACTGGAAATTTGTATGTGTGCTACTGGACATGACAAAATAAATTACTAGGACGCAAATGTACTGCTTCAGTGTCTTTTTTTTGTGCTTTTCTATTGAAGCAAAACATTTCTCTGAGCTTCTGTCACCAGAGGTGGGTCTCACAGACATCTCTTCATGAAGGATGAGAAAATACCTGGGTTTGCTCATTTAAAGTTCTTAGAACCACACCACCTGAGCATGCTAGGCTTACAAAAGTGTATGTCTTGGTGAAAAAAATTCAGTGTAATTGAACAGCCAGTTAGTCAATGGGCTCATCAGCAGAGGAGAGTGTTGCACAAAAGCAGCAATGGCAAAGATAAGCACAAACACAGGCCCGATCCTGGAGACGCAAGGGTTGCCTTCTCTGACTACCAGATGTGTTTGGAAGCTGCCTGGGGAAAGTGAAAAGCTGGGACTTGAATAAAATGTAGGCCTGTGACTGCAGCACTTGTTCAGGTAGCAGAACTCTGTGCTGTCTGCAGAATCAACTTCCAGGAAGGCTTTCAGCTGCCAGCAGCAAGCTTTTTGGACGAGGGAGTCTAAGGCATTCTTGCTCCTGCTTCCTAACCCTGCTTTCCAGGGTTTAAACAGTTGGTAGAAAGAAAAATGATGATGGGTAAAATGCAAGTCTGATTGCCTAGCAATAGGCAAGTTCAGAGGCCCTCACCAAGTTCCCTCATTCTATTTAGAGGACAGTAATCCTTTCACAGTTCTCTGAAAAGAAGTGTCAGGAGAAGCCCCAGAGCTGGGGATGATGAATCAGGAGAATTCCTCTAACTGCAGATGACATGTCAGGAGCACCTGGGGTAAATCCCTGCCAATGGTTTCCCTTTTCCTTGCAAGTGGAATGCATGCATGTACAAGCTCCTACCCTGCCCCACTTAAAGTCTGGATACCTCACATGGACTCCAGGACGTGCCTCAGAGAACTAACTAGTCACTACAAAGAGGAGTGGTGTAGTGCCTGCTGCACAAGTGGATGAGTCCTTCATGAGATCTTGGCCTCAGCTCTTCTGTGTCAAGTTCTAACACTGTCAACTGAAAAGAAAAAAATCTGCATCTCTGTCCTGTGAAGTACTAAGTAACTCATTAAAGAACTGAGTTAACACAGGTGTCTCTTACCTTACACTGACCTTGTTTAAAAGCTACCAGTTGTCAGCTTAGGAGTTACCTAGAAAGCATCACAAAAATAATGAACCTAAAGCTGCAACTCTGACATATAGCAAAATATAAAGAAAAAGCATTTGAGCTTTCTAATAAATAAGTTAGGTTAGAAAACTCTCCATGCTGTAAAACATGGATTCTTCTGTTTTAATCAGTTTCTAACTGATTATTTTATTCAGTAACAGACAGAAAAGCTGCTCTTTGTTGATTACAGGATGGTATCTGAATACTGTGGTTCTTTAAAAGACAGCAAGGACTTTATCTGACATGTTAAGATTAGGTAAATTTACCATCCCTGCTCTAACCTTACAGCCTTATTTCCTGAAAAGCAGAACCCCCTGCATATTTTACAGAATCAGCTGAGGTGAGAAAAAAGACCTTGGGGAGGGGGAGATAAAAAAGGCTTTCAAGTAGTTATTGGAAATCAGTTTATTTATTCAAAACACCTTTTTTTTTAAATTTTTAAAAAATGCTGGTATTGTTACAGAAAATATTTTCAGTTGAAAAGATGAAAACAATATGGCTAACATTTCCAAAGAAAACAAAGACTATTTTAAAACATTGGAAAAAATAGAATTACTGCTATAATTTTTCATGAAAGACTTTTTCTGCAAGATCTAGAATTCAGTGGGATATGTCTTGCATTTCATGAAGTGACAGCAGCATCAAGTTGTTATAGAAATGGTCATATCTCTTATGTGTCTGGCAAATGCTAAGTTTTGCCCAAATATAGCCTCCTACAGATGAATAGTTAAGATCAGGCAAAAACAGGCGTTAAAAAAAAGTGATTTTTACTTTTCATTTTAACTGCTGGTCTCACCAGTCACCTACTTCAACTACAAATGGTTCCTTTACAACTATTTTGCCACTGTTTACAATCACACAGTCTTGAAGGGGCCGGTCATGTTCATCCGTCTGCTGGAGTTCAATGGAGTGCACCACAGACTGTTAAATAAAAACAAACAGAAGAGTTCAGCTTAGCCAAGGAAACTCCAGTAGCTGACGTCCTGTACCACATAAGCAACCAAGTGCTTGTAGCATCACTGTTAATCAACTTTTGAATGAAGACGTTTAGCCTGTTGAGTTCCCATGTGCTTTTTTCCCCCTACATTAACAGTTATGCCGCTCTGCAACTCATACACAGCTGACAAAAGCACAGGGATGGCTGTTTGCCCTTCTAGAAAAACTGTCAGCAAACAAAACCATTATGAAGGCGCAAGTGGAAACATACATTCAGCTGACCCACCTAGCACATAGCAGGTTCTATGTGTAGCCTATGAGCAGAAAGTGAATCAAGAGATCAGAAAGGATCATCTAATTGTAAGGATGATTTCTAATTGTACAGCATAACTGTGCTTCCAGAATCTGGTTACTGCTTTTACCTTTAGCATGTATCACACACATACAGATTTTAGGCGTGTTACCACATCACCAGTATTTTTCAAGGACAAAATTCAGTTAGGTATATTGACTACCTGGCTTTGAATGTTTTTCCATCAACCTGACTAAATTAAAATTTAATCTAAGTTTCTCCTCAAAAATTTTCAGCTGCTACTGTCGGTCATGAAAACTGAATTCAATATGAATGTAGGAGAGATGGACAAGGTTTTCAAATTCCTCAAAGAACTGGTTTGTCCAACAGCATATGTTTTCCCAATTTATTTCAAAACACAGGTTAAAAAGGAATAATTTAAAAGGAAAACAGGACTAATACATTCAGTTAAAAGTACCATTTTTAAACTTAAAATTCTATTCCACCGTTCACCAGTTTTATAGCTGTGTACAGTTTGAGAGAATTAACTAGATTTTTTTTCTTTTTGAACAGATCTATGTGTTTTTATACAATCACATGCTTCTAAAAACCCTAACAGTAAAAGTGTTACCCATAAGTAGCATGTGGTATAAAATCAGATTTTAGCTTGTAGAAATACAATTATTTGTGGCTAACAGTGTTAGTGAAAGGAGCACCTGAACTTATTCCATTTGTAATCTGTAAAGGTGTCAGTGTTGATTTCAGCAGCTACTGGTCTGAAATAAGGGCTGTGAAAGCCAAAACCATGATTTAAATTTCCATTCCTGCAGTTACCATTTGCTATTTCAGTTCTAAATTGTCCAGCTGGAGCTCTTCACAATCATTCTCTACCATGTACTTATTAGATGAGCACTCAGTCATGTAAGTTACAGTCGTATGGATATACTGTGGCAGAACTTGTCCACGTTTTCTTGCACTAACCTTGCCACTACGCTCAACTTACCATTCCATCAAGGACTTTGCCAAATACTACATGTTTTCCATCTAACCAGGAAGGCTTTGTCACACTGATAAAGAACTGTGATCCATTGGTGTCCGGGCCAGAATTAGCCATGCTAACCCATCCAATTCCATAGTGTTTGAGCTTGAAGTTCTCATCTGGAAACTTTTCTCCATAGATGCTTCTTCCTATGACAAAAAATAAGAAAGCAAACTTAAAAAAAAAACAAACAAAAAACACAAATCCAAACAAAAAGCCTTTTTTGATCAAAAATGGGAAAAACAAAGTATGAATTCAGGACCTGAAGGTTCATTCTTCGAATAAGCACAGCAACATTACTTCCATCATCAGCGATTCCACAACTAAAACCATTTTGAGTGAAAAGAAAAAAAGGTAAGCTGAACCACCACATAAAAGGAGAAATTAGTTAAAGCTGATGATGCTTTATCCTTTGAATTTAACAGGCAGGTTGAGCCCCTTCAAAGGTCTTGTTTACAGACACCACTGAACAACAGTATGCTTCCTGTTCAACAAATTTAAAGGACATAATAATGGCCACTAACAACAGGGTTGCCATGTTTTGTGACAATTTCAGTATTTACACCTTTTCCTCCTAATAAGAAATTGTTTCAGACATGTTTAGAAAATATATGAAGACCAGGTTGAAGTTTGACTAAAATACTTAGTGTGGATTTGTACAACCATGACATAAGGATTGTGATGTTTCTAAGATAGTTCAGAAAAGAAAACACTTGAGTGATGTTTAAACCACCATCACTTTGAAAAGAGAAGGCTGTCTGTCTCATTCTTTTCTTGTGCAGTGCCTCGCACAATGGGGACACTGCTCCCAACACCATCAGATACTGTCCCAGTACACAATATTAGCAGGCAATAAACGCTGCCTATCTTTAATGCTGCAACTGTGTCTTTGGTATTTTAGTCTTCCCCATTGCTGGTTCCAAGACGAGGAAAGTGTGTTTTCCATTCTATCCCAGCAGAGAAATCACTAACATTGTATGCAGACAGTTCAAATTGTAGCTTGTGAGGGATGTGTGTGAAAAGGAAAGGAGGAAATCTGAAGCCAGAATGCATGCAATGCAAGAGATGCTGTGCTGGGACTGCCCTCCTCAATGGACTGAACTAATCTCCTGGAGGCTCAGGAGGGAGAAGTGATAACATAGCCAGGACTCGCACCACCAGTGAGTCTGTGGTTTCAGTTCTAATAAGAGAAAAAAAGGAGAGGGCATGACCCTCATTTTCTAAGTTTTCTGTCCCTGTGTTGAAATTGCCTCTCATAGCACATTTCAGAAGGTTCCTCTGAAATGTTCCCCTCCTCCTTCCCTACCTGCCTTCCCTCTACACGCTTGCACTGTTTCATCTTGGATTAGATTTCTGCTGGATGACTTGGATTCGTTCACGTATACATGCAATCAGTGAGTGCCTCGGGGAAGGAGCGCTGTCACAAAGCCAGAGAAGGGGAAGGGTGGAGACATCCATCTTTTGGAGACTGTAAGTTGTAGGAGCAGCTCAGCTGGTCACGTGGCTCCAGCCCAGCACGCAAAGCCATGTTTCTTGAATGGGGACAAGTCACATACAGAAAAGAGCTATCTGCAAAGATTGAGGACAAAGGGAGAGCTACACATACTTGTAACCAGATAATCCAAATAACTGCAGGTTATGTTCCAAGATGCTTGGAAAAGTATTAAATGTTTTAAAGCAAATGTGGGTTCATTGACCTTTTTTTCATTTATGTGAGCTGAAAGAACAAAGGAATATGCTGTTTTGCCCATCTTTTCAGCATGTGAACAAAGAAAAGGGAACCTGGAAGATACTAAGCATGTTACCTCCTGATCCATCTCCTGCTGTAAAGTCTCCTCCTTGAATCATGAAGTCTTTGATCACACGATGAAATTTACTTCCTTTGTATCCATATCCTCTCTAAGAAAATGAAATAATTCTTTAAATGAATATAAAATCCAGTTCTGTGCAGTCATATGGAAACACACAAGTTGTGAATGTCTAGATTTCAAAGAATATACCACCACTGGATATAATACTGGAACGAAACACATTAAACTGAAGTGCAGGTGAATGCAGCTGGACTGCACTGCCACAAAGCAGGTATTATTCAGGTGATCAAAGCCATTGTCTTTATTTGAATGGTATCTGACCACAGTAACTTTACATGCTGGACTTACAAGGCAGGGACAGACTGAGGTAGTGATATCCAAAATCTCATAATTACATCTCGTGAACCAAAGACCCAGGAAGACACACACCGGTGCACAGCCTTGGGGATGGCACTCTTGCACAGCCTCCAGTGAAATAAGATCAACAGTTCACTACTGAAATAGCATTACACAAACATTGCCTTCCCAATCCAAAATTGAGTACACAGTGGAAGAAAACCACAAACATACTTCTCCAGTTGCCAATGCAATGAAGTTCTCCACGGTCTTTGGGACAACTTTTCCAAACAATCCAATTACAATTCTGCCAACATCTTTGTCTCCAATCTTCACATCAAAGAACACCTGAATATTTTTGTGAAGAAAACAAAGTGATACAAATGTGAGTGCAACAAACAGCCAAGCTTTTCAAAGCGTCAGGTGGTGAGAAACTACTTCTGGCTGTTCTGTATTAATAGTATCCTCTAGTTCCTAAGGGTGCTGTTTGAGAAAAATCCTTTCAGAGCCACCAAAATCAGATTATGCAGAAAACTTTTTGAGAACTGGTGACTCTATGTTTTGATTCTTATCGCTTTTAAGGCTCAGTGGGACTGCTGTATCACAAATTGGAAGGTAGTGTTCAAGAAGATTTTTCCCAGACATGCATGTCTTTAAAGCTCTATGGAAAAGATGAAATATGAAAGTAAGGAAGAACAATGATGCTATTCCTGTGTGGTAAAAAATAACAAGGAACTATAGTGCTGAGACTCCCCACTAACAATAGTTTGCTATCCACTGATAATCTTCGTTCATGTCCTGTATGAGTCAGTATAAACAAAAGTCTAAATGTCGTTAAACTGACAAACAGTGGGAAGAAAATCCTATGGCTCAAGCAAGCCATCATTTTCCTAAATAGGAATTCAAACCTGACAGAGAAATAAGCAGGCCCAATGAATGCCTAAAAGCTTTGATGTATATGTTGCTGAAAAGCAAGCCCAAAAAGGCAAATGAGTAATAAGGCATTTTAATATAGTTCAGAATCTATGAATGCATATTTGAACGTGCAAAAATGTTCCAATAATTACTGAAAACAGGAACAGCTGTCAGGAAATGAGGCATTTTGAAGTTCTGAAAAAGTTACATAAAGGCTATTACAACTTCTAGGAAACAGCAATGTGTATTCCTATGATGTGGTATTTGCTGTTCCTTGTGGCACTCAACCAAGTATTACTTGTCTGCAATGCTAAGAAATTAGTCCAATAATGATAATAAATGACCACAGTCTCTCCACTGTGAATGCCTCTTTCACACTCTCCTACTAAACATTTCTACCATTTCTTGATCTTCCATGTGGTTTTGACTGTTGAACTTTTGGCTAACGCTATAAAAGCACTATAAAGAAAATAAAATTCCTTTTGATACACCTCATTCATTTCCTTAGCACTTGGCACTGAATAACATACTTCTTAGATGTGTGGCTCCCAAAGCACTAACAGCACACTTTCACTAACTTTTTAACACTTTCAAAAACAAGCCTCTCTGAATTTTGCTGCCAGGGTTATCTAGTAAGGGGTATTGCCTGCCGATGTTTTCTAAATGCACCCTTATTATGTCTGGAAATGTTGTTCAAGTAGGAGTGCCTGAAATATATAAGCGGATACATAAGTAACACATCTGAGGCTACCAAACAATCACCCCACAGAGAAGTAGCATCAACACTTCACGGAGCACACGGAGTCAAGTCCATCATATGTTGTAAACACAGCCCAACAGAAGAATTCATGTGGCATTGCTGCTCGCCTAAGCAGCAAACCCAATACTTAAAAAAAAGCATTGCTTCAGCTTATTCTGCATTTGAGAACAAACAGTGAGTTCCTGGCTCCCTGTTAGCACTCCACAAACCTGCTAAGTCTTTTAATTTAAAATCTGTGCGCTTTTTAATTATGTGCCACATAATGTATCTGTGCATATTTCTGGCCACAAAGTCAAGTACAGAAATATCTGGTAGCCCTGGAAGCTACTTCTACATAGAAAAGCCATGTTCTCTTAAGCATATTTCCTGAAGTTTTCTCAAAAGTCAATAAGCATGTAGACACTAGTGAGCTGGTCAACACCGCACTTTCAAATCTCAAAAAACAGCTGTCCAGGCTTTTCAACAAAAACTCTGAAAGAAAATAAACATAAACTTCCAGTCTTGTTAATATTTCTATAAATATTTAATCTTATTTACAATTTGCAGTTAAGTATTTCAAGACTGAAATGAAAAAAGAATGCACCAGGGTGGTTGATTCTCATGAACATATTCATATATAACTTACACAAGATGTAATTGTTTAATTGAAAATCTAATTGAAAAAAATGTACAAGAGCATTCAGTTCTTTGGGGGAGGGTGGTGGGAAGCTGACTGTGAAAGGAAATTTTCATGATTCTCAGAGACCAGGTATTATAATCACAAATGAACTTGTGATAAATGCAAAAATACTTTATATGGTATACCTCCACAACAAGGGGTCCAAAATCAGCTACCACTCAAAAACGACATCTGGAGTCACCCTGAGCAGTTATATAAAAAATTTGGATTTGGACTTGTGAAGGTCAGAGAAGGAAAATGAATGATGGAAAGAATTAAAAATGGATACAGATGAGATGGGCGTAACTACGCCATGGCATGCATCTGTGCTGTGCGTTCACACCGTGAGTGCTGCAAGTAGTTCTGGCTTCTCTACTGAAGAATGACAAAACCAACCTAAAAAAACGTAGACAAATGAGCAGAACAGATGCTCAAAAGATATGGAATATGTTTTATATGAAGAAAGACTAAATAAACTACACAAG
Source organism: Sclerurus mexicanus (assembly GCA_013396755.1). Taxonomy (NCBI): domain Eukaryota; kingdom Metazoa; phylum Chordata; class Aves; order Passeriformes; family Furnariidae; genus Sclerurus; species Sclerurus mexicanus. The sequence goes on from VWZF01006902.1 coordinate 140,087, forward strand.
CTGGAAGAGAGAAAACTGGTATTATGTGATGAGTTTCATAAAGTCACCACTGCCTAAGACACGGAAAATTGGCAGCTGTGATTCTTTATGTGCCTCAACAATCAGAAAAGGGCATAAAATTAAATCCCAGGTGAGTCTGAAGAAATAAAGTAATTTATGCACAATTAAATGAGAATATATTGCCAGGAGACTTCTTGGAGGTCAAAGTGTATGAAATTTACCTCCCAAAAAAGTCAAATTCATGGTCTGGAAGTCCATGGCAATGAAACTGTAGGCAGCTGTAGACAACAATGGCAAGGCACAGTCTGTGACTTAGGAAACTGAGGCCATGCCAGAGGAAACAGCTCTGCCCCTGTCCTGCCCTGATACACTTTCATGACTGCAGGTGTCTTTGGGTGCAAGGCTACACTTTCTCTTGAGTGTAGGTGGAAAGGTATTGGTGGGCAAAAGCATGTAATCCCTGCTGTGTCCGAAGCTGGGACTACACATCCCACCTCCTGCGCCAAACACTTTTAGGAAAGAGATGCTGGCGTGCTGCAATAACCAGGTGAATCCCCATCCTGCTGGCAGGTACCACAGCCCACAAGTCCAACTCGTGGGCAGTGCCACGTGCCCCGCCGGCACACAGTCCTGCTGATGAAGGAGCCAGCGGCACCCAGCAGCGCTGATCAGCACTGATCAGCACCCAGCAGCACTGATCAGCACCCAGCAGCACTGAGCCCCTCTGACACCCTGCCTGTGGCTCCGCTGGCAGTGCGATCCAAGGAGCCACGCGTGTCCGAGCCCGTCACCAGCAGGGATGACGAGGGAGCAGGAAACAAGGGGACAATAAAGTGCCAGCTCTCAACACCAAGAGTTTCACAGAATTAGGGTGGAAGGGACCACAGTGGGGCACCTGGTCCAACCTCTCTGCTCAAGCAGGGCCATCCCAGAGCACATGGCACAGGATTGTGTCCAGACAGTTCCTGAATATCTCCAGTGAGGGAGACTCCACAACCCCCCTGGGCAGTCTGTCCTAGTCCTTGGTCACCTGCACAGTAAAGAAGTTCTTCCTTGTATTCAGGTGGAACTTGCTGTGCATGAGTTTCTGCCCGCTGCCGGTTCCCTCCCGTCACCTGGCTCCACCGCCCAGTGCCTGGCTCCGTCCTCCCGGCACCCCCTTCGGATACTCGGAGACACTGAGGAGCTGCCCCTCGGCCTCCCTGGCCCAGGCGGAACAGGCCCGGCTCCCTCGGCCTTTCCCTGGGCGCCGCTCCGCCCGCGGCCCGCCCGTGTGGCCGCGCCAGGCGCTCCGGGCCGAGGGCGGGGGGCAGGCCCGGGGGCAGGGAACGCAGCCAGGCAAAGACCCCAACCCGTATAAAAGGGTAAAGCCACGGCGCTCGCCCGA
>VWZF01006902.1:150250-173433 GCA_013396755.1 Sclerurus mexicanus
TCCTCTCCTCTCCTCTCCTCTCCTCTCCTCTCCTTTTCTTCCTTTTTCTTCCTTTCTTCCTTTTCTTCCTTTCTCTAGCTATTACTGACAACAAAGATTCTCATTCTCCAAACACTGTAGCACATCCCTTAACTGCAGCTTTGGTCTCTTTTCTGTGGAACTATTCACACCTAAAGGTAGGTACATAGCTGTTTGAAAAGTGTGCCTTTCTCAATAAATTTCAGTTCCAGTAATTGATACTTTTAGCCTGCTAATGACCAGATGTACAAATCAGGATATACAGCCCATGTCTCTCGGCTCTTTAGGAAAAAAATAATTATTTCCTTAAAAATGCAAATGGAAAATTGAAAAAGTAGCATTCCTTTACATGACTGTGGTGAAGAATTTACACAAATTTGTTGTTTTCATGTAAGAATTTCTATTATTATTGGTGGTGGAGGAGGGGAGCAAAGGAAAGGTATGAAAAGAAGGAAATAGACAGAGTGAAACAGTGAAAGTTCATTAATTGTTTAGAAGCTAAATAGCAACCCAGAAGTAACATTCAGAAGATGATGAACATGCTCTGTGTTGTAAGGCACATCAGTGTGTTTAGTCCTCACCTTACAAATACCAGATTACATTGTAGTAATCAAGAGGGAAAATGAAACTTTCAGCTGTTCAAAAGGAAAGTGACAATGACAAGTAGAAGAGTTTTTCCTTTACAAATCATAAGGAAACAAGTCAGATATTTAGAGAGATTTTATGTGAAAACTGATAATTTTTAAAATGTTCTGAGTGTCCAGAGCAAGGGAGAATGCTGCCAGGATGGTTTTAAATGGAGAAAAATATGTTGGTGGTTTGTTTCGAGCTGAGTGAAAGGTGAGAACACATGATATTTCTCTCTCCAACTCACTTTGGAGCCCGCTGTGCTGACAGAAGTACAAAGCTACCCTCATTAGTATAGGAAATATGGGTTAGAAGATAGAGAAAAAAAAAAGATATATGTAATTTCAGTGTCCCTGAAGTTCTGTGATGTTATTACTTGCTAAAAGTAGTGTCTGATCAAGGACCTCATCTACCTAGTTTCTTTCTAGTTCCTAATCAGTAAGATGCAGTGTTACTGAAAAGATGTATTAATTTGCTATCTGACAGACTACATTATGTAAAAAAGATATCTTAAGCTACGTACAAAAGATATCCTAAGCTACCTTGTGTCCAGTTCTTCACCTCCATATTTTAACTTTGAGATTTTATTCTTATTCATATACAGTTGACTGCATACACTAGACTGAGATACCACCCTATTTGTTGCATGTTTCAGGTCTTTATGAAAATATACACTGAAGTAAATGAAGTATTTTATTAGAGCTCTAATATTCTTGGAGATGTTAGCAATGAGAGATCAAATTTCAAAGAAATACGTAACATGACCCTCTGACTATTTGAAGTGAGTTTGTATAAATTTTTGTACATTAGATCTGTGCAATAGCTAAAGGATCTGCTAGGATTTTGCAAGGATCTGGGACAGAATGCTAATCCTATTTACAAGATGAGCATGAAGTGCTCAGCTGTTAACAAGTGTATGTAGTTGGTGTTTTTACTTAGTTGTTTTTTGTTTTTTTTTACAGTCTTACAGTCAGTCACAAGTAAAATCCTGTGCACTGATCCTCACTAGGAGCTTCCATGTCACAGTATCTAGCCAAGTGTGATGGTTTCTTCCACTTGGGAAAAACAAACAAACAAACAAGGTGATATCCTGATGAGCATGATACAATAACTCTGCATGTATTAACATTTTAGTGGTGTTTTTGTGGGTTTTGCAACATTTAAATTAACACCATTGAAATTATTCTTTTTTCCCTTACCATTGTCTCTGCTAAGTTGATTCTCCTTTTTCTAAGTAATCTATTTTATAAGAAATAGTAAATTCTACATTTTGTGGCCAGTAATGTACTGCAGCAGTCACCATTATATTTCATCAGACTTTTTTTGTAGTGCTTGTAAGGAATGGTAACATGAGTGTATTATTTTGGAGAAAGGAATTCTAGGCAATATGGAAATAATTTTGATTCTCAGTTTTGGAGAGCTGCACTGATGGCAACAGGACCTGTTTATGGCAGGTTGACCATGGCTGGATACAAGATACCTGCTCTATCACTGCCCTTCGCAGCAGGATGAGAGAGTTGAAAATAGGATGGAGAAAAACTCAAGGGTGATGATAAGGGCAGTTTAATAAAACAAAAGCAAAGATCATGATGGAAGCAAAGGAGAACAAAAGACTTGTTGTCTACTTCCCATCTGCAGATGATATCCATCCACTTTCTGGGAATCAGGGCTTCAGTACACCTACCAGTTGCTCAAGGGGGAGGGAGGCAGAATGTTGGAGAGACAGTGCCAATGCTGTGGGAGCCAGAGCACCACTGTGTCATCAAAATGCAGAGCACTGTGAGGGAACATCACCTCCATCTCAGCCAGGACCCACACACCTTTTTAGTTATATATTTCTGATGTTCAGAGGTACGTGAAGAACCTCAGTATTGAACTCCCATTATCAAAAGAGGAACCAAGAGGTCTGACATGAAAAGCTGGGGATTTTAAATACCTTGTTTGGTTTTGGGAAAGGAGCTTTCAGCCATTGTGGAATTTTTCAGGATTGTTTTTAGATGTCACTGTTACGCTAGTGAAAGAGTAGCATTTTAATGATTTTTTTAAAGTGTCAGCAAACTCCCTAAGCCCTGAAGACTACACAAAGGATTTTAAAACAAGAATTTCTTATAAAATGCATAGAATATGCATAATGCATGGAAATGCAATTGTCTGGAATGAAAATTTGCTCATACTGCAAATGTCACTTCTCAATATTTAATTCATCAGAAACTGATGCTGATAGCATTTTACCACTTGCCATTTGTCTTCTCTGTATTTCCTGTGAAGCCAGACTGCTAAGCCTTAAGCGTATTTTTTCCTGATATATTGTCATTAAATGTTTTCGTGGTTTTTGGTTTTGTCACCCAATGCATGTCATAAAAAAGTGGGAACAGTCTCGGAAATTTAAACTGGTCTGAATAAACAGAGCAGATTCCTCAGCAACCTGGTCTAGTTGAAGATGCCTCTGCACATGGCAGGGAGTTGGACTAGCTGACCTTTGAAGGTCCCTTCCAACCCAAACTATTCTATGTTTCTATGAAAAGTGATCAAATTTGTGACTGCAAGCAAAGAAACCTGGGATGAACAGCTCAAGGATCAGATGTGTTAAAAGCATTTTACTGGGAAATGCTTTAAGAAATATGACCTCACATTGTGCTTTATGTGCCAAAATACTTAGTGAAACTGTTAACACCACTGAAACTATTGTTTTTCCTTCAGTCTTTAAATTGCTTATACTTTGCGGGATGCCATATTTTCTCTGTGTCTAGAAGCATATCTTAATATCATAATGTTTTGGATGGCATATCCGACAGAGTTTTGGTGGACAGATTAATGATTTGGATGGTGAAACAGATTGGAGAGTCCCACTTATATTATTTAATCCATTAAATTTCTCATAAAAGACCCCAAGGCCTTACATTGATTATTAATTTTCAGTTCAAAATAGACCTTGGTGGATTTAAATGGAATCCCAGAAATGCTACCTGGAAGCTGATTTATGTCAACTTTTATGTCAGTTTTTACATATCTTAAAATATTGCCCTGGTTTCTAGCAGAAGCAGAGTCAGAATAGAAACAAAGCAGATGTTTCTCTGATTGTATCTAAGGGTATGTCAATGGTATTCTTAGAAATAGAAAAATTTTGGCTTGGCAAATTACTGGTGGCATTTTTCTTCTCATTAAAACATCAGATTGATAAAGTCCATGTACTGCTTTGTTCCAAAATGTTCCGGCTTCTTTAAACATTAGCATTCTTATGATTTCATTGGCACTGCAGGCTTCTAGGAAACTCACTTTTTTACAGATCTCTTCCTTCACATCTTTCCTTCCATCAACCTGTCAAGAAAGAAAAGAAGTCAGCCATAAGATTGCTAGTTGTAGCTGCTGCTGAAGGTAAGAGATTACAACAAATGCTTAAAATTTGGTGCCAGGAAAGCTTTTTCCTATTTGTGGCTATGTCTCTCTCCCCACTGACAGAAAAGCCAGGACTTTTTTAGATTTAGCAATGCTCTGTGTCAAAATTTTCTAACTTCAGACAATATAGTTAGGGAAGTGACAGCTTTATATGTATCTCTTTGTAGAAGACCTCAGTAGTGTTGTAAATCCAGAGTATATTCACAACTGTTGTGCTTATACATTGCTATAAAAGCAGACCGATATATCCTGTGATGTGGAAACTACTGTTTTCACACTTAAGACACTAATCTGTAAATTTGAACCAGTAAATTTTCCTGAACATGAAGACAAAATTGGTACTTGTCTCATAAACACATTGGCTATGTATATTATATCTAATGCAACAAATGTTCCCCTGGAGGATAAACAATGTCATCCACAGCTAAAGTGTTGTCTTTTAATGGCATGGTTCATAAATTATAATGTCATTAAAAAATTAGATTCAAACTATTTACAAAAGCAAAATGAGTTCACTGCAAAAGTGAGTGAAATGTAAATTAGAACTTGGATCTTTATTCTGCCTCTTTAACGTCAGTATAAACTCAGTTCTTACAGAGTGGTGTTTGCCTCTGTCAAAGCAGAATACTCCAGGGCACAGGAACAGTGCACTGGTGAAGCATTCCAGCAGGGGTGTCCTTGTTGGCTGACCTTCTCTTCTCTCTGTCTTCTGTCTGTGATGCTTCCCCATTAATTGCATTTTCTGTCTGAGTCGGATTTTTACATTTGGTAGTGTAAGATTTATATATTTGGCAGCCTATAAGGATCAGCTTGGCTAAGGATGTTTTTTTAGTGAGACGAAGAGTGTCCACATGTAGTCTTTTCTGCCAGAAGGTAGGAGTGGTAGAAGAGACATTTCACAGCTATGATCTGATTAAATTAAGCTTATCCATCGTTGTGTCTGAACTCTTGCCAGTTCGAAGATAGAGGTGTGATTCATGCTTCTCCCTTCAGACCTAGAACAGGTCTGCATGACTTAGATACTATCACAATTCATATTTCAGCCATGACATGAATAAGAAAAATTGTGAGGTGTCCCAATCCTGATTTCTAGAGGAAAATAAGATGACCATGGCTTTCAGATCACATAATTAGAAAGAACTCCTCATGAAAGCTGGAACAGGAGCAGATTATCTGTGAAGGGCAGCTAAGAAGACAGGCACAAGTTTATATAAACATAAAGTTAAGGCTTCGCATTCCCTTTCCTTCTCTTCCCTTCTCTTCCTTTCCAATGACTTTTTCAGAGATTTACAAAAAATTTTAGCTCATCTGTCTGCATAGTGACTTAATATCACTACTTCATTGCTACACAGTAATCAGTGGATCAGTTGCAGACACCATCTGTATTTTTCAGAAATTGCCATTGTGAGAGAAAATGGTGAGTCCCCTCAGAAGCAGCTTCCATCAGTACAATGACAACTGTGTCTCTGTCTTCCCATGGATGCTATTGCCTCTTCTATTAAGACATCAGCATGCTGACAAGAAATCAAGTGCAACTAGCTTATCCTGAATCACAGTAAGGTCAAAACTGTGCTGTGAGATGACGCTTTGACTACCTGTCTGAGTTACCATTTCCAGCAGTATACAGAGTTCTGTGTCACTCAGAGAAGCCACGGCATGCTGTCTGAAACTGGATAACCAGGTAGCATCACTATCTACAACCGCTTTATTTAATATTTATCTTGCCTGGAAACTTTGTCTCTCCCTGCTGCACAAGGACCTGATAAAGCAAGCAGTGAATTTTGCTGAGATCTTGAGCAATCTCTGCTGCTACAGTGGAAGCTGGCTGGCTGAGGCTGTGATGAGCCCATCCGTCACTGAGCTCCTATCCAGTTTTGCATCTATTTTTTCATAAGAATCATCCTCAAAGCTGTAAATTGTCTGAGTGAGGAGAATGAGGTAGAAAGCAGTTGTCCCAAACTCACTGTTTTGTCACTTGCTAAGATTGCCTTTATGTATCTACGCAACAGTAATGTCAGCAAGACAAGAAAATTTAATAGAAAGGTTATTTTCAAAGCATCTTCACAGACATTGAAAGTTGCAGGAGCTAAAGAGATGCCTTGTGAGGGGGAACAGGAGGAAGCAACAAAATAGACCAAGATTCTGGCATGAGCAATCCCAGCTGCTGTGAGGAATGTGACTTGTTGTCAGTAACATTATGCAGGTAATGTCTATAAGAACTGAACACATGCTCAGTGGGCAAATAGTTGGATTTAGTTAAATGACTTGCTTGATTCTAAAATTGTAGTCTACTAACCAGTTGCAAATTATCTGTATTTTGTTTTCTGCATAACAGATGTGTTTGGAAGGCATTGTATTTCAGAATAATAGAATTGTTTGTTAACAGAACTCTGAGCTTTCCAAAGAAGTGTAGCTTTCCATAGAAGTGTTTTTCAGAATTGGCTTTGGAAGGGAAGAATATGTCTTTTAAAGAATAGCAGCTACACCTCCCTTCTCAGGACAAATGATCATAAAAAGCTATAGATCATGAGCTGTTTGCTGTTTTATCAGAAATATTATCTCTACAAACTTTAAAAGGTACCAGACCTTAGCTGTTGGCAGCTGCCAGTCCTGGAGTAGGAGAAATTATTATAATCCATGTAAGAGGACTCTTAGACTGAGGAGCAGGAAAAAGGCTTTGCACACTGTTACAGCCATCTCTAACCCAGACCCAGCTACTTATAAAAACTCAGAAGCTGCACTCACAGTTCGCTCATAAAAAGTATTGGCAGCTGAAAAGAGAGTTTGATATTTAGAGGATTTGCCTTTCAAAACAGACTTGGAATTTTATATACCAGCCTGGAAAGTGCTGCAAGAAACTCTGAAAGAAATTGTCTAAAAAATGTAGCCAGGAGATGCACATGGGAGTAGAGTGAGTGAGCAAACAGAAGTCATGAATGCCTGGCTTGACTTCAGATGTCATCAAAGCTGCCATTTCCTCAGAAGGCCTTGAATCAGGAGTAAAAGTCTGGTGTCAAGATCAGCATGATGACCTGGTTCAGACTAGTATCACCACACCACCAGTAAAGATGATAATTATCTACATCAAATCTTGGGTACTTAGAGACACTTTATCTCCATCTTATGATCAGTGCAGTAAATTCAATAGGACTTGGAGAACAGACTTACTCTTCTTTATCCTGGAAATAAAGGCATAAATATGAAGAGAAGACTCAGTGAAAAGACAAGTAGTTCATGTTTATTTTGTATGCCTTTTTCCCCCTGAGAAATACCAACAGCACAGAGTAGTAACAACAAAGCCAAAGTACACTAAGGAATACCTTTTTTCATCTCTGCCTTCTGTTTCCCTTTTCACTTGAATGCAAAAGAAAAAGAAAAGTGTTATTAAAGCTTCCAAGTGACAACACATACCCCTGGTGGCTACTACCTGAAGGGACTAAGTATCAGAAGGGGTCTTTACTGAAATTCTACTTGATACAACACTGCTGAGGTTCTTTGCTTTAGGAAGAAACAGGTTCATGTAACTTTATAGATTAATATACTCAATAATTTTTTGTATGAATCATGTATTCATAACTATTTTGTGAATGTAGTTATAGATTGCATATTTGCTTTATTTTAAAATTTATTTATTCCATTTTCCTACCTTGGTTCAACCACACAGGAAACAGGAATAGCACCACTGAACTTTGAGGAAAATGTAGAGAAATAAGGAGAAATGCCTTTGATTGGAGTGGGACAGTCCTTGGATACCAAAGGATTTTTTTTCTGCAGGACTGAATAGGTGTTTCAGAAGTTGCCAGTCAAGAGACACCTAAAACCTACTAACAGAGCTATCTTCCTTTTCTTGCAGCATGGCATGACAGGGGCCTGAGAGATTAGTTTTGTATGGAGGGAGTTCAGCTGCTTTCACTGACCCCTTTTTACCTTCCTGAATATAATGTCTAGTGGCCAAGAACCACAATGATTCAGCAAGACGAGGGTTCCATAAGTTTTCATGGTTTCATCAGCCCAACAGGTAACTTTAATGGAGTTGCAGTTATGAGGCTGTCACTATGGCATTACATCAGAAGGAGCACTTTCTACTGAATTTCAGAGGAAGGGAAAAGGGCATTGCAAGATCAAGATCTTTTGTGTGTAAATTCAGATTACTTAGATCATTTCAACAGATCTCTACAGCAGTTAAAATTAGAGAGGAAAAGGTAACAAGTATGAGTAACTCACTAATGGTAATACTAGCCCCACATTTGACATTCTGTATTGCCATATTACTGTACATTATTGAGGGATAGGCAATTAATAACCTTGATGAGATTATCCTCTTTCTCTGTAATTCTAGCTATATGTTTCACTGTTTCATAGTCTACACTCTTTAATCTTGTTTTTTTTCAAGGCCTTTTCCCCAGTCATTGAAGAGGGGAACTGTTATGTCTGTACAAATCAGAGATGGTGCAGGGACTGACACAGAGCTGATAACATATCAGGGGTAAATCTGTGGGGGGGAGGCAAGGTCTGCAATGTGGTATAAAAAAGCCAAAATAGTGGGAGTTCTTATGGATGCAACAGGACAAGTCAGCTTCAGAAAACAAATTTATTGCGCTGTGAGGATGCCCTTTTGTGTTGTGCCTAGTCTGACTTGTGGACTATTGCCAAATAGAGGTGAACCCAGTCTTTTTTCTCTCTTCCTGTGCATCACAAGTGACAAACTCTATCTGGTCCTTTATGTTACATGAAATACTTATACAGATATGCAGCAAGTCAGGTAAACCTGCTGACCTGATAGAGAATGTACCCTTCTTTTTTGTAGATCAGTTGTTTGATGGATCCATGAAACAAAACACGTCAATCTAAAGCCTCATACTTAATAGATCAAATTTTATATTGGTGAAAGAAAGGTAGAAAAATGTTTTAGTCAGAGTTGTCTGCTGTTATGTAAGATTAAACAGAACACATAGATGTACCCTAAAAAATAGCAGGTAGATCTCTAGGACCAAGCGTTATAGGATCACTTGTGGGATTTCATTGTCTATTGGCCCCTTCTGTACCTATTTCCTTTCCAACCAACAGATGTGTAAATGCTTTTGATTTTCTTTCTAGAGGACTGCAAAAGCAAATGACTAATTCAACATCACAGTTTCTCTGAGGATTTGTTGTAGATTCTGGCGTTGACTTGCCCACATAGTACTGCCATGCTGTTGTCATCTTTCTTTTGTCCACTTGTGTAACGCTTATGTTGTCTTGTTAGGCCTACAGAATGGGGCTGACTGCAGTGGGCTTTAATTTCTTTCTCACACAAGTGAGGACTGAGACAAAATGGTTAAGAGCCATCTAGGTGGTAAATGCTGCTGTTGGTTTTGGTTTGATGAAGATATGAGCTAAAGCATGCAACTCTGCTCACATATATACAATTCTTGCTAAAAGCTTTCTTGATGATCCTACTTTTTCCCTCAAAACTCTTTGCAGTAACATCATTTATAGTTGCATTAATAATTTCTGTTAATTAACAAACAAAATCAGGAAAACCAGCCAATATTTGACAAAATTTTAATTTTAGAGTTTTATTTAGTGCTAGAGTGAATGATTGGGACCCAGTTCAGGACTCTCCAGTAAAAGAGGCTAGTGCATACTAGAGAGAGTCCAGCCATGAAGATGATGAAGGAATTGGAACATCTCTCCTATGAAGAAAGGCTGAAGGACTGTTCACAATGAAGAAGAGAAAACTCAGGGGGATCTTGCCAATGTGTACACCAACCCGAATAGGAGAGTTCAAAGAGAGCCAGGCTCTTTCCAGTGGCGTCCAGTGACAGGACCAGAGGCAATGGGCACACACTGAAACACAGGAGGTTTTCTCTAAACATCCAGAAACACTTTGTCAGTGTGGGGGCCACTGAGCGCTGGCACAGGTCACCCAGAATAGTGGCGTATTCTTCATCCTTGGAGATATTAAAAACCTGATTGGCCACAGTCCTGGGAAACTGGCTGGAGGTGGCCATGCTTGAGCAGGGCATTGAACCTGATAACCTCCATCATATCTGGTCCATGGTATTATTAATCTCCTGTTTTTACTGAGAGTTTGAAATTCTATCACTTACTGCTTATGATCCTTTCTGATCATAAATTAGACAGTAATATGATTTCCCAATGTGTCTGACTGTTTTGTATGATTCATCCACAAGAAGGAATACCAGAATTACTGCCATATGCACTCTGTCTTTAATCTTACCAAAATAAACACTGAACGCACTGAGGGTGAAGCAAATTGCTCGGTTTCCTAAAATAGAACATACAGCAACATGTTATCCCTTTCTTCATCATGCAGAAGAAACTGAGGAGTTCTCTGTTAGTAATTAATATGGAAAAAGCTTAAGAGAAACAAGGCAAAACCTATGTGAATGTGAAGGCAATTTAGGAAAGATTTTGGACTATATAGTTAAAGCCCCAAATCTCGAATGTCCTATTCTCAGAATTGGCTCCAAGAACAACACTGTACTCTGTGATCTATCTGCCACTAATAGAACTTTCAGTAGTTTTACCAAAGACTGTATTCACCAATTCTAAGGGCACAAGCAAAGGAAATATGTTCACTTCTGGACCACTTTCCTCTGAATGTTTAGCTGTTCACATGACATTTATTACACTGATTCCAAAGAATATATTTTTATGTACGAACTCTAAAACCATACTTAATCCGTGTAGGATCAAGACCTGTTTTTTTTCACTGACTTGGTTTCTTCTTCTGGAGTATAGCCATCTGCTATGTTAGTAATATTGATAAGAGGCTTTGTAGATAAAAATTGTGAAGGAAGTGATAATTGCCACTATTTCTTTTTGCTTATTACTACCATTTTTTTAAATAAATAAAACAAACAAAAAAATAAAATCCAATAAAACCCACCCACAGCGACACACAAAAACTCTTCCCTAACAAACCAACAACCCTAACCACTTCATGGAATAAAACCTGAATAAAACTTAGGGTTTGTGATATCCTAGCTTTTGACTAATTTATAACAAAATGTAATTGTCTGCCTGACTAAAGCACTTGCATGATGTTCCAGATTTTCTCCTAAATATATAGTAGCTGAACCATTCTCATGTTCTAAAGGGCATACCACTTCTGTACACCACTTTCTGGTAGATGTACTCACAAGTGAATGTTCTGGGCTGCAAGTTAAATGCTGTTTGAAGACTTCTTGACTGAATGTATACTTATAAGTTTGGACTATATAAATGTGTACAGAGATGTTTTGAAACAAGCCAGATCTGCTTATTTTTCCAACTTAATTGCTGAACGGGCAGACTGCCCTATTCTCTTGTAACTTTTTATTGCAGGGAAGCTGACTAATCTGGCTCTTCCTCCATCAACAGAACTTTGTGAACTGTTCACATCCCACTTTGAGAACAAAATTAAGATCATTGTGAGTTGTTGCCCTCTAACGAAGCTGCCAACACTAACAGTTCTGTAATTCCAAATCTCGAGCCTGTCAAAATTCTCAAGCTACAAATACTTTTGGCATTTTATGCTCCAACACCTCAGGGCACTATTATGTTTTGCCAAATCTTTGGTCTAAACAGTTACAGTTTTTCTTGATTCTCTAATCCCACTGGATTCTCACATTGTTAATCTTTCTTTGATGGTGGGGAATGTCTTAATAATGACACAAAGTAAAACAATTATCAATCCTATTTTAACAAAAAAATCTGCTACCAATAGAAGATCCAGCATGTTGCCATGTAATATTCAGTCATCATTTCATCATTCCCATTCTTCCCTTTTTTTTATCTTTGTGTGTGTGTGTGATTGTAGCACACTGCAAATGTGGCAGTATCTTTCAAAGAATGTCTCTTGGCTTCATCTCAGGCTGGACCCTGTTCTCTGCACTGTGAAACAGTATTCTGAAGTGTTTATTTTTGATCTTTGTACCCTGACTGATGATGAATTTTGGGTGCTGCTGCTTAACCTCGTGATTTCCTTTGGCATAACTTTGATCATAATAGAATATTAAGTCTCTTGGCAACTCAGATTGATTTTTCTTCTGGTTTTCATTGAGATCTATTATGTACATATTCTCTTCCTCTCCCTCTCTCTCATGCATGTATTCACAGGCGCACACACGCACATGTATTTTGCATATACTGTAGCACAAAACAGGCAAGCAAAGGTAGTTTGATGGTTAATAACCAAGTCTCCTGGCCGATGCGTGGGTTTATTCACTGTAATTCTATTCCTAGATATAATACCTAGATGTACACCATTTTACATCAGAAGATAAAGAAAGCTTTTTACAAACATGAGTAAGAACTAGTGTCTCTGTAGAGACTGCTGCAGACAGGAAAGCTTACTGGGGAAAGCAGTTGGCCTGGGTGCAGAAACCAAGATATTAGCATACAGCATCATGAAGAAAATATTATCATTACTGAAGTCTCATGGTTTTTCAGCCATCCTGTCTCAATATATTTATTTGTTACAGTTTTGTGCACACTATTCATGATACATACAGGTTTAGATCCTATTTCTTTTAGTCTCTCTGTCTCAGTGCAAATCTTGTGTGTCATTTTTTAGTTTCCAGGCCATTTTATGTGTACAGCACTGTCAATTGGGTATTCACCTCCCCAGATATAATTTAATTCTATACAATCTGGCACGTCTGTTTAGGTCTTTAGGTATTAGACCACTTATTTTTTGCAACACAGTGCCTATTAGCACTGGTCTTCTGCTCAGCTTTTCTTCAAATGTTAAAAAAAACACTTGTAAAACGAAATCACTAGCCATTGGTTTCAGAAAGGAATTGTACCTAGTTGCCTTGTTTGCATTCTTTTTTGATGCTCAAGGTATTCCTGCTCTGTAAATCCGATGCCCTTTTTTTTTACCAATTCTTGTCTTATAGACAACTAATAAGAGTATTCTCAGTCCCCTTTTTTTAGTTACACTTGGTATTTATTGTGTTTCTTGGAGAGGCTACCCAAATACCGGTTCATTTCTCTTTGTAGATTGTACTATTTTAAATGTTTTATATAGTCAAGTCCTCTTATTGTCAGCATCTATTCTCTCCAGATTGTTTTGAAAGTATCTGGGAGATTAGTAAGCAATCTTTCTTCATGCAGAAAAGGAAGCCTTGAAAGTCTGAAAAAAGGAAACCTTAATTTTACTCTTCTTGGGTAATTTTTTCCATGATTTGTAAGACTGTATGATATATTATGGGTGTGCTTAATAAAACCTATATTTTAGATGAGTCCAGTAATTGACCATTGCAGGCATCAAATACTTATGATTTTTTGTAACAGACTTTACATGGGAAAATGCTTAAAATATGTCTTTTAAGTGACTGTAACTATACAGTACCGAAGGTTGTGTTTTTCATTGTCTCTTGTATTTTCTATCTTGCATTTGTTATTTTGAAAAATTCAAAATTGTTTAATGCAGCCACTCCTGACAATCTAACTTGGGTTCTAAAATTAAAGCTGCTTTTTTTCTGATCCCACCATACCACATAAAAAGATAAAAAGATAAAAGAATCACAGGTTGGTTACTTAATCTGCTTATCATATGTAAACAGAATACTATCTAGCTCATTCTCCTACAGCTGTGTTGATTCTATGCAACTACCAGAAATTAGAAGTGGTGAAAAAATATATTTTAATCGCAGAAAAATAGAAGAGCAAAAAGTAATTATGACTCAGGGAAGATCAGGAGTAAGGCTGATGGAAGATATCATTTTTATATAGTCACTTTGCTGACCACAGTCACACTTTGATTTTAAACAGATACAATTGTATAAATCTTGGTTTAAAAGTCTTAGGAACAGCTTTCAGTACAGTGTCAAGTTCCCGTTAAATAAGCTGAAAGTTAGTACACTTAACACTAATAATTTTCTTTGAAATGATAGCTTCCACATGTCTTTTCAAGCTAGTAGGTGACACATAAATTAGTCTTCTTTTGGGTATATACCTTGGTCATTTGGCAAGTGCAAATATGTTCCAAAATTGTACTGATTGCTAAACCAGATCTAATAAATCCAGTAGCATACTCTGTTTTATGCAGAGTCTATTCCTTCTTACTGAACCCCTATTGATTTGTAATCCACTTCTTAGGATACAAAGGGAACATATTGCATGGCCATCAGATTAATTTTCAGAATTCTATATCTGTCTGTATGTGCACATTTTAACATAAATGAATGGAGATAAATGTTTTGTGACTCAAGTTCAAATGGTATTCAGGGAGCTCTGCATTGCCTGCACATGCATCAGCATACCATTTGCCTTTCTGGAAAACTCTCTTCTATAAAAATTTAAAGACCAAAAAGACTTTGTGGAAAGACTCAGTTTTTGTGCTGAGCCTGAATGAGTGGTTCTCAGGTTATTCCAAATTCAGTCTGTGAATGTTATCTCTCTTTGTAAATGATTAGGCAAATTTAAAAAGAAGTAATAATGATTCTGTAATTTCTTCAGGTCACGTGGTTTTACCTGAGAAATCATTTTCCCTCCAAATCACTAGTCAAGAAAATTACTGTAGTCTTCAGCTATGGCATAAAACTATATCAAAATCATTCTTACTTCTTTTGTCTAAAGCATGTGATCAAAACATGCAAATCTTCAGTCTTTTCTAGCAATAAGTGCTTGGTTTAAGAATGGAACCTTTGTAACCTGAGTGACAGCTAGTGTTTATTGTAGCACTTGACCTGCTGAAATCAGTGAGACTTGGAATGTACTGATGGGGTCAAAATTTGCCCATTCTTATTACTCTTTACTCGTTCTTATCAAAAACTTGATTAAAAAAAAAAGAGAAATTATTATCTAGTATATAAGGAAGCCTCTCAAAGTGTGTGTTTTGTCTTTGCTTAATGTACTTCCCCTCTTCCAGTCCTATTATTTTTTCTTTGAAATTATTAATATAATCATAAAACAAATGCTTTAATATAATATTTTGTTATGGTCTGTACTACTTAGATTGTTCTACATTCACTGAAGGCAGTCTAATGTTGCAGTTCTATGTTAAACATGTAAAGTCTTTATTTTGAGGCTTTACAGCCTGAAAGAACTAGGACGTGCTCAGAAAAATATCATTTGTAGTTTGGGGTGTTTTTTTTTTGTTTTGGTTTTGGTTTGTTTTTTTCTGTGCACTACTTCTGTATCTTTAGATTTCCTGTGCTTATTTCAGAAAGAAGTGTCTCTGGGCTCTCTAGCTAGCTGCTCAACTCACCCACCTCTGCTGTTCTGTGATATTTTCGCAAATCTGAAAAACTCTCTGTAAGTTCCATGAAAAGCAAGACTACATGGTGGTCAACCAAATTAACAGTGAAAATGGTGGGAAGAATACATTTGGAAAGGTACGTGTCAGGGTTGCTCAGGGAATGTGAAGTTTAACAGAGCAGAAGAGTAAGATCAGGAGTGTACTCGCCTCACCTCCTTGAGATGTAACTAGGATATGGTGCTTGGGAACAGAAAGGACAAAACTTGGCAATAAAGAATGTAAAATTAATTTCTTGTTAGAATCAGTTTGAGCTTTCAAAATGTTGCAGTAAGTGATGTACCCTAAAAATGTGATAAAGTATAAGTGTAGTATAAATATAGTATAGTATAGTCTAGTCTAGTCTAGTATAGTATAGCATAAACTAGGACATTTTATATTATCGGTAGGCTTTAGAGCATTTTATTCCAAGCAGTGCCATTGTATTGAATTATGTGGCATATTTAATAATCCATGCAGAATAGACAGGTGCAGAACAGACAGGAAATTATTCTGAAATATGGAAGTTTTTGACTGTCAGAGGACACTAGGTCAATTAACTTGCCTGGCATGCATTATAAGTCTGTTTTACCAGAGAAATGGGTGGTTTCATATCAAAAGTAGTGATAACATTCCAGAATTTTGTTAATCCTTTTCAGATAAATAGCCTGGTAATCCATTCATATTTGTATGTCTGAAAAGAGGCAAGGCAAGTAATGATTAATTTGACTTTTTCAAGAGCTCCATTGAACTTCATCTATAGTGCTTGTCCTTTAATTTCCTAATTATACATTATATTTGGAACATGACTTTGACTTTTTTGATATTCCATGGAACTATAAATGTAATAAGTTGAAATTATTAACTTTTGAAAAATTCTAAATTTATACAGGCTCTAGTAGAAACAATAGCCCTACTGGGAACTTTACAATAGAAAAATTAATGCATTTATATGACTAATTAACTGCAAATATGGTAAAAAATATTGAAGTTTAACACTAAGCATGTCCTCTTTAGTAAACTTTCTGTTAGAGAAAGAAATCTTAAATTTATCCCAAATGCTTTTCTGTAGAGCAATAGAGGTCATTTTGCAAGTTCTTACAGCCTTCAGCGTCACACAAAGACCATACACAGAGAATCTCTTCCTCAGATAGCAGTGAAGAAATTATTACCAACTACAGTTTATTTTTTTCATGTGACAGCTAAAAATTACAGCAAGTTCAGCCAGCAGAGAAAACAATGTGGGATGTTCTTTCCATTCAGACTTACATTAACCTGAGGTTCATGAGGGTATTTTGCATAAGTCTGAGTTACATGGACTGATTAAGAGTGTGATTCCTTTTCATACAGCTGTCTGAAGATTGTAAGCTTCAGAAGAGATGTGGTAAATTACTTTAGAACAATAGCCTCCTGTGCTCTAAGAACAAATTTCAAAGTGAAAGTATACTTTGGTTAAGTTACCAAAATATGAAACACCTGTACCTTACTACTCACATGTTGCCCTATGAAGGTCCTGTAATAACCACTGAACCTGTTTTAAAGTGCACTTTCTCATACTTTATATTAAATAAAAACATAAAAGAACATCAGAAAACCAAACTTCATAGCTTGCAAACTCCAAGATCTTCAGTCTGTGCTTGTTGTGAAATCAGAACAATGTGGACTTCTCTCACCAGAACAGTGGTGAATCCTTTTGGGATTAAGTGAAAGGAGATAGCACATACATGTTGCTAGAAGCACACACATGTTGTTGTTTGCTTGCTAAAAATGGAGTGTGGGGGGGACAGCGTTACAAGGTTTGCTATTGGCTTTGGGGAAGAACTGGAGTCTCATGATCACAGCGGTGGCTGCAAAGGATGTATCGTGTAGATTTCATGCTCTTGCACATGAACAAGTTTTAGTCAGTTGCTCTGATATGTGAGATCCATCCACAGTGGTTGTCAGGTAGAAGCTGAAACTTTTGTTCATGCTGCTTCACCCAGACATCCACATGGAGCAGCATGCCATCTGAGCTCTAACAGTCTGATCAAGTTCCTTCTGCCCTTCGAGCCACTAGCTGTTCTGTAGGCAGTTTGCACAGCAAGAATGCAGATAACCACTGCCTAAGTCGCTGATGCTTTCCTGCATAGTTTGTTGCCAAGAAAACAGATGGAGTTTTATGGCTTGTTGTTTGATTCCTAACTCCTCATTTTCCTCAATGATTACCCCAAAATGTCAGTGCAGGTGTTACCTCATCCCAGCTGCTATAGGCTGGCTCCCACCTCCTTTGTTCTTCCATCTTAAATACCATAGTGGAGTGGTTGGCCTTGTCTTTTTTCTACTTTTCTCAATGCAGAATCATGTTTTGATAAATTATCTATGCTTGTCTTACTTCCAAGCATCAGGAATCACTACAAGTGCACTGATGTGTTTAATGTCTTAGAGGGTTCATGGATTTAACTGGTCAAGTTTTTCTTATGCTTATGAGATAAATCTGACTATTATAGTTTGGTCTAAGGGAACCTTTCCATTGGACATTTTTATTTTGTCTGCTCTGTGTGGGTTATTCACTTTCTAAGGTCCCTTGGGCATTTTTGCTTGACCAACTCTTTTCTCAGTGCAGAGGTCCAAAACATCACTTGTCTTTCTGTTTCTTCACCTACAGTGCAATGTGTTCTGGACATTTATGGTTTTTCCCCTATCTTTTTTACTGAAAGCCTCAAGATTGTTAGTGAGTATTTTGGGGAGAAGAAGGAGAGGATAAGGCTCTTACAGTAGAAAGAGATGATTTATTTTTTAACTATTTTGAACTTAACAGCTATTCCACAGTTGCCTGCAATATCAGTATATCGAACTTAAGGACCAAAGTGTTTCTTTCCAATCTATAGTTTCTTTTTCTTCTTTCTAAACCCAAAAATCTGTATTTGTACTGCCAGTGTAGCAGAACACTAACCTGTTCCAGCCAAAATGTGGAATAGCTCAGTTTTGCCTTTTAGGGTTGTCTTTTGGGGTTTTTTTTAATGTTAGTTCAGTGAGATGAAGGCCAATATGACAGGCTGCAGTAAGTCTATTTGTTTTCTCCAAACAAGGGAATTAGCTCCCAGTATAGATTTAGCACAGATGCACAAGGTGAAATAATAAGGCCAGTCTGGTTGTCAGAAGGCAAACAGGAAACTAGAAAATCTGATTCTTGTTAGTAAGAAGAGTGCAGGATTTCACAATGGGGTGCTCAGGCAGATTTCTAGCCTAGAGTGTGTGGTCATTCCATATATTTCCATACATCAGTTGTTTTGGTTTTTGCTTCTTTGCTGTGAATAATTCACACTGGAGGATGTTAGAAAGTAAGCCTTGCTGTAGAAAATTGCCAAGTACAGTATGCTGGCTCTCTATTGAAAAGTCAGTTGTTTAATGTCTGTCAATTTTTATTTGAGCTGGTGTATTTCTGAATTCAGGTCAGAACTTCAGTTGCCAAGAACCCATAATTCTAGATAAGTTTATGGGAAGTGCTTAACCACATGAAGAACTGAAACAAACATTTGCCTGCTAAAGAATTGGAAATTGCACTAGAACAACTGTTGTGGAGTGGCAAGTGCTCTACAGCAGTTACTTAGATATTTCAGTTTTTGATTTAGATGGTACTTCTTGAGGGTTTGTCTTCATATGCTGTTCAGTTCTATTCATTTACCTAGTAAGGCCCATTGGTTGTGAGGTGCTATTTATTAATACTGTTGTTGCAGCTAAAAGTTTTCTATTTGGTGCTAAAAGCTGTGACCAGACAATTTTCACAGTCTGCATGGTACACAACACACCACTCTTTCAGAAGAGCTACTATCCTCTCCCCAGTTCCTTCTCTACACACAATAGTTTACTAATATACTGGTTTTGGCTGGGGTAGAGTTAATTTTCTTCACAGTGGCTAATACAGAACTGTGGTTTAGATTTGCGCAGAACACGGGGCTGATAAAATAGAGCAATCTATAGATAAAACTCAGCAAAGGGATATTCTATACTATAGGACATCATGCTCAGGATATAAAGTACAGGGAAGAAGGAGGGAGGGGTGGATATTTGGAGTGATGGTGTTTGTCTTCCTAAGTTAAGTGCCACACATGATGGGGTCCTGCTCTCTTGAAGAGGCTGAACCCCTGCCTGCCCATGGAAAGCGGTGAATTAATTCCTTGTTTTGTTTTGCTTGTGTGTACAGCTTTTTCTTTTCTTATTAAACTGTCTCTATCTCAGCCCATGAGTTTTCTCACTTTTACCCTTTCAGTTCTCTCCCTGATCCTGCTGTTGGGGGAGTGAAGGAGCAGCTGCTGGGTGGGTTTAAACCATGACAACCAAAATGGCTGATCCTGAATAATGATATCAGAGTGAACAATTATGTTCCAGAATCTGACTTACTGAAACTGGTCTGACATAGGGGCTTATTTTAAGCAAAAAATCATCTACCATATTCTGGTAGGAAAAAAAGAACATTAGCAGGGCAGGTATGTCAGAATTGTTCCTGCAGCCTTTTACCAGATAGTACACAAAGAAAAGGAAGGCACACTCCCTGTTTCAAACTTCTGTACCCTGGGGCTTTCGGTCTTTTCTTTGCCATCAATAGATTCAGCAGTGATTTACATAGGAAAAAAAAAACAAACAAACCAAACCAAAACTAAAACAAACAGAAAACCCCAAAGCTACTAGAGTTCAGGCCTACAGAACTTTGTTAGAAAATTATAAGTTGCGAAAAAACAAGTGAAAAACGTAAAGCGTGAGGTTTTTCTGTTAAAAAACATTGAGTTACAATTATGATGCTATGTCAAAATTGGAAAAGAACCCCATAATTTCCATTTATTTCTGCAAATATTATGGCATGTTAGTCTTATGACAACATGAACCATTGAAATACTACTATTCTTGAGCTTTGTCCAGACCTTATCATTCTCATGTCATGTGTAAACAGTCACATATAATAGATTCTGTATTTCTGAGAGCAATTTTTAGATAAAGAAAAACTCTATGTTTTGCTACTTGACATAGTCACTCTGTTGCATGCAAAATGTTGAGTTGCTTGGTTTTGTAAAGCTTGACATCAGGGATTGTAAAGAAGGTGTGCCTTTCACACTATTTGTTTACACTTTTTCTGAAATTGTGATGATTGAAGTAACATGTAAGAGTGCACTCAGCCATGCAAAAATAAAGGAAAAAATCACAAAAGCTGTACTTAAAGATGTCAGAAATGATTATTCTATTAATCTTATTATCACCCAAAGAATGGATTTTAAGTTCTATAATTCTATCTGGAGAAAGTTCTTGATGTACTGCATAGTAGATCTAACAGTGTTTTCTGGGTTTCAAAAGGAAAAAAAAAATAAAAAAGACTAAAGAGAAAACCTATGTTTGAATAGTTAATTTAATTCTCAAATAATTGAGAATGTTTTCACGTGGACTGTATGTGAAAGTAGGGATGAGATTAATCCAAGTTTGTCATAGTTTAGTGCGAATTCCTTCATACTCTGACTTATTTTTACTTGGTCTTTACAACTAAAGATTCCTTTTCTCACCTCATCTGTGGTGTGTCTTGCTTGGAGAGGAGTTTGTTTTGTTGATGGACATAAATATTTGAATCTGTCTGTGAGGAGGATTTGGTGGCTGGGCGAATTGGTAATAGACTATAGTGCATTTCGCCCCAAGGGTCACTAGTTCACATCCATACCAGGTCAATGGTGGCAGAAAGTCATTATGGATCTGGCTGGCATCTGCTTTGTGGCCATTGCCAAATCATTTAACAATTCCTGTCCAATCCCACGTGGCCAGGTGTTTTCCCTACCCCCAGTGGCCTGCAGCAGGCCTCCTCAGCCAGTCTCTTGCTGCCTGCTCCCAAGGAAGGGACAGTCCCCTTCCTCAGCAGCCCCGCGGAGGATGCGGCAGCGGCGCCCCGCCCGTGTCTCTCGGCGGACNCTTAACCAAGTGTGTAGAAACCGTGTAGAGCCATTGTGTAGAGCATTCCTCCATCCCTTCTCCTCCCCCTCTTCTTCTCTTCGAGGGGAACTGAAATCTGAACGGTGAGATGTAGGAGAGCGCGAATCCCCGTGAATCCCATCTGAATAAATGTCTATATTAATGAATTATTAACTCGGCCGCTCGTGACCTTAAAACTGGAATGAGGAGACGCCTAGGGCAAGAAGGAAAGCTGCTGAATCCTTTATCGGACTCCTGTCAGAGGTAACCGACCATTTGTCTTCCCCAGATCAGGAGAATTAATTAATATGAAAGGCAAACTTTTTAATTGTGTGTCAAACGAAATCAGATAGGGTGTCCCCGATTCAATCCCTTCCTAAAAGGGAGTTAGCTCCCTTTTCTACCTCCATCTTAAAATAAAACCTTCGAGTTTCCAAAGAGACGGCCATCCTTTTGAAGTGTTATTTACAAAACAAAACCCAACCAACCAAAAAAAAAGAAAAAACCACACAAACACACACAAACAACAAACAAAAAACCACCCAACCAACAAAAAAAACCAAAAATAAACAGCAATAGCAAAAAAACCCTCATCGCAACCAAAAAGCCATCCAAAACCCAGAAACCAAGCAAACACCCTAAAAGGGAAAAAAAAAAAAAGCAATCGCAGGGAAAATGATGAATTTGGGTAGTTAATTTATCGATTTTGGCTCCTCTTCCCGCTTGTTTTATTTTAGAGGTCATTAATCAATGAAGAAAAACACCACTGTGTTCCCCTTTTGCATTTAATATACTTACCCTCCTTATTTATTTCTTTTGAACAAATTCCTAGCAAATATTCACCAATCGATTCGTAGGCGATGGATTTTTATAAAGGTTTGATCGCTTTCTAAATGGTCAATGTGATTTGTTTCAGCACTCATTCTCTAAATAATGAAAAAGCCTGAGAGAAGAAGGAGGAGGCAGTAGTTAAAACCTTTCTTTTCCCCCCCGCATCTCTACATCCAGGAGGAAAAAAATTTTTTTTTTTATAATTATAATTAAAAAACCCCAACCAAGAAATAGTAACAAGCAGACGGTAGACAAACTCGGGGGAGACAGAAGGGACGCCCACAAACCGCTCTGCCTGTGAAAGCGAGACCAGAGGTCAGGGTTGGATAAAGACACCCCGGGGAGGCACAGGTTCAGGGCTGGGAGCCCTGCTGGTGGATCTGCCTGCTCTGCTCTTCCCAAGGGGGTGACGGGACGGGGAGCGGCGGTGTTTTGGAGAGGATGGGCGAGAAGCTGTGCTCAGCCCTGGTGAGGCACCCCGCTCCCTTCCCCGCCGGGCCGGTGCGGGGAGCCCCGCTCTGCCCGCCCGCCGCTCGGCACCGACGCTGACCCTCTGCCCGCAGACCTCCCCCGCAGCCCCTCTCCTCCTTTCCCACCGCGGGTCGAGCGGACCCGGCGCAGCAGGGATGCTTGTCGTTAAGGAAAAGAGCCCAAGGACAGAGTTATGGGGTCCGTCCTCCCCGCCGCCCCCGCCCGAGTGGGTGCCCTCCCGGGCCGGCGGGCAGAGCCGGGGCCGGGCTGCTCCCTGCCTGCCGCCCGCACGGCGCTCAGCACCGCCCGGCACAGCGAGCCCTGTACTTCTTTCTTCCAGTCGTCCGGTTCGGCAGGGTCCCGAAGTGTCAAGGGAGTCTAAATTTTATTCTGCCACCTTGATCGCTCAAAGCGCTACTTTCTGCCTGTTAAAAAAAAAAAAAATGCCCACAGCAACAGATTAAAGTCCTCCTAATATGAACCCACAAGGAATACTTCTGTTAACAGCTAGAGGCAAGTGCAGATATTGACAATGTACTTAAATCCATTAGTTAGGAGCTTTTCCCCACTTCATCACGTTTTTCTAGTACGAAACGAATTTTTAGAGATTTCTGCCACTAAAAGCAATTCTGTATTTTTAAAACACGTTCAGTAAGGAAAACGACCATAACGCAGACGTACACAT
>VWZF01006902.1:177134-202167 GCA_013396755.1 Sclerurus mexicanus
TATTATTAAACATCTGTATCGAGGAGCGGTTTGTAATTTTAGAATCTAGTTCTATCTGTCTTTTGTTCTTGTATCTGTCAATGCTACGCAATGAAGGAAATTCACGGAGTGAAAAGAACTATATAAACTCTTATTAGTTCATCAGTTTTATTACTGACATTCGGAGCACAAGAATCTGCCCATGCTATAACACTGCAACATGGCTTCGGCGCGTGCACTTTCGTGGTTTTTTGTTTGTTTGTTTGTTTGTTTGGGTTTTTTGCATTGCTTCAAACATTCTCTTTTATTCTAAGTTTTCTTAAAACCCTTTATTTTTGTTGTCCTTCTCAGCCCTCACTCCCTAAATGTCTATTTAAGGGAGAATGTTGAACGGACAAATGGTACTCCAAACCAGTGATTCACAAACACACGCCCAAGCAAAACGCGGATTCGTTTAATTTCATTTCATATGCAGATCTTGTCTTGAAAGTTTCCATGAAACTCTGTTGTGTATTAATTAAACTGCGTGGATGCTAGCATAGTCTTGAGCGTTGTGCATACGTTCAAGAGAAAAGTTGATTCGGAGTTTGGTGGACATTTTTCCCGCCTTCTTAGCATTCCAAATCTTTCTATATTGGATGTCGACTTGGTTTTGAGCGATTTCCTCATGCTTAGTTTTACCCTCTAGTCAAACGTGTTCGTGTATTTTCTATTCTCGTGGTCTCATAAACTACATGCAGTAAATGGAATCCGAAATGCACTTCTAATCGCCAACTGAGCTGTTCAGACAATATATCTTTTACTTCTTGGAGCAGCTCCGTAAATCTAAAAGATAAAGGTTTTAAAAAGAGAAGGAAAGATTAAAAAAGGGATTTGGGGGGGGGGCATTTTTAAAGACTGAGTGGAATAATAGCACCCCGCAGAGTCGCAGGCGAAGCCTGAATATTTTCTTCCCAACCGCGGTACTAAAGGGGAATTCGGGAAAGCAAACGGGTTGATTTCAGAAGGGACGCTTGTGAATCGCATTTGGCTGGGACTGGGCAGCCCTCGCCTTCGGAAGCACGGGCAGGGGGCTGCCAGCGCCGTGCCGCACATTTTTTTTTTTTTTTTTCTGCAGCTAGATCTAAAAATTCTTATCATTAAACTTGTTTACAGGGTGACTTGCGCTCCAGCGGTCGTTAGCTCTGAGCAAAACTTTTAAAGCGAGTGTTTCAACCTTTCGGGACCAGGTGTATTTGCTTAGGGCAACTTTTGCTTTAAAAAAAAAATAAAGAAAAAAGTAAACTGTAAGTGAAGAAGGAGTTCGAGAACTGCGTCCAGTACCGTGCCACGGACTCCACGCACTTGGACGATCAGGGGAACAAAGTGCAGGGCACAGGCCTGGCTGCCCCTGAGCGGCTCCCATGGGCAGGCGGGATTTCCAGCCGCCCTGACTCCCACCCTCACTCCCCGTTCCGCAGCAGAGGTGCCCTTCTGATGGAAAGGAGGTAGCGGGTTGTGCGTGAGGTGGGGAGCCGTCGACTTTAGTTTGAGTTGTACTTGACTAGTACAACTAGGGTACTTCCATCGTCGGACAGCCCCACCGAGACCCGGAGACGGGCGAGCTCTGCCCAGCTCTGCACAGACACCGGGACCGGCCCGCTCCCCGGAGCGGGGGCGCCGGCCGCCGGCTCTGCCTGGCCCAGCCAGCGGGCTGGAGGTGTCGGCAGGTCCCCGGCTTCTTCTCGGGTACTAATCTTAGATGTATGTCCCTCGCCAACCGAGCGTGTGCCTCGCTTTCNCGTCAAATATCAATGGATATGGCACGGTCTTGTGCGAGGGAGGGGGGCGAGGGCCGCCAAGGAGCTGTGAGTTAAGCGTCTGTGTGCAATTGTTTTGAATTGAAAGGAGGTTAGCTAGGGAAAAAAAAATAATAATAAAAAGCAATCAAGAGACAACCCCCTAATTAGGGCCCTGCAGTCTTTACTCCCAGGGAAGTAAAGGGGATTATGTTAAAGCCCTGATAATGTGGCAGGCGGCTGGGGACAGTTTGCTTCCCAGCCCTGAATCTGGACGGATGAGGGTATTTCTGGGCGCTGGGGGAGGGGCGCTCGGGCGGACAGGAGGAGATCTCCCAGGGTAAGTCTGGGGGCTGCGGGGCCGGCTTGCTCCCGTGGAGGCTTGCCCCTAGCTGCTGGCCAGAGGCTTTCGCAATGAGAAGTCTGAGACTCTTCTACCTTCACCAGAAGGCACCAACCTGCCACTGTAATAAATACGCTGTGTAAAACTGAAGTGTCACGCGACCAAGCACTTTGCACGGCTTTTCCCATTCAATTTACGGGGAGACGGTGTATATATAACATGCTGTGAAGTGTATCGGTGTGGAAAATATTAGGATTTTTTTTTTCCTCTGGACTGTTGGTAACCTGTATGATTTAGCTATTTTACGTCATTAGTTACCCAGAACCCTTAAACATAGCAGATAGCCGTACATTAGATTGAGGTTAGAGAAGGTGGTGACTGTTTATTTAGGGTGATAAAATGGTCCATCAGCAGTAATCTCCATCGATATGTGCCACCACGAGATGAAGGATGAGGGGACAAGCCACAATTAATTGCCCTATAGTTTTGTAGGAGAGAGTGGAGCCGGTGCGGACTGAACTTCGATCTCCTCTCCCAGAGCCTATTCATCATCTCTACGTTGTATATGGGGGTCTCTCAGGGGCAGAGGGTGGCAAGGTTTATCTGCACACAATATTCTCCTACCCTTCTCATACCTGACACGGAAATTCAATTCATTCATACCTTCAGCAGAAGGCAGGGAAAATCAAAACAAACCCCACTCAACCCGCCGCACACCCACCTCTTAAAAATATCCCGAAAGCCGCTCCACAACCGGGACGACGGCCCTGACCCACCCGGGGGCTCCCGGGCGGGCCCCGGCACACCTTGCCCCAAGGAACTGGCGCGGGATGTGTCTGACCCCCGACCGGCAGCTCTTGCTCCGGTGCCGGAGCTCGGCCCGAGGGGCCGGCGAGGGCTCTCCTTCGCCTCCCCCGCTCCGCGGCGGCGCTCGGAGCCCGGCGGGGGCGGAACGGAGGGAGGAACGAGGGGACGAGGGGCAGCGAGGGGATAAAAGCCCAGGGAGGAAGGGGGTCGGGCGTCCGCGACCCGGTGCCGGCCGTGGGTCTCCACCCGTGGGCAGTGGCTCGGCACCCCCGGGTCGCCATCCGGCCCCGGGGGCAGCAGGCTGAGCTTGGTCCCACTCTCCGCAACGCGGATTTAGAGTAAATGAGTAAATAAATACAGGGCACCCGATGAGAAAGTGTTTCGTTTCCCCAAAAGTCTGAGGAGTCTTGAGTCAGGCCGTCTGTGGAAAACTGCTATTAATTTTGCAAAAAGAGGTGGATACCAGCTTGCTGATGAAGAAATTGAGGTATGATGGGGGCTGTGATCCCCTGGAAAGCTCCAGCCTCAGAAAACGAAAGGGTGCTGTCTCATCCAGCCTACCCTCCTGCTTAGCTGGGTACCCGGGCCCAGGCAGGGATGCAGGGTCAGCCGCAGTGATTTATACTTGCAAGTGAGTAATACCATGTGAAATGATGGCCACTTACACTGGATACCTGCATGCTTGTGGTGAATTATGAAGCAGAGGGTCAGAGGCCACCTTCTTTAATACCAGCAAACTGCAGGTATCCAGTATAAGTGCACCTTTGAAGCATATTATTGCTGAGACAAAAATGTGCTTCTTTCATTTATTGTTACAGCTGGTTTGCTGGTTACAATACTGTGCTGAACCCTACCTTTCACTGACAAAAGCTTTCTCCTTCCTGATTTCCTTTAAAGCATGTGGTGGTAGAGTTTTTTAGGTTGAGTGTTTAGAATTCTAATTTGGGGACAATGATATGTTCTTTTGCTTGGGTTTAGTTCTTCTAAGCGTACTCACGTGAAGTTACAGTGCTGGCATTACAGCGTTCATTTTTATGGAGGCACATAAACAGTAACATATTGCAATTCTCCCAAAAGAGCCATAACAATCAGCTCTGCTAGAAAATCCTGTAAGTTTTTTTCTTGCTTATTCCTTTCCTTAATCTTCCTATCTATAGAGTATGAAGGTAGAAAGTGTGAAACTGATCTCCTTCCAAAGTGTTTGGTCATATCTAGGGCCTTCAATGAAACATTCTCACTGACCTTACCTTCCACATCTTCAGATTTTATCAGGAAGCACTCTGCTCTGGCTGGAGTTCTCCTGTCTTTCTCTATTTTCATCAAATCCATGAATTTTTTCACATCTCTTGCTTCTTGTCTTGATTTGGGGCTTGACTGATGCTCTTACAGACAGTGGAAGAGTTAATTTCTGCTGCCTTTGGAGAAGGTCTGTACTCACATACAACCACTCTCTGAGGCCAAAACAGGAGGAAGGGCATAGTACATCTTTCCTTGTCGCCCTGTGTGGAAGTCCTCTGGAAAGTTCACACTTGTACTAGTGCGTCCCTTTCATGTGAACTTCCCACACCTGCAAGCATCTTAACAGTTGCCATTTGGTTTAGAGTCTCCAGTGAAGTCAGTGGACCACCACACTCTCCCTCTCAACAACCCCTCCCTCCTTCCCTTCTTTTCTATGTATTATTAAACAAGCTGGTTCATTGTATCCCATTGTACTCTGCTGTACACCTGAACATGAAGCTGATGCTGTTGATCCTGCCCGTGGGGCAGGGTAGTCTTGGAGTGCAAGTCTTGGAGTTCTTGGTTTTCCCCCCTACCTGACACTAAGGACATCCCTCCTGTGTCCTCTGAGGGAAAGGAATCTACTGTCTACCGTGACAGTCTTTAAATGGATGCTTCCATGTATTATGAAAAGTTAGTCACAGTAGAGGAAAAAATGCACAGTAGCTCTTTTTACTCATGGCATGATAAAATATGTCTAGCAGGGGTTCCACTCCTTATAACATTTATAAGAATTTTTAAAAATTTTATTTGTACAATTGCATAACAAGTAAAGATAAATGTATAAAGTATAAGAAGAATTTCAGTACTACTTAGTATTAAAGATAGATTCTTACTCCCTCATCAACAAGCCATTAGCCAAAGCAGTTTCAAAAGATGTTCCATTTTCCAAATTTTCAGCTTTGGCAGGACAAAGGGAAAAGAACACAGCAGGGGACCAGATACTGTAGCTGCCAAGCATT
This sequence comes from Sclerurus mexicanus, assembly GCA_013396755.1. Classification (NCBI taxonomy): domain Eukaryota; kingdom Metazoa; phylum Chordata; class Aves; order Passeriformes; family Furnariidae; genus Sclerurus; species Sclerurus mexicanus. The sequence continues at coordinate 182,282 of VWZF01006902.1, forward strand.
AAGACATTACCAGTGTTTTTGGACAGTGGAAAATAAATATCACCAAGTGTGACTTTCTGTAATAAATGACAGTGGCACAGGGTTTATTTATACTCATTGACAATTTCTTAGTTTCTTTTTCTTGGAAATGTAGAAATAAAATATTTAACCCACACTCATGCACACCTATTGTCAGCACAAAGTGAAGAAATTCTTGTTCTGGGCAAATACATGTGTGAGCATGGGAAGTTATATGGATCTGGTGGCAGGATGCAGGAAATTGTCACTGAAATTGTCTCAGTGAAGTCATGAAGATGCCTTAGCATGTTTAATGTAAATTTCTCCAGAGACACTGTGTCTCTAAGAAATCAGGTAGCTGTGAGGAGAGTTACACACCTAGAAGATGGTTGAAGAGTGCAAACAAGTTGAATTCAAGGGCCTGCCCTGGGCCACTAATTAACAGCATGGGTAGACATCATCTTTTTAAGTCCTCAGTTTTCCTGTCAGATGTTTTCTTTCTAACTTGTATGGTTAGGTGCCAGATTCATAGACTCATTAAAATAATGAAGGTTGGACAAGATCTGTGAAGTTATCAGGTCCAACCGTAGATCATAGAGTTCAGCCATAATCTGTTTAAAATATATCACATGGCAAACTATTTGGGATTGTGGGTTGGAGTTTTATTTTTTCTCCCTCTCGTTTCCTGTTTGAGATCTTTTCCTATGTGACCTACGATGCCAAACTCCAGTGCTGCCCCTTACATCTTTGGATATGCTGAAAACACAGGGTTTCTTGATGACTGGTTTTGAAGAGAAAAGGGAAGACAAAATGCTATGGTGATACTTCACTTTCCATACTGACTATGGAAATAATAACAGCAGCAACAACAACAACAAAAATACCCCAGCATGTACTTGCTGCGTTTTATTCATCATGGTTGGGAATGGCTGTAGGAATATCTGCTGCATAATAATCTTCTCTCAGGACCAGCCAGAAACGTTTTCCCTGGAATCCTGCAAATCCCATCCTCCAACCACTTCTAACTGATGTGTCTGAGTGCGCAAAACCCTTCTGCAGTTCTGGCTTAACCCAACACAAGAGTCGTTCTGCGGCAGGGACTATGTCTTTAAAGCAAGGCGAAATTTCCCCCTCCCGCCCGAACTCATGTTTTTGCCAACCCCCCACTAGGGGGCTTTGTCCTGCCGTGCCGGCCAGCTCTCCTTCGTGCCTCCTGCCCTGACCTGCTAGAGATGGATAGCATGGCCCGGGTTCCATACGCAGACCTTCTGCAGGAGCACCCGTCAGAGTAGTGCACAACTCCGGTCTTGCTGGCTTGATTTCTGCTAAGATCTGTAATTAATAATATGGTCAAGAACTTGAACACACAAGCACCAGGGAGAGACACATGCATTTCCTGCAAGACTTGAAGGTGTAACAATTTTGAGGGAAGTTAGCTTCCACGTGTAACTTACAAATATTTTCATGTTGCTGAATGCATCATTTTTGTATGGTAGAATTTAAAAGAGGATGACAGGAAAGAGTGCTTAGGTAACATGTCTAAAATTGGAGAATGCACATAGAAACCGTATTTTTAAAATACATCTTTTATTATCCTTTGCCAGCTTTTACTGAATTGAGGGGAGGGTTTTCCTTTGAAGGATCTGTAGGAAAGAGGCCTACTTGATACACAGTACACCCACCCCAGAAAGAAGAACATCTGAGTCAGGCCCCCTGAGAACTGAAATTGTGGTTGCAGGCATTCTAGCAAGTCTAAATCTGTGGCATAGACCAAGAAACTCCAGCTTCTGTAGTGAACACTGTGCTCTGCTTTTATAAGAAAGGGTATAAGTTCTATAAAATTGTTAAGGGAAAGAGGTAGGACTTGCTACATGAGTACTACGACATAGTTATATGTATTTTCTTTGTATTTCTGGAATAAATTTATATGAAAACATTTATAGTGCTACACATGAAATGTGCACAAGACAGTAACTTACTTCAATTGATTTATTGTTATGTTAACTCAGCATATCTCCAGAGAAATGGATTTCTTGAACATGAAACATTTTCCTGGAAGATGTACATTCATGGCATGTGCAAGAGTGCAGTGGAAACATTTAACCAAAGTTTTCTTTGCTCAGGAAAGAAAAACGATGGTAGGATTTTCCCAAAATAGAAACAAATCATCCATTATTAACAACAGTTAGGGAAATGAACATTTTTACAAACTAATCTTTTGTCATGGGATTTGCTCAAAATACAGATAATGCTGGTTTTGTTTTCCTTTTCCCTTGGCCTCAGCTACATGTAACAGGCAAAGAACATGCATTCCCATTCAATTAAAAAAAAAATCATGTGTGTGCTAATAATCAGTAATATTTGCTGCATAATATCAATTTTAAGATTAGATTTGGCTTTAAGAGGGTGGATGCCTATGCATGCTCCAATTCATGAGGTTCTGGTTTATTTATTTTATTTTCTAAACAGGCAGGCATGCACACACATGTTAATGTAAAAAGCAGAATAAATGTTCATTTAAAATGAGGATTAAATTAAATCCTGTTCCAATTAAACCCTTGGGCTGAGCTGTGGTAAGGCATATGAGAAGGACTCATAAGGCACTATGACTGTGCCTTAAAATGTCTCACTGTAACACATTGGGATGGTTTAAATGGGCTATTTATATTAGTCAAAAAATGAATCTTGAAAAACTGTGTTAAAATAAATGAATCTTGGCAGGTCTGTGAACACACCAGGCTCGCAGATTGTCTGCAGGATTTCTGCTCAGCCTTTGGAATTCTTATTTAGGGCTTTGATGAGATTAGAAAAACCATCCTAAGCAATACACAAAGAGGCATGGTGTGTGAGTGCTGGGCTGCTGTGAAATGATAGGAAAAGCACAGGGATCTGTGTGATCTCCTCTATGGCAGTGGTGAGGGTAGTGTCCGGCAGCACCATACTGATGCCATTTTTCCCTCTTTGTCCCTCAGGATGTGACATGTGTGCTGACAACCGCAACGGCGAGTGCCCTATGCACGGGCCCCTCCACTCCCTGCGCAGGCTGGTGGGCACCAGCAGTGCAGCCGCAGCAGCCCCTCCACCCGAGATCCCAGAGTGGCTCCGGGACCTGCCCCGGGAAGTGTGCCTGTGCACCAGCACAGTGCCTGGCCTGGCCTATGGCATTTGTGCAGCACAGCGGATTCAGCAGGGCACCTGGATTGGGCCTTTCCAGGGAATCCTGCTCTTGCCGGAGAAGGTTCAAGCAGGTGCCATCAGGAACACTCAGCATCTCTGGGAAGTAAGTTACCATCTTTCCTTCCTTGTCAAATTTGATCATTTTGAAGTAGATATGGAGCACAATTGTTTTGTAGTACTAACACCATCCACTAACCATGAAAAAAAGCCAACAAACCCATAATTTAAGTAAGCCAAGCAAGCAGATCTGAAAATACAGACCATGCAAGCAAAAGCCTTGCTGCACTAAAGGTATGCAGGAAACCAGTGGATGCCACAGAACTCCAACTGGTTTGCAGAAGAGCAGATTGTTGTAGCTGCTCTGATGAGGAGAGACATGGCTGGAGAAGTCTGAAGCTTACAAAACCCAGTGCTTTCTGCATTTTGACCTGAATAACAAGAGCTGATGGAGTTCTCAGGTCACAGCACCAGGTGTATTATCTTAGAGTTGCACATGTGAGTGGAGATGACAAACCGCACCATAGCTGTGACCCACGGGTACCCCGAGAAAGCAGCTGGAACAAGCTCAGGAGCCTATCCTACAGCCTTGCTCTTTGTACAATGGAGGTATTAGTGCTTGTTCACAGTTTAGTTCAGCTCTGGTCCTGTACTGACCACGCATTCGACTAGTGATGCTTCCAGTGCTTTTGTGGAAAAGCCACTTTCAGTTCCCTCCAGATTTATTTACTTAAAATTTTTCACCATCTTAAGGAGGGTAACAGTGATAACTGCTAGGGAAAATACATGATCCCTGTGTGTCAGTAAAAGCTTACTTCTTCATAGTCTTTGTCATTCATTTTTCTTTTGATTTATGCTGCAAAGTGTAACTTTTTCAGTCCTGCTTAGTTCTCTGTAGCTGCAGCTTCTACTTACCTAGAGACTAACTGCTACAGAGAGTCATAGGAACATTCCCATAGATCTGCAGGTGGTATTTGCTCATCAAGACCGAAAACAAATCTTCAGAATATAATGAGTCCATCAAGATGCAAAGAGTGCTCTTGCTATCTTCACTGGGTATAGAGTAAAAATAAATGGATTTTTGAAAGATATTTGGTGGTGTGGAGGAGTAGGAGCCCCTATGCTTTTTGTATATGCAAACAAAGAGTAAATAGCACATCAGAGTCTTTGTCTCAAAGTATTTACCTGAAAGAGTTGTTGTGGCAAGAAAGAGATTTTCATATTAAAGAGTAAAAGATCAGCCTCAGAATACACCCAGATGTGCTCAGTAAAACTGGATGACTTGTAATCATTGGAAGTTTTGTTGCTGCCTCCAGTGGATATGGAATTTCTCTTGTATAGTGGATATTGATAATTTGGACTTTAATCTGTTCCTAACAAAGCCCAGTGATTATAATGAGAGAATTTTGGGATATGTTATTAATCAAATATTTTTTATGGGACACTCTATAACGATGTTGGAGGCTTCATTTTAATTGTTAAGAGGGGTATGGTGGTTTAGACTATTTTAATTAACAGAACATGTAATAGTTAAATGAGATTGCTGGGTCCAAAAATTCTATGACTCCATTTATTTTATCAACATTTCAATATTTTATGTAGGAGAATTTTATGTTATCCCAAATATTTACATTATAAATTTAAATTTTTTTTAATATGAATCATTTTTATGCAAGTTAAATTGCAAATCTTGATAATATCTTTTTTAAATGGGTAAGAATTTTTAGTCAAATTTTGAGTTAACTTAAAAACAGTTTTAAAGTAGTGAAAGCAAGGCTTTCTTGAAAAAACTAAAAGCAAAGAGCAAAAAGATATTAAGCAAAAATAAGAAATAGTACTACTGAGTGTGTCAGATTCAGGCCACCAGCAGGCCTCAGCTGAGTGGGATTGCTCTTTTGTTTTTAACGCACAACACAGACTTCCTGTTGGCTAGCAAAATGAGTGAATGTATTTTATGTAAATTATCTTAAAAATAGCATTTAAATTTAATTTATTATTAATGTATTGCTGGGCAGCTCATGGTCTTGAATTATTTCTATTAATGACAAAAACTGTTAGAAAGAAACACATACTCTAAAGCTCTAGCTAAAAGTTTTGGCTGTTTCTCATTTGTTTTGACTTTCAGTTTGGTATGTTTTATAAGACAACTAATGTTTAATAAAGAAAAACATAGTAAAAGAAAATAATCATAAGGTGTGTGTGATTTTACAAAACCTGACTATGAAAATAAATAAAAGCAAATGAAAGTATGTATCTGAATAGACTGTATTCTTTTAGTCTATAAGGTATAAGATTGTGGACTAAATCACTGTAACTGATAAAGGAATTACTCTTCATTGTCCCTTTATAATCTTGTGGCTTTAATCAATTCTCTTCCACTGATATTTTCAAGACATCTGTAAATACAAGTCTGTCTACAGATCAGCTATTCAACATTAGGTCTGGATGGACCTTACAGAGGCAACTTCACTTTCTTAGTGTTGTAAATAACATTTTAATATTTTTCACTCAGCACTGTGAAGTTGATAGATACTTATTTTAGTTTACAGTTCCTTGTTTTCAGTGGACACCAGAAAAATAGTAGTGCTATTGCAAAGACTTTTAAGCATAGTTCCTGTTTTGGTGGCCTTTTTTTATACTCTTTGTTGTGGGAAACATCAGAAGCACTGCATTTGATGTATAGCTCAACGCTATGGAAATATGCTTCAGTCTGTCTGGGCAAGTGTTCCCACCATGCACTCGATGTTAGCTTTGTATGCAATCCATATAGCATAAAGTACAACAATTTAGAGTAAATTGCATACCATTCCATTACCTCACAACAGGCCATGACACCTATGGGTGTTCATGGGAAATTATAGAGTTCTCTCACAATCAGCCAAGATAATTTTTTATAACTTACAGAAAGAACAACGTTTCAGAAAGCCAAAAATATTAGTCATTTTCATTTGTAGTGTTTTTTTTTCCCCTTTGGCCCACTTCTAGTCAATCCAGAGTTTGCTTGTATTTTATAAAAATACAATAAACTCTCATTTGTTTAAAACAAAAACAGGACTGGGTGTATTAAGTAAACACTCTCTTTGGTAATACAGCCATTTTTTCCAGCAGTGTTTGATAATATTTCTGATTCCTTTTTTTTTTTTTTTAAATTTTGAAGTAGTGAGAATAATCCTTTTGTTATTGCAAAGCAAACAGACTTTCTCAGCAATTAGTTCTTTCTTATGAGAATGAGATAATTTTCCCCTAATGTGTTTTCTAATAAAGAAGTGAAAAGGCACATTTGATTCCAACATATATAAAAACATTATCTCAATTATTAATGTGTCCTTACTCCCTGGAGATAAATTAATCTAGTTGCACATGGTTTTCCCTTTCTGTTTAACATCAAAATTTAATAAGAGTAGACTTATGGAAAGTATATGATATCCATTTAAATTCTATTAGAAGAAAATAAAGAAGTTTAAGAGGAATATACATTTTAGTAGTCAAAGTTTTTCAGGCTCCAAACTTTAAACTGTGAATTCTGGAAACAGCTAATTTGTAATTGGTCTTTTCCCCTGTAAATGCAGTTTGGATGAAAAAGACTTACTGACAGACATATCAAAGGATACAGTCTTACTGTTTCCTTTTCTTCATGTGCCTGATAAAGACTTTGCTGTCTTTTTTTTTTTTTTTTTTTCCTTGTGTCAGAGGTCAAATAATTATTTTTTTCTTGGAATACTCCAAGAATCTCAAATATATTATTTTCCTTTATTTTAACTCAACTTAATTCAAGGTTAACATTTCTGGAAGAAATGTCTTTTTCATATGCTACTTTTCCTACAGGGATGAGCAGAATATACATATAGCAGGGTGTTCATTAGTAAAAACAAAATGATAAACCAGTGCAATTGATTTTTCCCTTAAAAGATTCTCCCCTCTCCCCACCCCGAAGTTAGCTGGCACTGCTAGAGATTGTGCCTATCATCTTCATAAAGTACCATTTGAGTATTTACTGGCCTTTCTCTGTCTCAGCTGGAGTAAAATACATTGTCTTTGACTTCATCTGGATCAAGAACATGCATTTTGCTGGGATGCATGCTGGCCAGCCCCCATGCAGCAGGACTGTACATTTCTGAAGAAATTAATATACACAGAGAATCCTTACATTTCAAATGAAGCACTCATTCCAGTTATGGTGACAGATTTGTATTCAGATTCTCAAGGCTCTAGTTTTGGACTAAATTCGCTGTTGCAGCAAAGCACTGGGGGATAGAATTATGTGCATGCTGTCGTTCTATTAAAGTGAAAATTATGTTTCTCAGCAATCCATCATCTAGTATTCTAGACTGCTTGTCAGCCCTGTTTTGAATTTGCCATGTTCATGAAATTCAAATAATTTTGTCTTGAAAAGCTCTCTTAGTTATATTAGTATTATATCTTAAATTATGCAGAGTAATAGCTGGTCCCATGGTTTTACTTTCTTGTTTTGTCATTTCTGGAGGACTTGGTGCGCTTTATCACCCCTTCATCTATTTTCTATTGAAAAAGCAAATAGTTTTTAGCTTTACATGATTTTAAGTTCGCATACTGCCTACTGGAAATATCCCTAATGTTGTGTTCAGTAGCTTGCTAAACTGTAAATAGAACACATTCATTGTCACAACTTCCATAATGTACACAGCTTAGAAGAAAATTGTGCTAAACCACTACAAAGCAGTTGCTATCATTAGTTTTTTTTTGATCACTTCGTATCACATTTTTCCAGATAAATTCTATATGTTACTTCTATAGGTTCCTTTCTTAGGGTCAATATAAAGCTAGTTTGATCCCAAATATAGGAGGTACTTTATATTTGATAATTTTTTATGCTTAGAAAAGGTAAACTAAACCTAAATATTTCTTATTGAAGTCCTGTGATTTTTATAAGACTTTTTCATGTGCTGTCTTCATGGATCATGGATCTCCATGTCTTTGGTATGTTCATTTGATCTACACAAGGTATCTATTGTATGCCTGGCAGATAAATAAGCCTAAGCACACGTGCACAGGGACAGATTCTCTTCCTATTTAACAAAGTGAAGTTTGGAATAAACTTTGTTGTTTGGAGTTAGATAGAGCCTCAGAATTTTAACAGTATTGCTGAAAACAACAATTCTGTGGACTGCATGGAACACGTGCACGTCTAAACACACACTATTCCTAGAAAAAAAAATATTTTCTAAATTGCCAGATCATGCAGGGACTGTCTGTTTTTCCATGGCATATAATCTCACCTTGGAGATTTTATTATGTAATATGCAAAAATAATGAAGCAGAAAGCAAATAAATATAAAAGCTCAATTCTGTCCTTATTTGACCACTACCTTTCTGCATAGCTCAAAAGTGATCCAATCACCAATACTATGGAAATATTTGACCTTTTTTGTAACTAGTTAGTAAAAGCAATTTCCATTGTTGGATGGAATCTAGTTTGTAAGGCCCAAAATTACAATTAATTTATGACACCATTAACAGTTGATTATTTCTACTGAGTTTTGATTCAAAAGTGGTGCATAAAGACAGTGCTTTAATGACCCATACAGATATCCCAAAAGTGCTATGTACCTGATGCCAATAGTGTAATTTTACAGATTTGTCAAGGTGAAACCGTGCCGTGCGCTGTTCCACATGGTGGTGGTACTCAATGTTTTGCAGAACTGCCTCAGTCACTGCTCACAGGCTTTGGTCCCCCAGGTTCTATGCATCAAACGTGCGTGGACTTTAAGGCGCAGACCTCTGAGTAATCACTTAACATAAAAGCTGGAAAATTCAGCCCAGGGTATACCTTCCCTCCATGCATTCGGCACCTTTTCCAGATAAGTTACAGAATTCCATTAACCAAATTGTTACACATGTGTGACAGAGGTTGACCTTTAGTCATGTCAATCCTTTTTGTGTAGGCCTCGGGCTCCAGCCTAATGGCTCAAAGCCTGATTTACTCACTGTAATAAGGGCAGGAGGTCGAGCAATTGTCAGCTTGCCTGCTCATACTCGTCTCAGAGCCTGGTTGAAGGCTGTTAACACAAAGCTTTTCAAAGTGAATTTACAACCACCACCACTGACATAGGCCAATCAGTACACCATAAACGTCAGGTTAGTGAGATTGAGCAGTAAGTAAAGCACTGGCAGCCCACTATTGGCTGAAATCAATTGCTCAAGGTTTAATGGAGAATAGAAATCCATGTAAGACTAAGTCTGCAGAACTGGCTTGAGGGTGGGAAACCACTTGGAGGGTAGTTTAGGTAGAATTACTCAACAACCACAGCCCTGACATCATGTCCTGCCTTTGTTCTTCCATATGAATGATGCCTGTACTGACAGAATCCATGGTCAAAAAGTTGTTGGACCTACCTCTCAGTTATAGAAATAAGATTATTCTTATTTTTACCTATGCAGAAAAAAAGAAAGAAAAAAAAAGAAAAAAAAGAAAAAAAAGAAAAAACACTGTGCTGTCTTACCTGGACAAAGAAGGCTAGGAAATATTTAAATATTTTAGTGTAATATCCTACTAATTTTAGTCTTCTGTCCACAGAAGGCTTTTTCATAAAGCAACTCTGTTGTTTTTTGCTGTTGGCTTGTAACTGGAAAGTAGCACAGATTTCACTAATGAGTGATTATGTACCTGATGGTCTGAATATCCATGAGATGCAGTTACCCACAAGACTGGATGTTTTTATCATTTTGTGTAGTGACAGCTTGGACAACAATTCATTTGGCTTTGAAAGCATCAGCATTAAAATGTAGAAATCCATTAAAATGCTGTATGCCAGGATTTATAAATTAGGCAATTTCCTTGATTATTGCAATCATTTACAAAATTGATTGTCCTGGTGTGGTATAGGCAGATTTCAGCAATGATCATTGACAACAGGCACATCCTCTAATATCTATACTCATTGTTCCCTAAAAGAAAAGCCACTCTACTGTGAGGTTATTCTCCATCTCAAGGTCAATTATGCATTGAAAAAGTCTACTACTGTGGAAGATCACACATCTTTAAAGGAGAACCGCATTAGCCATTTATAGACTGCAGTGATAGCCCAAACACTTCTTTTTTCTTCTGTTTGTAATTTCATTGACAGTCAAGGCATTATCTTGTATCTGTAGTGCACATACTTTTTGTGATCTGCTATTGAAAGGTAAATAATTTTGGCAAATTGCAGCTTTAAATATTTATTTGATTGAAGATTTAAAAGTCAATAATGTGTTTTATTTGTTGCATCCTAAAGTTCTAATTAACCAATAGATATAGTGTACAGTAACTTGATTTGGGTCAATTGTTTCTGCAAGACACAATCAGGACATTATGTCACAAAGCAAATATGCTCCAAAAGTCTTCCTATATTAAAAAAAATACAATAAACCCACAAAGTGCTAGCCACCAACCACAAAACCACAGCACTTTCTACTTGCGTGGAAATAAGCAATTTGAATGGTGAAAACCTATAAATGGAAGTGATTTCAGAATATTCTTTTTGCAAACTGCACATGATGTCCAGTCTTAGCTGGCAACAAGATAATTTGTATCAGGACATCACACATGTTGTGAGCTTCCAGGACTAGTATCCTGCAGTTGTTCGTCAGTCCTTGCTCAGAGAAGATGGCCATTTTGATGTCACTGGGAACTGGTTCTTTCAGATCTGCAGAACCACCTGCATGTTGTGTGCCATTGGCCATACAGTAACAGCATCATGCAGTTAACGTAAAGGTAGCCTTGCAGAAATGCTTTCACTTGTCCTAAAGATATTATTTTACTGTGAAGAAAGGGAGGATTGCTTTGCCAGTGACTGTGTAGTACTGCATTGTGTTAGATACACATTAGTGTCAAAGGATAACTTTTTTTTTGGGGTATCTTGCAAAAAAATTTACAAGTTTATTCTTTGTACTACATTGCATCTTTGTTACCTGGATTTAGCAAGATGTACATAAACAATTCTTTATTTTATCAGTAATTCAACCTGATGCTTTCTGTGCAGAGACCTACTGTTGTATAAGAAAACAAATTTAGTGACCTGAGGGTGTTTCTAAAGACGTTTTGATTTCATCTGTGGAACTACACAGTAGAGAAAAGTGGTTTTATCATGACTACAAGTTTCTACTGAAATAGAGGCCATATGAAGGTTCTGTTCCTCATGTTGTTCACCTGCAATGGAGCCCTGAATTTGGAAATAGGGTGGTGGTCAGTATTTGTTACAGTCCTTAACTAGTAATCTTATATTAAGTGTTGTCTATAAAGCATGGGAAGAAAGCAAATCTAGGGTTCGCTATTTTTACCTAGGCTAATCTCATTTGTGTGAAGCTTAGTGTTTTGGCCTTTTAAAGTATTTTATATGTACTTTATATGCCATGTCAGCATTCACTGTGGAAAGCAGGGTATTAGCTTTTATCAATCTGTCAAAAGAACTTTTGTAGCAGTATGGATTGGTGACTGAAGTCACTATTTTTACACCATAATTTTACAAATTGCAATTTTACTATTGAAGTAAAAAAAATAATTTTGAAAAAAAAAGTGTTTTCTATATTCTGTTTCCATTATTTCTTTTTCTGTTTGTTTCTATTTCTATTTTAAGCTGTCTTAAATGCTGTTTCTACTTCCATTGCTCCAGTAAAAGAAGATGAAAAAGATGCACAGTTACTTGGACAAAAATGAGAAGAACTTGTTTCATTTGTAAGATCAGTTGGTAATAAAGCACATCTTAATTTCCAGTTGGAGATGTGAAGAGAAAGATATAGATATCAGCCTGGGTTTTTGTTAATTCATTTTATTGTGACCGGTAAGGTTTCAGTGACAGCTGCAGTAGCAGAGTGACATTTTTCCACTACTAAAAAATGATTTATTTTTCAGAGTAAACATTCTGAGCAGATTGGACATTTGATGGAATAAAGGAAAAAAATATATTTTTTAAAAACATTTGATTCTCATTCACACAAAGGGTCATTTACCATTTCAGAGCAGGAAGACTGGTGTACTGGTTGGTTAGGTGTCCTAGATGGCATGTATTTGAAAAATTCAGGGAGAAACAGGAACATTTAATGAGCATAAATATGTTTCTTTTTAACTAATGCAAAAATATCATCATAATACTTAAACAAAACTAAGAGGTTCCTGAAAAAGAAAGTTTTTTCTTTAAAAAGATTTGGTTTTCATCCAGAAGTGTGTGTTGCAGATTAGTTTTTGACCACTTCTAACAGAAATGCACAAAAACATACAGAGACTTCAAAATTTCTCTTTAAATTGCTGTAACCCTTTGGGGCACTTATCACTTACTTATTGCTTACACGTATCAGAGTGTACCAAGCTAAGACCTTAGCTGTGTTTTCAGCAATGTCCTCTCTTCCATGGACCCAAACCTGTGTATTGTTAAGTACCATGCCCTGGCTCCAGCATTTTGCTTCCTGGTAAATCTGAGGTCTTGTTTCTATGTGGGGACCAAAATTTTTCACCCAACTGAACTTCTTTGTTGTTTGTGGATTAACTCTGTAGAGTTTAACTTACATCTTTCAGCATGTTTAAAAGTCAGGTAAGAAGTTTAGAAAGCTCAATTACTGGTGAAATTTTGTCAAAAGGATAAGCAAGGTGAAGATGAACATTGGCATTTCCTTAGAACACACACGAATCATGAAGATGTTTGGGTAAAAGTGGGTATCATATTGTGATAAAATCTTTGCATCCATGTTGTCTCATCCAAATTTCATTCTCTTTTCTGATCAAACCAGGATCATATTTAAGTTACTTGTATTGAGGTAGTATTTTACAAATATTGACTTGTTAGCTGGTTTCTGTACAATGTACTAATATGGCCCCATTCTAGGGATTTGGTGTATTTTCAGCAGTGAGGACTCTTCAGAAGAAACTATGTGGCCTGGGCTCAGGAGTGTCTGTAGCCCACTGTATGGTAGAGGCACACATTAGAGTAGTCTATATGTCTGAGCCTGGGTGGGCTTCGACTGTAACTCTGGCTGAGTAGCTATTTGACCTTGGGGTCTGCCATTCCCAACAAAATATGGCTGAAGGTCAGGTTGAGGTCTGTAGCCTCCCTTTCCTCCAAACACTACATTTGTCTGTCTCTTTTCTTAACCTTTGTGAGTTTTTGTTTATTTAATAAGATGTTAATTTTCGTGCCCTAATTACGCAAAAGTAACATGGCTCAGAGGCAATAAAGTTGCAGAAGTTCTACCTCATTTTCTGAAATCAGCTTTCCTTTAACTTTTGAAAGGCTAATTTGTGTACAATTTTATAGTTTGCTGCCAAGCCAAATCAGATGATTTCTCATTTAAAGATATAGTAACTGTCATTTTAGATCACTTTAAAGGCCCTTGTAGAGTCTTAATCTGCTTAATCCTTCATTCTTAGTTTATATTTCTTCCACGTTATTACTTATCTCTTCTGAAATCTTACAGGTCCACATATTATACTTTAGACTAATCTTTCACACTCTATGGCCTGCATGTCACAGTGACTGTATTTATGATCAGAAATAGCTAGCAATGCCTCTCAGGATGCTATCAATCACAATTTGCAATAACAATGATGGCCACAGAAGAAGTTTGTGCAATGGTTTCTGCCCCCTCTGAAGTTGAGCAGCACATAGCTCCTGTACTGCATCCAGACACCGTTAGTAGGCAGGTTGGAAAAATGGCCCTTTCTCTGTCACATTTGACTTTCAATAATCTGTTTTAAGGGATGAAAGACATCAAGAATTTAAACTTTCTGCTGCATCCACAGAGAAAACAGCTGGCTACACTAAGTGAGGGCAATTCCATGTCTTGGCGTTAATTTATACTAGAGTCAACTCAGTGAAGATATGGATGTCCATTGTCTCTTTCACTATTTTTTTCTTACTTTTATTTTGTTAATTTCTACTTCTCATTATTTAAAGGTTTTCATTAATTTCTTATTTACTACTGCAGAAATCTGACATTAAAAACGCCTTTTGTGATTTTTGCTCATAAGTATGTGCATTTTTCTCAGTAGTTCCTGCAAAGGGAACAACCATTCTGGCATTTTCATTCTGTAGGGAAGGTGATTTTATTTCTTTGGGGAATTATCAGTAAGCTTCCTGTTGAGAGCATCCATTCTAGATGTCATCAGACATTACTGTGGAAAAAAATTTTCTCTTTCAAAGGCAAAGTTGGACTGGATGTACATTAATATTTTGACAGTTAATTCCAGTGCTTTATTAAAATAATGCTACAGCCATTCATTTCAACTTGGTATTGACTTATCTGGTAAATCTCTAATGGAACTAATATTGAGAAATTTCTGTATAAGAAAGACTTTGTAGTTCAGCATCCAAGGATTAGACTGCCATAGATTGAAAGTCTGACTGAATTTCTCCCTCCTTCATAATGTTTGAAAGTCTCAACATAAAAATCAGAGAGCTGGATATCTTTTTCTCAGCAAATTCAAGCATCTATATAGACTGAAAAAGTGGACCTTTAGATCATAGGCAAAATTGAGGCAGATGCAGTCTGCTAAAACAATGTGTTTGAAGAAGGTGGAGAGTAGGACAGCAAGGCAATGTAATGCCAGTGAGTTTGGAGAAAGAGCCTGGGCTCTCTGACTATGACTCTTGTAGAAGATTACTGCCATTCTTTCTCTTTGTTTCCAAAGATTGCAGGTCATTTTACCACTGTCTCACAAATCAGACTAGCCTTGTCTCATGAGCATTACGCTGCCATCTATTACTTCGTTTTTGTGCTGATGCTGTCTGATGATGAGTTGTGGACATCCCACAGAAAGTCACAGGCAAAATATTGAAAACTTATAGCATTCAGAATTAGTAATTTTCACCTGCGCATTCTCATGGTTTTCTGCTCTGTCCCTTGTGGGTAAATTTAAATATTTTACCTACTTCAAGGTTTCAAAACTTGCAAGCACTACAAAAGATAGCTTGGTGAATATTCTTGAGCATGCAAAGCTTTTCTTAGAGATCTTTTAGTGTCCTTAGTATTGCAGTAGGAAATACGGTCCACGGGCAGACCTAGCTGGGCACAATCTTGCCATGTCTGTGGTCTAAACTCACCGGAGAGAAGCTTGCTGTGGACTGTAAACCATGTAGAAGTTTGTCTGCTAGCACAGTGCCATGCCCAAGGGAACAAATCCTAGCAAGGGTGATTGTCTTACGGCCTGAAACTGAATTGTGGCTTGGCAGTGTTTGTTATGATTAGAGTGAGCTGGTCTTCTGTGCCTTCTGAGAAAAATTTTTGTGATTATTTTACCAACAACTTACTAGATTTTCTGAAAACTGAAAGATAAATTAGTCTTCCACATTGGCTGAAGGTGATTTATCCTAGCAGTACTACTGACTGGGCTACTTTGTGGCACCAAGTCAATCGAGAGCAAATGATGCAATTGCAAATGCCACAGAAGGTCTTATATTATATGCTTTGTAATAGCGCAGTTTTGCACATATACATAGGCCAAGTCAGTTCTAACGTTTGCTAAAACTGCTGCCAAATCTTATGGTTGATAGTCGAATTGTTTCATATTAATGACTCAAAAACTCCTAGTAAACTTCATTGCTTAAGCTAAACGAAACAAAGCAAAATCAATTGCTATGTCTAAATGCAGTCAATTTCATTAGAAGAGTCCTTTTTTGAGAGTATAACAGCTATAAATAGCACAAATGGAGGCCTGGGTGCTTAAACTTGTATTACAATGTCTGCAAAATTCTGAGCTTTTGTTTACTCCTTTCAACTTTGTTGGGAGCTGGTGGTGTTGAGGAGCTTACATAAAACATGTAGTGGCTTCCTAGTTAAGAACTCTCAAACTTTGTCCTGATGGCAGACTGAAGGATTTTTTTGAGTAGTTTTATTCTAAATTTCATGGTGCTTGTACTTGCTAGTGAATAAAAAGACTGAAATGTTACTTTCCATTCAGGCAAAACCAAAAATGCTTGGAGTTCCAAAGAGGGGCAAATATTTTAAAATCATACATCAGTCTCTTAAACTTTTCATCGTGGAGGAGTCTGTTGGAAAGGCACCAGGGGACATGGAGAGAGAACTTGGCTTTGTGCGTGAGCATAGGAATTTATGTTTGAGTTGCCCATGAGCATTACAGCATTTAACTCTCCAGCAGAAGGGTCATGTTAGCTATAAACTTTATAACATGATTAGTATCATGTGACCGAAATACCTTTGAAGAGTTACCTCGTATCTAGAGACCCCAACCCGAGTACTATTGTGGAGCTGATCAACTTGTGGAAAAAAAGGCTTTGGATGTAGTTCCTAATGGAGCTTGATGTATTGCCTTCATTATAGCGGAGGTTAGACTTGATTTGACTTCTTTGTGTGGACACTTTCAGACGTAAAACAAAATCCAACCTGACAGATGGGATTTTATATTCAATGGGTGAGACAGGATAAAAAAATCAACCCATGGCTAGAAGCTGAAGCTGAAGTTAGACAGAATGCATCTCAAAAGAGGAAGGTAAATATGTTTTGCAGCTGTTAAACATAAGACTATCTGAATAAAAGAGACTGGTACCTTCGACTTTTAAAAAGTCAGTAGTTGTGTCAAGTTTTGCATCTTTTGGTTTAATGATCTCAGCCTTTGCCATCATGGCCTGTGAAACTCCAAAACCTTTGCTTTACCTCCTAGGCCATACATGAAGCGACCAAGACTGTCTGCATCTTCCTTGTAGCACTTTGCATAAGGATCTCATCTTCAGTGGGGTACTTTCTGGGAATTTCTTCCCTCAGCTGCCCAGGTAGATTCTGCTTCTCTTTCCTTTTTTGGGGGCCAGACAATTGCCACAGGGATTTGAGTCAGGGACAGTGGTATGAGGTTTTTCATTTCACAGCTAGCACATTTTTGCCCTAAGCTGACTGCCACTGCCCTTGCAGGCTTGTCACAGTCTCTTCAGCTTCACATATGACTGTCCTGGCTTTCTCTGGGCCTCTGGACGTTTCTTGACTTAGCAATTCCCTTTCATTATGAGGGCACCAGGTACTCATATCACTCAGTTCTCATGCAGATACTGATCCTCCCCCTTTTTTCTTGATCTTTTCCTGTATAGAAGTTAATGGCCTATGAAGTATAGTCTGCATCAGATGATTGAACAGTCCCCTCTAGCTTTGAAATCCATAAAGCTACGAAGCCAACCAAGAAAAGTTATTGTGTCTGTGTACATCTTATCAAAACCGAGCTCTGCTCATTCTCCCAAGTAAGAGTTTCTGTACTTATAAATTCCTCTCAGCCTCTTTTTATGACAGAGTGCAGCACATCAGAATTGTCTGATAAAGATGGGGAGAGAGGAGAGGGATTATTATAAAAGCCAACCATTTGGCTCTGCCCGGAAGTCTGCATATTTCTCTTATACATGAAGTGGCATATGCAGACTGCAGCTTAACCCAGAGCTCCAGAGAAATAATAATGTGGAAGAAATAGCAACAGTAGCTCTGAGTTTTCTTTCAATGATCCTATTGCAAGAATGGATGTGCAACCATATAGTGCAACCCCCACAGCTGTCACTTTGGCAAACCTTTTGATGAATTGGATCTTGATATTTACAGAATCTATTAAAATACAGCCCATCATGTGTTTGTTTATATGTTGACAAGATGATGTACACCCTGCAGGTCAAGGGTGATGTGAACTGTTTTGGTGTTCTTGTCAAAGCAACTAAAAAAAGAGCATTTATATAATTTTTGTAGAATAGTTGTCTAAGAATGTAAAAGCAACATACAAAAATCTTACTTTGAAAAAATCTCTACTGATCTGACACAAGAATTTGAACTTGTTATCAATCAAAAAGACTTTCCTACTTCTTCCCTAATATGTTAGAAAATTGGCAGCTCAGATAGAAAAACAAATAGCAAAATTAAACAGAAAGGAATTGATTTAACTACTTGGGTGGGGATCCAGTACCACAGAAAATTTTTCATTTGGGCTTGTCACTTATTAAATACATTTTTTAACTAATGAGGCTATACAGCACATATAAAACCTTTCACTATTTTACTATAAACATTCTAAGTCAGAATTAGCTTTATGAGGGTATCGGATGTGTTTCTTTGAACATCATTCATATATGTTTGATTTTTCCTTGCAGTTATGAAGAAAAAATACTTTCTGAAATTAAATCATGTGAATCTAGTTGTCCTCACAGACATGCCTTGCAATTCCAAATGCGGCTGTATTGACGGTGTTAGCTGAGTAAAATTAGACCCCAAACTCATACTCTCAAGGGTTCCAGAGCATTCTCCCAGTTTCATTACATTGTTATTAGACTATATTCTCATTAAGTGGGCTGTGAGCTAGGGCAACTTACTGTGGAAGAATCTCTTTCCATGTCACATTTTTATTGCTTGCTTTTTTCAGCACCTTGGAGTCATGTGCCTCATAAATAAGTAATTCTTATCCCAACATAAAGCTAGCTCATTATCATTTTGGTGTCATAAAAGAAATCATGGAAGAGGGCAGATGAAAAGGATGAGCTTCAATGGAACAAAAAACAACCCATTTTCTTGGGTTTGTTGTGTGCACATTGTCAAATTTTTGAGGTATCCAAATGCTTCACTGTTTTAGTATGGAGCAGATGCATTTGGAATATAGAACAGAGTTGGAATGAAAAGCCTGAGAAAGAAGAATACTGTGTGAGGGTGAAAAAGAAAGAATGGCTGGATAAACGGAGAGGATTGGAGGAAATGAAGAAATGGATCTAGGTAGTGTGAGAAAGGAGGGATCAACAGTTTTGCAGATGAGAAACACAAGGTGACAGCAGGACTTGAGCTGTCCTGAGATGTTGTGCTGAAAAAGTAGTAGCATTGGCCCTCATATTCCCCTTGAAGGAGGGGCCTGAGAACAACTGATGTCTTCAGATTTCCTCCTGCTGAAAGCAACATGCTGGGCTGATTCAGCTCTGGTGAAAGCTTATTTCTGTGTCCTGGAGTCCCTCAGAAACCTGCCCCTTGGATCAGGTCTAGGGGAGAAAGCAAGAGCAACCTATTCTTTCATTCATAGCACAGAAAGGGTGTTTGGGACTCTTCTGAGTTGAAATACTGCTAGCTTTTCCCCTTTCCTTCTTCTTCTCTTCTTACAGATTTCTAAGACTGTTCTGGCAAAGAAAAGTGCTTATAGCTTTGTTTCAAAAGGAAAGCCAAGAGACTCCTTCACGTATCTGGAAAGTTCTCTCTTCCTTTTTATTCCTTCAACTTGCCTTGACCTTGCTCTGAAAGTATTACATTGAACATTTTTCTCTCCCTCCACACCAACATAATTACTGTTGTTATTATTACTATTTTGTATCTTCTATTGTGACTGCCAGCAATGAACCAATTAGCCCTCGTTGTGAGACTGCAGGCTACAGACGCTTGCACAGAGACAGCTGAGCTGATAGCACCAAAACCAGAAGCATGGTCATCAGATGCTAGTGCCCTTTGGTCACTAAGGTTATATTTACCTTCTACAATGAGGTGTTGAACTGAGTTATTTCTGCTTGAGCTATTACACCTTCATGGCACAATACAGATGAGTTTTCAATATTGTTTACCTGGATGCATCATTTCAGTGTGTCTGGGTGTGACACATTAGGCTGCATTGCACAGTGTTAGCAAAGTTTGAGATTCTGCTTCTGAAGTCAGCCAAATCCATGACCAGAGCTCTGAGCAGAGCTCAGTGATCAGACTGAGTACAAAATGTTAGTGGCCTAGGTAATAAAAAAAAAGGAAAAAAAATAGTGTTCCAATCT